>JZKD02S2269726.1:22124-40530 GCA_000966675.3 Picea glauca | reverse complement strand
CGCGCGCGCGCGCGCCCATGTTCTGTAAAGCGCCTTTGAATTTTTGATCATTTGTATAGTTTTTTGACCCTTTTTCAATGCTGAGGATTTAATTCTGTGCCATGAATGACTCCAGTCCTGTGTTGACGATGCAGAGTTCTTGTCGCCCTGTGTGGACGAAATTTCAGTGATGCCAACTTTGTGTTGTGATGCTAGCTTCGTGCTGAAGACTCTTAGCCTAGTGATGATGTTGATGATGCTCCAACCTTTTTGTTGTGTTGTTGATGATATTGATGATGAGAAAAAACTTTGATTATTTATAGATATGCCAGTCAGTGTTCCAGATTCCGTTGATGATGTTTCCTTCTCTCTCTTGCCTAATGCTATTGTAGAATACCCTTATTGTTAAGGGGGAGTGTTGAAATATTGTAACTGCAAAGAGTATTCTATTCATTATTGATGTATTATTCATTATATAAATCCCCTTTTTTGGATTGATCATGTCGAGCATTGTAAATGACCCAATCCCCTTTTGCAGATTGGTCAAAACCCTAAAAAAATATGCAAATTAAGAAGTCGGCCTCCAGGCTAATTAAAATTGTTCTAACCACCCAGAAAGAGAAGTGGTCGTTGCTAGTGAAGAGACACCTCCTTTCAACACTTGCCAGTTTGTATAAATAAAGGAGGCCAGTGCCTTGTTTGTTCACTCACTCATTCAATCATCCAGAGCGTAGGTTTGGAGCTGTAGTTGGAGAAGAAGAAAGAGAGAGAGGCACATTACTTGGGAGAGGACTTTATGTAGTGTTTGGTTTATTCTCTTGGCATTGTATTGGCTATATATATTAAGGAAGTTTTTGCTGGGTTTTCTCCCCCATGAGGGTTTCCCAGGATAAATGATGTGTCTCTTGTGATTGTGTTTCTCTCAGTGATCCTATCTATGCTATGGTTATCTAGTAAATTGAAAAGAAACCTAATAATAGCTTAAACTCTAACATCTTGAACATCAATCACTACTATTTCCATGAGGAGGTTGATATGTGGAAAATCAATCAAAATTACCTCAATGTCCTCACATAAACCATAAACCTTGACCCTTTTAGAACCAATACCACATACATTATTATAGGGTCAGGTTTTGTTAAAATCAAGTTGTTCCATCACCTTCAATGACATGACATTTGTTGAGGCCTTAGAATCAAGCATACAATTTTTCAAGTGGAGGCCATTCATGCCTAATGAAAGATAGAAGGGAGGATTCTTGTCTCTTTGTCAATCAAGATACATAGTGTTCAAATGATAGGAGGGTATTTCTTCTCAGTCAGTACCTGTAATATATTTAAGACTTCCCTTTTCAGAGAAAGGATCTTTCACATCTCTGTCACTGAGACTCTCATATTTAGTTTTCCAAACATGGATGCAAAATCTATATTCAACTAAATATCATTTGTGGGAACTAGATTAGGAAGAAACTCATGTAATGGAGGTGGAGGTGGTGGGGCCACCTTCTCTACTGATGGAAGAGGAGTGGAAATATGTGATGGAAGGGATGAAGATTTATTTTTTCTAGTGTAGGTCAAATATTCCCTCCTCCTCAACTCCTTCTTTTGATCATCTGTCAATTGATTCAAGGCCCAAAGTCCCCCTTATCTTTCACCCCATCTTCTAGCTTCATTTATATGTTATTGCATGATTTTTTCCTCTTGGAAGATGAATATCATGTCCATGAAATTCATACCGTCGGGATTATTTTTATCTCATTGGGGACACTCATCTTCTCTGTGAGGTTCTTGGCATGGAAGGTGTTTCTGTCCTTATACACACTTGCAAACATGGGCTAAGTCCAACCCACTTAGTGTGTCCTTGGAGGCACAATGCCTAGGTTCAAAGCCCACTGTCACCTTGAATTGAACCTCTTCTGACTAGGCTTACTCCTAGGGAATCCAAGGGGGGTAGGCCCTAGTTACTATGTGAAGTTAAAAGTTAATTTCTAGGATTTGATTTTAGTTGATTTAAAGGTTTGGGGGATCTATCCTATATGCAAAATAAAAAATTCAAAGTGAAATATTAGAGATGCAAAATAAGTCCCATTCCCTAAGTCTACTAAGACTAGTGCCTAATATTGGGCAAGGGGTCAACTATGTTAAAGGGAGTTTCGTTTTTATAAAGATTAAAACAATATTAAAAAATAATACAAGATACAAGGTTACACAATCAAGACTAGATACAAATAAATGAATTAAACAACTACTTACAAAGTTAATACAAAGACTAACTAAATGATACAACAAATATACAATAGATACAAATTATACAAAACAATGCAACTAACCAAGCAACTAACTTGCAATGAACTTGAATGTGCAGGTAAAGAAGATATTTCTCAAAAGGAAAGTAGTACACAACACATCAAGCCAACTATCCCAAAAAAGAGTTCCTCCAAAGTATGCACAACTCAAGGGGAAGTGTCACTGTCATACAGAACCACAAGCTCCAAGCAATGAAGAAGTCTCCAAAGGATGCACAACTTCAAGGGAGGATACCAATCACATCAAACATAACTTAAAATCAAAATTAAACTTTTAAAAGAGGCCTCCAAGGGATAAATGCACAACTTTAGTCACTTAGTTAAACCCACAAAATGCTTAAAGTAAAATTGCATGTAGATTTTAAAAGTGAAGTGCTTACAATATGTAACTTAAGCATAAACCACCAAGATACCAATGTATATTTCCCAAGGTTAAGTGGATTGATTAGGATTAATTAAGTTGTCAAGTTAGGAGTGAATCCTAGACTAGAACTCTCCCCTCTTGTACCAAAAGAATTGATGGGTGCTCAATAAGTGAGGCAAACAAGGCCACACCCTAGCTCCACAGGTCAATCCAGGAATAAAAGTACTCTAGAGGGAGGACACCAAGTGCCGTGAGACTGCCCATGATCTAGCACCTCATGCTTCTTCCTTAAGTTCCCTTTTTATTGGAAAAGTTGGGATAGTAAGTGGTGACCTATTAAACTAGGTTGATTTTAGGCCCTAAGAGACTAAGGTAAATTGAGTTAAGTTAGTTTAAGCTAGATTAGATTAGTTGAAGATGATTTCAAAAAGGTACTTGTAAGAATGTACTTGCAAAGTAAAAGTACTTGAAAGATAAACTTGAAATGCAAAGTACTTAAAGGAATTGCAAGAAACTTAAATGCTTGAACTAAACCACAAGATTATACAATGCTCATTAGATTGCAAGACATAAAAGAAAGTAGTTGTTAAGAGATAAAATTGAAAGAAAAGTACTTGAAGTAAAGATAACTTGCAATGAAATAGAAAAACAAGATAAGCACCACAAACTTATTATGCCTCCATGGGCCTAAACAAGCACAAGATTATTACTTCTTAGATTTAGATTATTTTAGACCATTAAGCATGTGAAAGAAGCAAATACCATGTACTAATCTAGCCTTACGATTTTGGGGGTTGGCTTAGACAAGCTCACTCCAAGGTGTAGGAAAACAAAAATAAAGTAAAACTCTTTTAAATAAAACTAATATAAACAACCTCAACAAGTGCACAAGGTGGAGGACAAAGCCTTCTAGTTTTGTGCACAAGTGGGTGCAAAGAAATTGAAAATAAAACTTGGAAGTAAAGCCTAGCCTCTCAACCTTGTCCCAATGACAAGTGGGACAAACAAATAAAAAAATTTGCTGAAAATAAATCTAAATCCTAGCCTTATGTTTTTGGGGGTTGGCTTAGCCAAGCACTCACCAAGGTATAGGCAACTTGTAAAACAAAATTGTAGAAAATTGATTACAATGGAGAAGGAAAGCCCTTGGGACTCCCTTGGGATTGCTTACAATGTGTAGAAGAGAATAGAAGAGAGGGTATTTTGTTACCCAACTTTAGGAGGTTGTTCTCTAGCTTTGTGTGGCTCCAAATAGCCTCTTGGACACCTCCTTGGTCACTAACCTACAAAAAACCAGCAAGCAAAATCTTGCTGGAAATGCTGCAAAAAGTGACAAAAACTCAAACAATTTCTATTAGTTACAACATAAATTTTCTGCAGAAAAAATAAGCAAGATATAATGATTTATATGACCTATTATATGTGTTAGAATACCCAAAAAATCAATGGAAATGAACAGAAATAAAATGCAGAAATTTTAGAGACTGCAAACGGATGAGGAAGGAAAGTTTCCAAATTGAAAACAAGCCTTTCAAACCCTTGAATCAACCTGCAAATATTTGTGAGAAAAACTACAAGAAAGAGAAAAGTGGTGAGTAGATCTAAAACTAAATACAAAATACTTTGTAAACCTATGAACTACTCATCTAGATCTACAAAAATACTATTGCAAATCTACCCAAGCAAAATACTTTGCTTGGTATCTCTACTCTAAACTTGAAAAATATTTCATACACAAAAATAAACCAAAGCAATGTCACCTCAAATCATAGACGCACCAAGAAGACTCTTGATACACCATTTGTCTTCCAAAGATTTCTAGTAATCATGTAGGAGGTTGCTGCAAATACTTGCAACAAGTTCCTCTCCAAAAGAAATGAGCAAGAATGAGCAAGAGAGAAAGATGGGAGAGATGGGAGAAATTTGGGCATAATAATAGTAGAAAAAGAATTGGTGAGAAATGAGGAGGGGAGGGGTTTCATTTATACTTGGAGATCGCGAGCTACCCCTCTTGGATCTCTTCCAAGTGTCATTTCATTAACAAGAGTGAGCATCTCTAAGAGGGGGGCACAACTTTAGGGTTAGGGTTTTGGTATTGGTAGTGGGGAATGAGTTGGAAAGAAATAAAAACTCAAAAGGGTGAGGTGGATTCTCTAGGAAGATGCACTGGGGGAGAGAGGGCCCCACCTCTTTTGATTTTTCACTTTCTAATGTTTTCTCAAGGAGGGGGGCACAACTTTCCTAGGGGGAGTGATGTGTTGAAGTTGTGGTTAGATGAAGAGGGGTTATGAGGGTTAGGAAAAGGTTAGGATGGCTTGGTTAGGGGTTTATGAATTATCTCCCATATTTTCTCTAACCATTTTGTTTATTTTACAAAAAAAATGACATTTTGACTATGTCAATGCTAGCAATTAAATTGTTGTTTTGGACTGCCTTAGAATCCTCATGGATAAACACCTAGCTAAATTTTTCCAATTGAGATGAAACTTGGTCCAAGGGTGTAGGGGGTCTCATTCCATTTCTTTTGAGCACAATTACCCCTATCAAAATACCATTGACCTAGTTTTTACATTTTTTTATTATAAAAAATTAATTAAAATTACCATTAACTAGGTAATTTTAAAAAATTAAAAAAAAACTATCTAGACCCAACGAAATTCCGCAAAACTCTAGGATATGTTTAACATGGTCATTTTCAACATTACTAGACACTAGATACCATAGGATTATACCATTATAACACCTTTCACCACTTTAGAGGAATTATTTATGGGAGTGAAAAACTCAAGGGAAATTAATAAGGTTGGTTAGACCAAATAAATAACCTGAGGAAAAAAAACCCTCAGTGAAAGGGAATCCTCTAATGATGAAGTCCTAAGGAAACTGACCTAACTATGATCCATGCAGACCCATTACATTATTATCCCACGCAGGGGAGCAAAAATTCCATTACAAAAAGAAGTGCTGAAGGTCAAGCTGCCTTGTAGAACCAATAAGTCTATGAATTGGTAACACCTGATGGTGCATATCTTCATGGTACATGGATGTGAACCCATAGTAGAAATAGGTGGTCAACATATGGCTCCACATGGGGACATGTGTTTGATATTCACTTGGGAAGGAGAGCATATGAGAATCCAACATCTACAAACAAAGTGCTCACTAATACCCACCATAAATACATGTATACAATGAATAACCAAATTCTATAAACAATAATTACAAAATGAAACAACTATTGTAAAAAATGAAACTATGATACAATAAAATGTCTAAGTAACATAATTACATAATGAATGAAATAATACAAAATTGACATAAAAGGAGAAGGGTTAGAGATACGTTACAAAGGGGTGTCTCTTTGGACATTAAGTTGTAATGTTGAAGAAACACTTCAAGGGGGAGTTCTCTCACTAGCATGTCTTAATTTATTTCGTCCCACTAGATGAGAAGAGTTGCTAGAAGATTGATACACTTTATCCTGGTTTCTTCTTTTCCCATGTGAATCCCAGCTTCTAACCTTTGGCCACTTGGGACAATCCTCCTTCAAAATTTTCTGATGATTTTTCATAGGTGCCAAGTGAAAAGTTTCTAAACTTAATTTTTCTTTAAAAGGCTTGGAATACCTCATCATAGGGATGATATAGTTTACGTTATCAATATTAACCTTATCATCCTTATTATTCTCCATCATATTTTCATCACATATTCTCTCTTTGATTTTCCCAATTTCTAAACAATAAGGAGGGTGTGGCCCAAGAACTCCATCTAACACCTTCTGACATCTAATTGATTCCTATGATGACGGTTGAGATGGGTGATGTTAGGCCTTTTTGGTGAAACATTGGCCTCCAGGAGCAAAACCTTAGGCCTCCCAAGGCCTCTGAATCAAGTCACACATGCCACTTGGCACACAATCACCTCCAAAGTGTCCATCAAACGTTGGGTGATGTCAAGGGTCACATAGGTGACGTGATGGGCTCTTCAAGGGAAAAATCATAGTAGGAGGGAAAGAACCCCATGGGTCCAGGCCTGCCAGGCTGTCTATGGTGGAACATCTTCCTTTATCTTTGGTGCAAGCCTTTGTCCTGTCTCTGCTCCTGGATGGGGGCTCAACATCCATTTGGTGGGATTTTATCCCTATGGAGGTCCGAACTAATCATCTCCCCATGTGTACATGTCCGTTGGGTGTGGCCATGCAACAAGAACTGTTGATTAATTTGGTTGGTTTTCATTGATGTCAACCCTTGAAGAAAGTGCAGTAGCGAATTCCACTAGCACAAAGGTTTGGGTGATGGACCCAAGTTTGTTTGATGGATAATGGTATGATTTTTGACATATTTTCAGGGAATACTATTTTAGATGGATAGTACATGTCATGCCATTTCCGGTGGTATGTGGAACATTACATAACTCCTCACGGTTAGAGAGTTATGACCATGTGAAGTTGGAGAACCCTCATGAGTCATCTAGAAGCCCCAAAAGGTCAAAGTAGTCAAAGTGGTTGCAAAGAAGAAATTATTTAAATAATAAAGTGAAGTGATGAGTGTACTATAAGTCAAAGTGGATGCAAAATAAAGTATTTAAATAATAAAGTTAATGGATAACTTACTAACTATGGAAAGTGGTTAAGTTAAGTGGACATAAGTGGATTAACCCTAAAATAAGGAAAGTGGGTTAAGATGGTTAAAAGGTAACCACTTGATAAAGCTACATGAAAGTATAAATAAGAGGCAAGGCTCTCTCATTTAAACACACTTGAGCACATTTAATATCTATTGTTGTGTAAGGCTGATTTCAAGTACTCATTGATACATCTGAAGTTGCGAAAGTCTGAGGTAGCACGAAGGGTTGACGACGAAAGTTTTGGAATTACAATGAATACAAAAAAACCCTAAATTATGAGGTGTATGTGGGCTAACAGTGTATTAGGGTGCGTACATATGCAGGCTCACAGTGTATTAGGGTGCGCACATGAAATTAAAGCCATATAAACTTGAGAAGATGAAATGTCGAGGTTCTAGATTCTGAGATCAAGCTCCTAGGAAGGTCTACAGTGATAAGATACATCAGATCTATCCATTGGTTCAAAAGGTATGTCTTATTTCTATGAGTATTTGGATTTTATGTATGCATGAGAAATGGTTATGGAGATTTGAGGATTCTCCCTAGAGAGATTAGTGGTTGTATGGGATCTTCTATATGTAGATTTTTAATGACAAAAATCAAGAAACTTAAATTTCTTTCAAACACTTAGCAACCTAGAGATAAATGTCTTGCATGAACTTCATAAATGCCTCAAACCCACATTCAGAAATTTCCATAAGAAAAAATACACATTGCTAAGAAAATATGCAGTGGAAATAAACACAATGGACAACAACCCATAAAACTCAGAAATTTATGCAAAAGCCAGGGAAAACCCCAATATGGGGAAACCCAATGAGAGAGAGAGAGATATATTAATATTCAACTTCAGGAAATTACATAACAACAACAAAATCACAATTTCCAGCCAAGAAAAATCTACTTACAACACACTAAAACAGTCCCACAATCTGTGTCGATTTTTGTGCCAAATCCGTACGGTTGTACGTTCTATTATGTACCTCAAAATCTGTGCCATTTGTTAGATGTACAAACTATTTTGTACAACTCAAAGACATCAACCAAAAGTCTAAAATCTACCTCGAAAAACATGCCAAAGATTGCCTTGATTTCTGTGCCCACTCTCACTTGTTGTACAAATTGTACAGACTGTATGGATCCGTATAGTACGGCCTCCCACAATAGAAAAACGACCCAACAATGAAACCTATATCTTCCTTGGGATTGTTGCCCACTTTTTCTTGGGAAATGTGCCCACAATGTTGTCCTAAATTTCCTCTCTCAAGCCTACTAAAAAATATCCCTTGCTCCTCCTCTCAATGTGACTCGATGTGTCTTGCACACTACTCAATGTATTCTTTTATAAATCTGAAAATGATTTTTTCCCTCCAAAGTGTCTTTTCACCTTCCCCAACCCTAAATCCAAAGGCCAATATTAGATCTTGCCTTTTTCAAGATAAGGGTCATGATCTAATCCCTCCAAAATGAATCACTTGAATATTAATGTGATTTCACTTTATTACATAAGTGGTTTATGAAATAAAGGTACTTTAAAATTAGAAGGTACACTTTATTAAAAAGTTACTTTAATAAAAGAACCACTTTACAACTTTATAAGAACCTATTACAAAGTTAAGTGCCTGGTAGTTTAAACATAAGGTAACATCTGCATACAAGACAAAACATGCGGAGTACCTCTCGAGCTAAAAAGATAACACTCCCTCTCAGCGAGGGAAGTACTCGCTACCAACACTATCATGGTTCCATCACATTGTTCTCTATAGGATCTCCCTTTTAACCTGGAGCCATCCTCAACACCTGCACATAACTGGAACTAGAATATATTCTTCTGGAAACATCCTAGAACCCTGAGCTCACTTCATCTTGAGCATTGGTTCAATCAACCTGGCTAAGCTTCCTGCCAGTGCTCAAAAGAGACTCGCTCTCTTCTCTTAGAATGCAAGACTGAATCCTTGGTGCCATTGCAGTCTCAGAAACCTTCTCATGCTCCCCATATGACGCTTAATCATACACTAAAGGTTGTTCTCTCAACATATACAACCTGTCCACCCGATTATCGATCAACTGCAGCTCCATCGGGTCCACTCCTTGCCTGTAGATAAATACATGTCCCCTCTTGAAAAATACACAATATCCTACATCCTCCAAGGTTGAGACTGAGAGTAATTTAGCCCTCAACCCTGGAACAAAGAGAACTCAATCAAGCTCCAAGAATCTCCCAAAACTCGAGTTGGAATCTAACATTTCCAACTCCACATACAACTCTTGCCATACCACCTTCATTTACCACTTATCGGCCAGGACCAATCTTTGTGAAATATAGGAATACTCACCAAATTCCTGTCATGTGGCTAGAGGCTCCACTATCCAAAATCCATCTGATATCACCTCCAAATCCTCTGCTGCCGACACTAGAAACTAGGGTCACTGTTGGCACAGGGGAAGACCCAGGGTTCAATGCTACAACAACGCACCAACAAAACCCTAACTACCGTCCCTTTCGGCAACACCTGCGAAGCAGATGAAGTCTCAACAAAGGTAGAGGTAGGGGTGGTTGCAAAAATTAGGTGTATGCAACCTTAGCTGGGACACAGATCTGTGATTGTACTACTTAATAAATCACTTAGCACTGTTAGTTCCCCAATATACAGTCAATGACCACCTCACTTATAAGACATAACTTCATAGAATTAACAATAATATAATGTACTCAAACACTTATCATAAGTAAATAGGTCAGATATGGTAAATCAAGCACTGAGCATATCCATGTATATCAGATCTATCATTCTACCTATCATTAGCACTAAGCAGAAGAAGATCTATCTAAGCATATCAAAGCACTTAGCATATAACATATGAACACATTAGGACAAAGCACAAAGCACATAACTCAGTGTTTACGTGGTTCACCCCCAACCTGTGGTTATGTCCACCAACTATTCTTCTTTATTGTCTTCAGTCAATCGGTTACAAGCACAAAGCCATCAAAGCCCTTAATCTGCATAGGACAAAAGATCTACGCAGCTTGCTAGATCCTTCTTCCTTGCGTTACAACACTAAGCTCTCCACAATCTGCTACAAGGATTTGCACTTAGCTCTGCAAGTCTCTTATAGTCATGCACAAAGCACTTTCAGACTCTACGTGCACTTAACATGCATTCACATCACATAGATGCACTATTCTTCTTAACTTATACCAACTTACATTTCCTATCCTTATATTTATACATGCAGAATAGGCCTAAACATGGGTAAACCCATGGGCCGACATCCCATTCCCGTTACATATTCCCCAAAACCCAAAAAGGGGCCGAGATCTCGTGATCTTTGCTTCATCTTGAGATCCTCCTTTGACAGGCTGTTGAAGTCCCAAAATAGGTCAACATGACCAAGAAACTCCCAAAACTTGGTCAAAGGCCAATAGGCCCCCAACACTCACCTGTGACTAGTCCCGAGTCACTTTGGTCTGATCAGTTCGGCTTCGAATGCCTCGAGCTTGGACTGAGTTGCTTTGACATGTTTCTTTGCTGTGGCCTCTTGTATGGTGAACTCTTGGATTACTGCGTCATTAACTGGCCCTTCTAGGCGGCGTTCTGCTATGGTGACAACCTGTTCTAGCTCTGCTCCTTGGTTCTCCACCTCTGTAAACAATTGGCATGCCTTATCTTGCACAGGTTGAAGTTATTGAGTGACTTCCATCACTTTGCTTTGAAGCATATGGATCTACTGCTGAGTTGTACGTTGTTTGTGAGACCTCTTCATTTTGTCTACATCTAACAGGGCCTTCAGCTGTGCATGTAGTGTATCTGCATGCTACTTCGCTTCCTGGAGTTGCGACTCTAGTGTTTGTAACTCCAGGTTCTCAGTGAGGTTCTTGTATGTCTGGGCGCTTCGATTACTCAACTGCTTGCACTACAAGGCGAGAGATTTTAATTTGTCGATTGTGCTGTGGGCAGTTGCTTCTCGTTGGTTCCTTACATCTTGAGGGGTCTTGGGCACAATGCGGAGCTCCAAGTCTGCTATGCACTATTGGAGTTGCTGGATTACTTCTTTGAGTTGCGCCACTTACTGTGGAATTCTCTCCTCGACCTTTACTTCGATGACTGTCAAAGAGAGAAGTGCTCTATGAACCATTTCCTTAACTTCGAGTTGCTCGGTGAGAAACTATTCCTTACTTTGCTGTAATTGTACTTTTTCTTCATTCCACTTCACTTGTAGAGAAATATTTTCTCGTTCTGTAGCATTGCATTTCTCCTCAAGGTATTTTTGTACTTGTGCTAAAGCCTAGGTGGATTGTGTTGTCTCTTCCTGAGCTCGTCGAAGGCGAGCTTTGACTGTATCAACAATGCAGTGTAGTTGAGCTAGCTCATCACCTAGTTCTAATGTTCCTGCTGATAGAGGCACAATGGAAACTGTGTGACTGGACTATAATTATTGCTGCATTCCTTGAAGTTCAACTTTGATCCGATTAAACACCTCCTCCTTCTTAGATTCTTGCTTCTTTTCTATCTCTAGTGAATCATCGTTCAGTGTTGCGACGATGAAGTCGAAGTCATCTGAGGTGAGGGTTTTCTCAAATTTGGTCCTGGTTGCTTTCATTTTCTTCCTTGAAGAAGGTTTCAGAGGGGAAACCTTCCTTTTCTTTGAGGGGTCCTCCTCGTCTCTAGTCGGTGTAATCTCACCTTTATTTGGTTCAAATTCTATGCCATCTATCTCTCCACCATATCCTCCTTGCTCTACTAAGATGGAAGCGGTCTTCATGGATGTGCTATCTAAATCATGGACATCTTCAGTCTTATTTGTATTGCTAGGTCTGAGTATATCCATCGTATTTTCTGGATTGTCAACATCGAACATATCTACATGGTCCCCTAGAACAAGGAGGTCCGCTGACCATTCCTTGGTAATCTCTTCCAAGTCATCCTCCGTCAACTCATAGTACATCTGCAACTATTGTTTATGCTCATCAACGCGCACTGTGATATAGATGAAATGGCAGTCCGTGTTGAATTTCATCAAGGGCCCTGAACCTGTGGAGAGTGTTCAGGGTTATATGAGGTGCATAATGGATGGCTACCTTCAATTGGTTGTAATAAGTGTGGAAGATGACATTTGATTGCCACTGCTTGTTCATGTCGTTCAAGTACCATAGTGTACTGAACTTCGTAGCCAGAGATTCAAACAGATCGATGTCTGAAAAGTTCACACCTTCCGACATCTCCCATGCAATAAAAGTGATCAATATGAGAAGCCAGCTGAAGTGGAACTCATATCCTTGATCTTTTGCTTCCCTGTAGTCCAATTCTATCTATTTTACGAGGTACTTCACCCATTTCATTTGTAGGCCCTCCGCGCACTTCCCTACGAGGTCGACTACAAATCTAGTCACTTGGGTGGGCTGGTTCTTGCGAAATAACTTCACTGCAATCAATTGACATGATAGGCGCACTGCACTACTCTGGATAGAGGCTACCTTGTAGTCTTGCCTTCCCTTCTCGACATCTTCGTAGGTATCTTTAATTTTTTGCGCAAGAGAGCGATCCATGATTTTCCCAGGATAGAAATCCTGTGGGTCAGGGCCTTCCATGCTCAGCTCAGTGATTTGATTGATCAACACCGGATCCACTATGATGCAGTGGTTCATCCACAAGTATTCTCCATGGTAGTAGGACAACAACAACTTGACGCATGCGTTCACTTCTTGGTGCCTTCCGAAGTGCGGGATCTTCATAACGTTGAGGAGGGTGGACTGCGCGAGGTTAATGGTCCATGACTGGGGTACAATCTTCGAGTTCTTTCCCTTGGTTCTGGTCAGATACTTGTGCAGGGCGAGCATGTTATACACCTTCCTATCTTTGAGGTTGAAGTTGCTAAACTTCAATGTTGCGATCTTATCTTGGTCTACGTGCACTGCGTGTATCCCCTTTTGGAGGTACGCAATGACCAGTTCATATTCAAAGTCTCTGGGCACACTGTCTCAATTTATTGCGCCGCTCATAGGTGGTAGATAGACACGTAGGATTCTTAAAATCAAATTAGCATTCTCTAAGTCATCCTTGTGCTTAGTTCGCCTTTCACGGGATGGTCCAGCTCCGTGAGCAGTGGATGGGGACACTTGCACTGTTTTTGTGGATGAAGCCTGGATACCTTTAGACATCGACATGGCTTTCTTAGTCATCAAGTCAATCAAAAATTCTTCAGCAGCTTTCTCTGCAACACTCAATTCTTCTGACATACACACTCGGGGTGAAAAATTCGTGGGTTCAGGGAACAATTTAGACATGGTAATGAGATAGAGAGTGAGAGCACAATGATCATTGTATAAACTTGGCCTAGTCTATGGGCTCGAATTATCAATTAGAAAAAGTGTTCTCAGTGCATGGCGCGGCGTGATAAATAGGTAACTCGACAATGGTTTTCTTACAATGGGTATGAGCCTCCATTAACTTCTGTTCGATCTATTATGACATGACCCAATGGTCTGATGACGAATCTTTATTTCTTTTCTTCCCATTCAAAACGGGAGTCAAATGGATATATCAGCCGCAACGACTATATTTCTTCGTCATGGAGAAGTGCCTTATGTCGTTGTTCTGATATCCTAACGAAGCTCCATTTCTGCAATTTTTCTCTCTACGAAGTTCCCTTTGGAAACTTATGCAACTTATCTCTTTTCTTACTTTGTTTCCTCGCCTTCTTTCCAGTGAGCTTTGTCTCGGTAGTTCATTTTCCATTTTGATTCTTATCTTCTTTTAACATAGTTATTGCGCGTTGTTGAGATTCTTTCCTAGGACTCAAGGGTAATACCTTTTCTTTGTCACTTTAAAATTAGAAGGTACACTTTATTAAAAAGTCACTTTAATAAAAGAACCACTTTACAACTTTATAAAAACCTATTACAAAGTTAAGTGCCTGGTAGTGTAAACATAAGGTAACATCCACATACAAGACAAAACATGTAGAGTACTTCCCGAGCTAAAAAGATAACACTATATAAGTCAGATCTACAAAAATACAGTGTTGATATAATCAATATTTATCATTGATGCTTCTTGTTAGGGTTGATGCACATCTTGTATTTCTTGGCATATGGCTAAGAGTTTTTGTGGTACATGGTTGAGAGCTTGTATTTCTGAAGTGGTTGATGTATTGAGAGGCTAAATATCAGAAAAGGTTTTGATGTCTAGATCATGTGAGGGTTATTATACTTGTTCATGATTGCACACACTTATATGGAACATGACTAGAGAGAGATATAGAGTTTTTTGGTAAAGGTTGTGTATGAGGATGTATGCACAGGATATAGTTACAGTATGGATACAGTGACAGGTTGCATATCTATGTGAAAGAATTTGCAGAGGGTCAGAAGTTTTCAGAAGAAAGAAAACCCTATTTTTAGAAGGTATACACAGGCTACATAATAGACAAGATGCGTACATACACAAGATGTTGTATTTATAGGGCACGTACATACGCATGTTGCATAAATACAGGTCACGTATCTATTGTATACTAGTTTTCAGAGGGTATACACATGATGCATAACATACAAGGCACGTACATACACATGCTGTTGTATATATAGGGTACGTACATACGCATGTTGTAGAACTACATGTCACGTATCTATTGTATTTGGTTGATACATGTTCAGTTCAGGTACATATTGATTGCAGGGAAGTTGTATAGGTTGGCTGCAGGTCAGTGGTACATGTTGGTATCATTTTACATTGCTATATCTCACAGTGATTGTATTACAATGGCTCCATCATTCTACTTCTACGTTAGGGAAGTTGGACGGGGAAAGGACATGTGGTTGTAGCCACCTTCTGGTTGTAGCTGAAGAACATAGGGGGTTGTATCCTCCTTCTGGTTGTAGCTAGAGAATTGGGGAGTTGGAGCTTCCCTCAAGTTGTATCTTGAGAAACTAGGGGCTTGGAGCCTCCTTCTAGTTGCAGCTGGAAAACAAAGGAATTTGGTGATTCCAATGAATGTAATTCTTAAAGACATATAAGAAAAAACATTCTGTGGTTTTCTCCAGCTTTGGGTTTCCACGTAAAAACACTGGTGTACTGTGTATGTGTATGATTGCTCATTTGTTGATTGTTTATTTACTCTGCAACTATTGGATGATAATGCTACATTGATATAACACTTGCATTTTGTGGTTAAAAAGGATTGTATTGCTCTATTATTGATTTACCCCCCCTCTCAGTAATCCAACAACAAAAAGTACGCCCTCCATGGGCCCATAAGTCATAGGGATCATAGCAATATCAATCACATATAATAATAAATCTATCTAAACATGTGCATAAAACCCCTCTTTCCCAGACAAGTGCTCAAGGACGTTATACTATTCTACAAGCTAGGTTTGGAGAGGACGTTAGGAGTTCCTATTTGAATAATTCTCATTGGACGTGGGGTGTTTCCTGGTGAAGACAAATGCTGGCCATGTGAGTGGATGAGGTGGTGAGGGATGTTTACGCAATGGGTGTAGCTATGATAGGGAATGTATGGATTACCTATGGGTGCCTCTGAAGAGGGTGAGTTGCACCTTGTCATGGATGAAAATCTTTCCAAGCCCATTCAATGCCTTTTATATTTTTTTATCTTATTGCATTTTCTTTCAAGAGACTAGTTAGGGGACACTACCTTGGCATGGTGATCAATGGTGACAATGTTACCCACAAGCATTTCACGGAGATGAGAAGGTTGGTTCGTGATGAAACCCCCTTTTTCTTGGCTATGCCACCAAGAGCCACTACCCTGGCATGGTGACCAGTTGAATGGTAGTGTCATACCGCTACATGCCCATGGACCTAATAGGCTGGCTCATGATGAGACCCCCTATCCTCCAACTAGGTCTTGATTTTATTATTTTATGTGTCCCTCTATTTCTTGTTGAGAAGCCTTTTATTTCTTTCTCGGGGATCCCTGGTAGAAGCATATGAAGGATTTGTTCTATTGACTTTTATCTTTTTTCATATTCTTTTACCCTCTAGTCCTTTATCCCCTTCTTCCCACAAGGTAAGGTACAACCCTTTGTTAGCTTGGAAAATCCAACGGCTGAACCAATGTAAGGGATGGATGGGAGGGAAAAAGATGAAAAGTAATAAGTATGGTGTGAATGGACGCTAACCTTTCATGAACCCACCTAGTGGAAACTCAAACCCTATGGGAACCAAATTTCTAGGGCATATTGTCATTCCCCCTAGGTGTGGACAAGTGGAAAGGCATAAGGTCCAAGCACACGTCAGAAGTAAAAAGAATAAAATGCACATATTCAAATGTTTTGAGAATCAAAGTGACACATACCATGATATCTAGACTCATTACCTCATGGAGAAAGACCCACTGCTGCTGAAGGACTAGGACGATGGGATGGATACTGCTACTACTGACAAGGTGGAGGCGCTGAAGAAGAAAGATGGGCCCTCCAAGGCCAGGATCAAGTCAATATGGCTCTCGGTACTCCATGTCTAAGACCTGTGGGCTTTGAGACATAATCTCATTAGTTATCCCTAGGCTAGGGTATAATAGTCCTCATCGTGAATTTCATGGGATACATTTTCACTTTCAGGTGTCCTCTCTATTAGGAAAATTTTCAATCCTTCCATGATCTCTCTTTTTAAACCATCCATCATCCCTTGTAGTTCATCTTTTGTTACTGTCTTCTTTTGTAAATCATTTATGTCCCTATGCATTCTTCACCTTCACCAAGAGTCCAAGTAGGACTATATGGAGGCTTATTTGGTGTAGAAGTTTCCTTTTTTGGTGGCATGTTGGCCAAGTATCACTTTTAAACCTTGATTTTGAGGTGGTTCTACTAGACGATTTTTCTTCTACTGCATCTCCAAAATTTCAACCCTTCTGGGTATGCAAATTTATTTTTTGTAGTTCTATGATATTTCTTCTTTGTAATTCCATAGGTCTGATCAAAATTGGATGTGCCAAGTGGAATTTATGGTAACTTCCCCACAACTTGCTGATTTTTGGCCTTTCCATTAGATCTCACTTGTATAGAGTGCCCCACACAAAATAATTGATACAAAATTATGAAAATTATACCAGAAATACCACAAGCTGTACACTATCCAATTCAACTGGTCTCACTCAATTTGGATACTCTAGGAAGAATTTATTATTGTTTTACCCGAAACACCTGCTTGAGACTAGTCAATAGGACTAGTAAGATGCCCTATCTTCCACAGGGTGTATCTACAAATGTAAGATGAACCAAAAGATAAAAGTTTTATCACAGATACCTTAATAATTGCTTTGAATATCCTATATATTTCAAGGTCTAAAACGTTATAGAAAAAATTTCATAGAAAATTTTTCGCAAATACTAAATTCAGGATGATTCCAGAACCCTATCTTACACATGATATATCTACGAAATTATAAGGCCTTGGGAGCTGAAATTTGAACCCAACGTACCTTGATCCGTCTTCTAAATATCCTCCAAGGGGTTTCTTTTGAAATGTCATAGAAAAACATATATACTGAAAATTCCAAGGTGTCTCAGATGTAGCAGTGAAACCCCAAGACCTTGAGCTCTAATACCAAATGTTAAGAACCAAATATCAAGATAGCATAGAAAAACCTTAGAATAAGTATTCAACGCCTTGAAAAAGAGATAATTTCAGATAACAAGCCTCTTCAAGGGGGAAACCTCCTTATACACCACCTAAGTTTCCCTAATACAAGATGATTCCAAATGAAAATGTCTCCTTGGTATATATAAGAGACTAGGAGCGACAATTACAACTAATGGACCCAAGCCGACATAAATAAAATAACATTACTAATTTAATATGCCCCAATTAAGGGGTAATGTGCCACTATTTAGGGCTTAACATTTTCCCCAAGGGTTAGCCATTGGAGCAAGGGGAAGGGTGTCGTGGAAGAGGGTTTTGACAATGAGAGACTTGAGGGGAGGCCTTCTTTGGTAGACCTTAGAAGGTTTGAACTTACCAGGGGGAAAAAGGATGTTGAAATAATGTATCTGCAAAGAGTATTATTATTATTATTGATATATTATTCATAGGATCAATCCCCATTGTGGATTGATCATGTCGGTTATTGTAATAGGACCAAATCCCCTTTTGCAGATTGGTCAA
>JZKD02S2269715.1:24217-35566 GCA_000966675.3 Picea glauca | reverse complement strand
GTCTCACAAAAGTTTGATAATGAAACTGTACTCAGGTATATTATTCGTAGTTTCCCCAAGATAAACATCTCCAACAGACACTAGCAGGTTAGTAGAAGAATAAATCACCCAAGCAACATAAGTGACATTCTGCATGTGGAAACTAGCACTATCTGTGAATCCGACATAAATTGATGACTCCCTTGACATTTTCCACACAACAGAAGCACAACCATTAATTAATGCAAACAAAGAAAAAACAACTATATAACCTATATAAAAAAAATAAACCATATTTATAAGATAACTAATACTTGAGCCACAAAGATCAAGCATAATACCTTTTAAGGTAGAGCCTATTTCTAGGCTTTAACAACAAATTACCCATATAATTAGCTAGTTCGTAAGCCCCTTTTTCCAATACATGTCTTATGAAATATGGACCACACTACAAGGGGTTGAACTTTCCTTCTCCTAATGCATTCTTATCCTAGTCATAGACCAAAACAAGATCATCATTGGAGAAGACCTTAGGATGAACATACTTGTCATATTGGGACTTCACACGTTTCTTATGTAGAAATTTCAATGCACTTAATGTATTTCCTGCGATTCTCCTGATCTAACAATTATATACCACTGTTAAATACATAATCGCTTCTACTAATATTCTTGCGGAAATTTAAACCATGATCACAAAGTGATATATCAAGAACACATAACACATAATTTTTATAGGGAAAACATAAAGCTAAAAAACCCACTATCATATATTATGCATATCATGGATCATGAAACAATCTCATACAAAACTCTAATCCAAGAGCTCTCAGTACAATACAATCATCTCACACTGGCATACAAAAATTGACAAATTCATGTGCCAATATTCTGTCTCCAGATAGCCTACCTCCTCTACACAATCCCTGCAAATAGAATTCTCACAATGAATTCGAATTGCCTAGTTTTCACATGCTCATGAGCATATCCACTGCATGTGTGATTGCATGAGTGCACTTCACTCAAATCACAACTAATATCCAAACTGTCCCTTTCACATGTTATCTCAACTAGGTCTCCACTGGATCTGAAATGCATGTAGTTAACCATGGCGAATCTTTAGTTGCATGTGAGTTCACTGATTATGAATTAATTAATAATTAATTCACTGAACTCTCACTAGCGTAAGTTCAATTACAACTAGTACAACTAGGATTAACTCACTTAATTGAGTTAAACTACTTCACAACTCTCACAACTACACTTATAACTCTATCACAACTTCAAGTCACCTCCATGTCTTACTAGCCAACCTTTGAACTCAAATTTCCCATAGTTAACTGATTTTCCATTGCAGTTAATTATTTCAAGTAATTATGAGATAATATATTAATATTTATTGTCCAATTAATTTAAGGGAAAAGTAAATTAGACACATGTTTCTTGTTGACTTTTCAACACTCCCTCTCAACAAGAAAGGGATTATCCTTCACCCTAATCCTTTCTCTATGGTATTCAAACTTGCTCATGGTGAGTGCCTTCGTCAGAATGTTTGCATCCTAATCTTCCGTAGGAATGTATTGAAGAAACATGATCTTCCACTGCACACAATATTTGAGATGATGATACCATATATCTATATGCTTAGATCTATCACGAAACACATGATTAATCGAGAGTTTAATGCAACTATGATTATCACAATGAATCACTGTCGGATCTAAATGAGAGCCAAACAAACCAACCAAGATCTTTCTCATCTAGATAGCCTCACATGCATCTTGACTCGCTACCATGTATTCTACTTCCGCTGAAGTAAGTGCCATGGATCTTTGTTTCCTGCTGTACCAAGAAACAACTGTAGATCAGATACTAAAGATCCCCCCTGATGTTCTCTTTCTGTTCGTTGGGTTGCCCGCCCAATCTACATCCATGAAGCCATGCAACTTCACCTCATCCTTCTATCTGTACCATAATCCATACTTAGATGTGCCCTTCAGATATCTCAGGACATGCTTACCCACCTTCCAAAAGAGTTTGATAGGCTTAACCATCGCTTGACTTAGTTGGTTAACCGCATAGCAAATGTCTGGTCTCGTGTTTAGTAAATACATTAGCAAACCCACTAATTGTCGATAGAAAGTAGCATCCACTACCTCTCTAGAAGTAGCATCCTCTTTCCTCTAGTATCCTGGAAGAGGAGTATCCATGGGTTTATAGCCCTCCATGTGAAACTTACCCAATATCTCTCTTGCATAATTTCCTTGAGACACAAAATGTTTACCATCTCGCTGCCATATTTCCAATCCAAGGAAATAATGAAGAAGGCCCAAATCCTTCATCTCGAAATCCTTTGCAAGGTCATCCTTGCATGTGTGTATCAGCTGCTCATCACCAGTCAGTATGAAATCATCAAAATAAATAACAATGATTAAAATCTTACCCTCCACCACTGATTTGTCGACCGGTCTTGGGACAATTTCCCATGCACTGTTTTTGACAATGGAGTCATACTCCTCCACCATAGCATCAAACCAAGTGGGATCCTGCATTACTTCCTGAAAGGAATATGGTTCAGTGACAATACATTTTCTCATGAGATCCATGTATCCAACAAATCGATCAGGAGGTTGTCTTTGTTTGCACTGTGAAGTAGGGGCTCCTACATTCTATGCAACATCTAGTCTCAATTTGTCAGCTTCCGTGGTGCACTTTTTGCCATTTCCGATGGATGGATATATTTGAGTGGTTTCATCCACTCCACGAACCTCCTCATGTGGCTGATTCACATCTTGAGACTCATCTTTGGGAACCAACAGTTCCTCTTTTGCATGCAAGTCTAGCTCCCTCTCAAGCGACAACAACATGGATTTCCCCTCATCGAATTTTATATCTCTTCGTATAACATTAGTGTTACTGTTCGGAAAATACACACGATAATTATGGGGTGTTTCCGTGTACCCCACAAATATCCCAACTTCAACAGTTGGTTCCAACTTCTTCTTGGAATACTTGGTCACATGCACATAAACAGATGAGCCAAAAATTATAAAATGAGAAACATCAGGTTTCTTACCAGTGAAATCTTCTTCAAGTGTACTCATGCCAAGTACTCTATGAGGACAACGATTTTGCACATAAACTGTAGTATTGCATGCTTCTGCCCACAAATGCATTGGTAGGCCATGATCATGCACCATCGCTCATGCTGCACCCATGATCGTTATGTTCTTCCTCTCTGCGACCCCATTTTGTTGTGGGTTATGAGGTGCTATGATTTCTCTTCGAATTCCTTCTTTGTTGCAGAAGACTTTGAATTTGTTAGAGATGTATTCTCCACCATTATCGCTCCTTAGATATTTTCACTTACTTCCTCGAATCTTTCTCCACCAATGCTTTAAACTCACAGAACTTTGAGAATGTTTGACCCTTCTTTTGCATGAAGAATATCCAACATTTACGAGAAAGGTCATCAACAAAAATAACCTAATACCTATGTTTTTTTGTTGAAGCAACCAAGAATGGTCCACACATGTCTGTGTGAATTCTCTCTAGGATCACTGAAGCATGGTTCTCATTTTCATGAAAGGTGGACTTTACATACTTCCTTAGGGTGCACCCCTTGCACTGATCTAACTAAGCAAGTGTTCACATTGGAAGTCTAGTAGATATTTTTTGCATGATCTTCAAGGCCCCATGAAGGTGCTTGGGGCGAGGTTGTAGTGGTTGTAGTGTCATTCTATTCTCCTTTTGAACAGATTGTGAAGAAGCTAAATTTTGCAGTATGAGATACTACCTTGTGGCCCTTTTTAGGTGGAACAATAGTTGGAACTACCTCTGGTATTCTGTAGATATGACCCCCAAGAGAAACAATGGCACTGCGGGGTAGAGACTAATAAACATTATGGAACTTCCACATATATGGTTGTCCCAAGAGAACATCAAAGACATCCAGTGGGGAAACATCACATAATACCTCATCCTTGAAGGGTTGGATGCCATATGAAAATCGACATTGTTGGTTGACATGAATATCTCATCCATGACGAAGCCACTCAATGTTGTATGGCTGTGGGTGTGGTGTTATCGAAAATACCAATTGTTTGATGACCTCTGCTGAGATGAGGTTCTTCTGGCTTCCGCTATCAACAATAAAATGAAGCAAGGTCCCCTTCACCCACATCTGTGAATGAAAAATGCACTCCCTCTCTTTAGGATCTGTTGCTTCTTCTGGTTAAATTGTTGCAGTCACGACAATAGCAGTGGGGTCTGCGTCAATGATCTTTCCCTTACTATTATTTTCAGAATTAGATTTTGAATCAGGGGATGACTCTTTGTCTTTGATCTCGACCACCAATGATTGTTTTGAGAGACATTCATCAGTGTTGTGCCAGGGGATTTTGTGGAACTCGCACCATTTTCTGGTGTCCTTCTTTGTCTTCCTGTGACCCTTCTTTTCTTGTGTCTTGGACTTTTTTTTGGGAGATTGTTTGTTAGGGATGTCTTTTCCATACTTTGGTTGTTGCGGATTTGCAGACCCGAACTCCTTTTTGTTTATGGTGCTTAAATTTCTTCTCAATTTTGACAACATATCGATAAGTAGAACTGAGTGATGAGATGTCCAGAAAATCCATTTCTGTTTGGATGTATCTGTGTAGAGCCCCACGGTATTTTAGAACCAAATTTCACTTAGAGTCTTTGATACCCAGCCTGGTGCGTAAGATATGGAAGGTATTGGTGAACTCCGTAACTACTTGGCCCCTCTCTTGCCGCAGTGTGGTCCATCTCATTTACTGGTCCTCATAGTTTCCAATAGGGTAATACTGTTCCTTTACCACATCCACAAAAAATATCCTAAGTGGGATTGACCCCATATATTCCAGAATCCTCGGTGGAAATTTGATCCCTGTAAGTTTCCCACCAATGTTTGACATGAGGAAGAGATTTAAGGAGTGCGAAGGTGATCTTTTATCTGTCGAAAAAATTGTGAACAGAGAAATAACCTTCTAGCAGAGTTAACCATTTTTCTAGGGCTTTTGCATCTATCTGTCCTTCAAATACAGGAATATAAAAATTAAATTGTACATTGAAAGGTGAGGTGCCTCCAAAGTGGCCACTTGATGAAGATTCACCTACTGTTATCAGTAGGCGTTGAAGGATGTGGGAAAAATTCTCCATCATTTCGTCCCTCTGTCGCGTGAGAGCTTGCTCAAGCAACAGATTGATAGGATCATCTGCTTCGTCGTTTTTCTTTTCTTCCATCATTGAGGGTTTCTTGGATATGAGAGAGTGATTTTATTCAAGATATTCAACCTTGAGACCCAAATTTATATACTCGCGTCAGGGACATGCACTGAAAACGATCAAGAGCAGCCTACTCTGATACCACTGATCCAGATTATTTTCGGCACGAAATGGGAGCGGAGATATAATAAAGAAATGCATAGAGATATCGTAGATATTAAATAAGATAACATAAATGTATCAAANGTCTCACAAAAGTTTGATAATGAAACTGTACTCAGGTATATTATTCGTAGTTTCCCCAAGATAAACATCTCCAACAGACACTAGCAGGTTAGTAGAAGAATAAATCACCCAAGCAACATAAGTGACATTCTGCATGTGGAAACTAGCACTATCTGTGAATCCGACATAAATTGATGACTCCCTTGACATTTTCCACACAACAGAAGCACAACCATTAATTAATGCAAACAAAGAAAAAACAACTATATAACCTATATAAAAAAAATAAACCATATTTATAAGATAACTAATACTTGAGCCACAAAGATCAAGCATAATACCTTTTAAGGTAGAGCCTATTTCTAGGCTTTAACAACAAATTACCCATATAATTAGCTAGTTCGTAAGCCCCTTTTTCCAATACATGTCTTATGAAATATGGACCACACTACAAGGGGTTGAACTTTCCTTCTCCTAATGCATTCTTATCCTAGTCATAGACCAAAACAAGATCATCATTGGAGAAGACCTTAGGATGAACATACTTGTCATATTGGGACTTCACACGTTTCTTATGTAGAAATTTCAATGCACTTAATGTATTTCCTGCGATTCTCCTGATCTAACAATTATATACCACTGTTAAATACATAATCGCTTCTACTAATATTCTTGCGGAAATTTAAACCATGATCACAAAGTGATATATCAAGAACACATAACACATAATTTTTATAGGGAAAACATAAAGCTAAAAAACCCACTATCATATATTATGCATATCATGGATCATGAAACAATCTCATACAAAACTCTAATCCAAGAGCTCTCAGTACAATACAATCATCTCACACTGGCATACAAAAATTGACAAATTCATGTGCCAATATTCTGTCTCCAGATAGCCTACCTCCTCTACACAATCCCTGCAAATAGAATTCTCACAATGAATTCGAATTGCCTAGTTTTCACATGCTCATGAGCATATCCACTGCATGTGTGATTGCATGAGTTCACTTCACTCAAATCACAATAATATCCAAACTGTCCCTTTCACATGTTATCTCAACTAGGTCTCCACTGGATCTGAAATGCATGTAGTTAACCATGGCGAATCTTTAGTTGCATGTGAGTTCACTGATTCTGAATTAATTAATAATTAATTCACTGAACTCTCACTAGCGTAAGTTCAATTACAACTAGTACAACTGAGATTAACTCACTTAATTGAGTTAAACTACTTCACAACTCTCACAACTACACTTATAACTCTATTACAACTTCAAGTCACCTCCATGTCTTACTAGCCAACCTTTGAACTCAAATTTCCCATAGTTAACTGATTTTCCATTGCAGTTAATTATTTTAAGTAATTATGAGATAATATATTAATATTTATTGTCCAATTAATTTAAGGGAAAAGTAAATTAGACACATGTTTCTTGTTGACTTTTCAACACTCCCTCTCAACAAGAAAGGGATTATCCTTCACCCTAATCCTTTCTCTATGGTATTCAAACTTGCTCATGGTGAGTGCCTTCGTCAGAATGTTTGCATCCTAATCTTCCGTAGGAATGTATTGAAGAAACATGATCTTCCACTGCACACAATATTTGAGATGATGATACCATATATCTATATGCTTAGATCTATCACGAAACACATGATTAATCGAGAGTTTAATGCAACTATGATTATCACAATGAATCACTGTCGGATCTAAATGAGAGCCAAACAAACCAACCAAGATCTTTCTCATCTAGATAGCCTCACATGCATCTTGACTCGCTACCATGTATTCTACTTCCGCTGAAGTAAGTGCCATGGATCTTTGTTTCCTGCTGTACCAAGAAACAACTGTAGATCAGATACTAAAGATCCCCCCTGATGTTCTCTTTCTGTTCGTTGGGTTGCCCGCCCAATCTACATCCATGAAGCCATGCAACTTCACCTCATCCTTCTATCTGTACCATAATCCATACTTAGATGTGCCCTTCAGATATCTCAGGACATGCTTACCCACCTTCCAAAAGAGTTTGATAGGCTTAACCATCGCTTGACTTAGTTGGTTAACCGCATAGCAAATGTCTGGTCTCGTGTTTAGTAAATACATTAGCAAACCCACTAATTGTCGATAGAAAGTAGCATCCACTACCTCTCTAGAAGTAGCATCCTCTTTCCTCTAGTATCCTGGAAGAGGAGTATCCATGGGTTTATAGCCCTCCATGTGAAACTTACCCAATATCTCTCTTGCATAATTTCCTTGAGACACAAAATGTTTACCATCTCGCTGCCATATTTCCAATCCAAGGAAATAATGAAGAAGGCCCAAATCCTTCATCTCGAAATCCTTTGCAAGGTCATCCTTGCATGTGTGTATCAGCTGCTCATCACCAGTCAGTATGAAATCATCAAAATAAATAACAATGATTAAAATCTTACCCTCCACCACTGATTTGTCGACCGGTCTTGGGACAATTTCCCATGCACTGTTTTTGACAATGGAGTCATACTCCTCCACCATAGCATCAAACCAAGTGGGATCCTGCATTACTTCCTGAAAGGAATATGGTTCAGTGACAATACATTTTCTCATGAGATCCATGTATCCAACAAATCGATCAGGAGGTTGTCTTTGTTTGCACTGTGAAGTAGGGGCTCCTACATTCTATGCAACATCTAGTCTCAATTTGTCAGCTTCCGTGGTGCACTTTTTGCCATTTCCGATGGATGGATATATTTGAGTGGTTTCATCCACTCCACGAACCTCCTCATGTGGCTGATTCACATCTTGAGACTCATCTTTGGGAACCAACAGTTCCTCTTTTGCATGCAAGTCTAGCTCCCTCTCAAGCGACAACAACATGGATTTCCCCTCATCGAATTTTATATCTCTTCGTATAACATTAGTGTTACTGTTCGGAAAATACACACGATAATTATGGGGTGTTTCCGTGTACCCCACAAATATCCCAACTTCAACAGTTGGTTCCAACTTCTTCTTGGAATACTTGGTCACATGCACATAAACAGATGAGCCAAAAATTATAAAATGAGAAACATCAGGTTTCTTACCAGTGAAATCTTCTTCAAGTGTACTCATGCCAAGTACTCTATGAGGACAACGATTTTGCACATAAACTGTAGTATTGCATGCTTCTGCCCACAAATGCATTGGTAGGCCATGATCATGCACCATCGCTCATGCTGCACCCATGATCGTTATGTTCTTCCTCTCTGCGACCCCATTTTGTTGTGGGTTATGAGGTGCTATGATTTCTCTTCGAATTCCTTCTTTGTTGCAGAAGACTTTGAATTTGTTAGAGATGTATTCTCCACCATTATCGCTCCTTAGATATTTTCACTTACTTCCTCGAATCTTTCTCCACCAATGCTTTAAACTCACAGAACTTTGAGAATGTTTGACCCTTCTTTTGCATGAAGAATATCCAACATTTACGAGAAAGGTCATCAACAAAAATAACCTAATACCTATGTTTTTTTGTTGAAGCAACCAAGAATGGTCCACACATGTCTGTGTGAATTCTCTCTAGGATCACTGAAGCATGGTTCTCATTTTCATGAAAGGTGGACTTTACATACTTCCTTAGGGTGCACCCCTTGCACTGATCTAACTAAGCAAGTGTTCACATTGGAAGTCTAGTAGATATTTTTTGCATGATCTTCAAGGCCCCATGAAGGTGCTTGGGGCGAGGTTGTAGTGGTTGTAGTGTCATTCTATTCTCCTTTTGAACAGATTGTGAAGAAGCTAAATTTTGCAGTATGAGATACTACCTTGTGGCCCTTTTTAGGTGGAACAATAGTTGGAACTACCTCTGGTATTCTGTAGATATGACCCCCAAGAGAAACAATGGCACTGCGGGGTAGAGACTAATAAACATTATGGAACTTCCACATATATGGTTGTCCCAAGAGAACATCAAAGACATCCAGTGGGGAAACATCACATAATACCTCATCCTTGAAGGGTTGGATGCCATATGAAAATCGACATTGTTGGTTGACATGAATATCTCATCCATGACGAAGCCACTCAATGTTGTATGGCTGTGGGTGTGGTGTTATCGAAAATACCAATTGTTTGATGACCTCTGCTGAGATGAGGTTCTTCTGGCTTCCGCTATCAACAATAAAATGAAGCAAGGTCCCCTTCACCCACATCTGTGAATGAAAAATGCACTCCCTCTCTTTAGGATCTGTTGCTTCTTCTGGTTAAATTGTTGCAGTCACGACAATAGCAGTGGGGTCTGCGTCAATGATCTTTCCCTTACTATTATTTTCAGAATTAGATTTTGAATCAGGGGATGACTCTTTGTCTTTGATCTCGACCACCAATGATTGTTTTGAGAGACATTCATCAGTGTTGTGCCAGGGGATTTTGTGGAACTCGCACCATTTTCTGGTGTCCTTCTTTGTCTTCCTGTGACCCTTCTTTTCTTGTGTCTTGGACTTTTTTTTGGGAGATTGTTTGTTAGGGATGTCTTTTCCATACTTTGGTTGTTGCGGATTTGCAGACCCGAACTCCTTTTTGTTTATGGTGCTTAAATTTCTTCTCAATTTTGACAACATATCGATAAGTAGAACTGAGTGATGAGATGTCCAGAAAATCCATTTCTGTTTGGATGTATCTGTGTAGAGCCCCACGGTATTTTAGAACCAAATTTCACTTAGAGTCTTTGATACCCAGCCTGGTGCGTAAGATATGGAAGGTATTGGTGAACTCCGTAACTACTTGGCCCCTCTCTTGCCGCAGTGTGGTCCATCTCATTTACTGGTCCTCATAGTTTCCAATAGGGTAATACTGTTCCTTTACCACATCCACAAAAAATATCCTAAGTGGGATTGACCCCATATATTCCAGAATCCTCGGTGGAAATTTGATCCCTGTAAGTTTCCCACCAATGTTTGACATGAGGAAGAGATTTAAGGAGTGCGAAGGTGATCTTTTATCTGTCGAAAAAATTGTGAACAGAGAAATAACCTTCTAGCAGAGTTAACCATTTTTCTAGGGCTTTTGCATCTATCTGTCCTTCAAATACAGGAATATAAAAATTAAATTGTACATTGAAAGGTGAGGTGCCTCCAAAGTGGCCACTTGATGAAGATTCACCTACTGTTATCAGTAGGCGTTGAAGGATGTGGGAAAAATTCTCCATCATTTCGTCCCTCTGTCGCGTGAGAGCTTGCTCAAGCAACAGATTGATAGGATCATCTGCTTCGTCGTTTTTCTTTTCTTCCATCATTGAGGGTTTCTTGGATATGAGAGAGTGATTTTATTCAAGATATTCAACCTTGAGACCCAAATTTATATACTCGCGTCAGGGACATGCACTGAAAACGATCAAGAGCAGCCTACTCTGATACCACTGATCCAGATTATTTTCGGCACGAAATGGGAGCGGAGATATAATAAAGAAATGCATAGAGATATCGTAGATATTAAATAAGATAACATAAATGTATCAAATATGAAACAATAAACACATATATACAGTAATACACGATTTCTATTAATGAAATAAATGTACAGAGACTGTAAAAATACAGAGTGAAAGACTCGCTAGAATGGTGGCATCTTATCTCTAAGAAGAGATGTGACGACTACTCGCATTCACAAGAAGATGGTTACAATGAAGATTTAAATTAATTTTTACAATAACCAAGAATTCCAAAAACTATAGACATCCAAAAACCTAACCCTAGGAGATGAAGTGCCAAAAATCATGTGGGCCCCGTTTGGGTAAGTGAGTACATCAACTTCTTAGGGTCGTAACCTTTGTATATGATCTTCCTTTTAGGCGTGTGATATCTCGTTGGAAAGGTATTTTCGAGGAGATTAATTTTTGGGGATCAATAATGTCTTTTGATATCATTGAGAAC
>JZKD02S2269704.1:11299-35567 GCA_000966675.3 Picea glauca | reverse complement strand
CCTAATGTGATGTTATCTAGAAAAATCTTGAAACTATCCTAGATTGAACATGTGGGCATGTATGGGCCCGTTACAAACCTTTAAACTTTCCTAGTGTTTTGATCTAAGAAAGAAAAATTCAAAACACTATCCTATCTTTGTAGCATGTGGGCATGTATGGGCCTATTACAATATTAAGATGTGATTGAAAAAGAAAACTAAGAGGGGTCTCAAGAAGGGTCATTGTCCTCTTCTAAAGGTTTTAAACTTTGTTAAGGGAGATGAAATTGCTTTCACAATCTTTTTTTGATTCTCAAGGTCGCTTGAAGGCGCGAGAGAAGAGCATACTAAGCGATTGCAATTCAACTTCTAGTCCCAATGTAAGTTAGATGTGTTTAAAGAATTATTTTCACCTTAGATTGTAAATCAAAACAAGCCATCCATGTGGCAAAAAGAAAATAAGGGAAATTGATTTTTATCCTCCTAAGTGCCTATGTGTGTTTGACTAACCCCTTTATATGATGAGGGGACTAAGTGTGGTGCAGTATTTAGAGCATGCTTAACATCATTCTTAAGAAGGAAAATGGCCTTCCCCACATCCCCACAACTTACAATGTGAAATTTTGTTCAGATGCGTGGCCCCTAGTGAAGACAGAGGTGCATAGAGCGCAGGCGTGCGAACAGAGATGAGTCAGAAAGTGCATGTGTGCAGAGAAAGACTGTCACTTAAGCGAATGCGTGCATGATGCGCATCTGTGGGGCAGAATACCCATTCACCTGTGACAAGCGACCGAGAAAGAAAAATCTGGATGGATTTCTCTCAATTCTCCCTTGAATTGGATGGTTGGCAGGTCGGTCTAGGCCAGTTAGTGTACCTGCAAGTTAAACAAACTAAAAGAAGAGAAAAATAAACCCAAATGAGGTAGGAATTTGATACCTTTCACCAGTGGAGTCGCCAATCTGTTGCACCTTCTTCGTCACCTTGGTGAGCAAATAAGAGGTGCTTGCATGCCCGGTTGGGTCTTGCTGAGCATGACAGTTGTAGAGGAAAGAGTTAGAGAAAGAAAAACAAAACTATAAGCAAGAATTAAACTAATACAACCTAAAATCATAAGCATAAGGACATAGAGATAACAAAAACAAAAACACCCATGTCACCAATGTAATAGGTTGGTCTATTGATGAAATCAAAGCACCAAGAAGAAAGGGGACAATGAGTCCCTTCTTCCTCCAAGGGAAGGCTCTTGGACCCTCACAAGCTTTCTCTCCTTACAACAAAGAAAATGAGAAAAGTGGTGAAAGAACTCTTTGCATATCCACTCAATGGAGAGGTGGATTGCTCAATGAAATGGTGCCAATGTGTTCTTGTCAAGGAAGTATTCCTTGAAACAATCTAGGCAGCATAACATTACTTAGAATTCCTTGAGAAAATGAGGTGCATTCATCGCTTTTTATAGAATTGCTTTGGGCTTTTGTGTAACTTCCTTGTAGTGTGAAAAGAGGCCATTTAGGGCATTATTAGGTCTTTGACCAACCCACCATTCGGATCCAGCCTGGATTTGGAGGTCAAATTAGCTTGGGAGCTGAACCATAAGTGGTTGGGAGGCTGACCATATTCATAAATGCGTCGTTTAGCAGGTGCATGTCTTTTTGCGCTAATAGCCATGCATCGTGCACGTATGCGCGCATGCTACGTTTCTGTTCCACGCATGTAAGCGCGTGCCCAACTTCTGTAAAGTGCTCTTCAATTTTTCACTACTTTGTATAATTTTTGACCTTTTTTGAATGCTGTGAGATTAATTCAGGGCCATGAATGACTTCATTGTTGTTTGACGATGTTGAGTTCTTGTCGCCATGTGAGGATGAAATTTTAGTGATAACACTTGGCTTTGCAGCAGTCTTTTTCTAACTCATTGATGAGGTATTTCGCTCAGTTCATCTGTAGGCCCTCCACACACTTTCCTACAAGGTCCACTAGAAACTCGGTGACCTGTGTGGGGTGGTTCTTCCTCACTATCTTTCCAACTAAGAGTTGAAAAGCAAGGTGCACTACGCCATCATGTATGGAGGCTACCTTGTAACCTCTCTTTCCCTTTTCTACCTCTCCATAGTCTTATTTGATGTGTTGTGCTAAAAAATAGACTGAGGTCTTCCCTGGGTAGAACTATTGTCGGTCAGGACCCTTCAAACTTAAACCTATGATCTGGTAGATCATCGTCGAATCCACATTAATTCTTCTATCAAACCATAGATATCTACCATGATAGAACGACAGAAGGATTTTAATGCAAGTGTTAACCTTCTGGTGGCATCCAAAATACAAAATATTCATTACATTTAATATGGTTGATTGTGCCAACTCCTTGATCCATGGATGCGGGACGAGGAAATTTTTCCTTCTAGTTGTCCTCATTAAATAACGGTGAGGATCTAGCATGGCGTAGTTCTTCCAGTCACCTAAGTTGAATTCATTGTGATTCAACAGTGGGATCTACCCTAACTGACTCCCTACTATGAGAATTCCTTTTAGAATGTATGCAGTGGACATGGAGTACTCAAAATCACGGGGGATATTGTCGCGGTTAACGGTGCAAGCCAGAGGTGGAATATACTCGGGCAGGATTGATGGGATCTTCTTTGCATTAGCCAGATCATTGTGGTGCTTGCTTCTTTGTTTAGTTATAGGGTTGATACAAGTGGAATGACGTCCTATTGAAGGGGAATCCTGCAATCCCCTACTCGAATATTCTTGAATACCTTCATATAAAGGTTTTTCAGCCATGAGTTTCCTAAGAACTTCCTCGACAGACTTCTCAAGGTCGCTAGGTTCACCCAACATTCTAGCTTTTAATAGACAATGGATAGACAAACAGAAAAGTGAGGTATACTTGTACAATTCTCGACTTATCTCATTCATTCACAGGAATAAAAAAGTGGTCCCAGTGCCATGATTGACGAGTTAAATAAGTGGGGCAGTGTGATGGATATTCCAACGGACAAGAACTAGAGTTAAATTCTTTCATTAATGTAAATATAGTTGTTATGGTGTGGTCTCAACATCCAAAAGAAGTCTATAAACCTATAAATGTGTTTCCTAACTGTTCTGGAGCGTCATTCTAGCGATCGGGGCACCTCCAATAGTTATATAACTTCTCCAGGGCAAAGTCCAAATTTGCGCGGACATGTTGTTCCAGCGAAGTTCAAACCCTGTAAACCTACCTCCTGCGAGGTTCTAGTCTATGAAGTCTTCCATCTAGTTTCCTTAACTTCTTGTATATTTTCCAACTTAGCCTTCTTTTTATTGAGTTTTCTTGCTTTCTGTCCTGTTATCTGAGTCTCTTTAATTGTTTATGGAATCCTATTTCCATTTTTATTCTTATCTTCCCCTAGCATTGTGGCGTTGCACTATTGAGGTACCCTCAAAGGTTCTAAAGTTAATATCCCTTTTCTTAAAAATTATTGAGTGGGCACACTTATCTCTTGGATATATAGGTCCTTTAAGCCTTCTTTCATTATTTCAACCTTAATAGCTAATTATTTTTCTTTATGTCCCTTCTGCGTTGTTACTTTGCTCTATTGCTTTGACTTATCCTCTCGTTCTTCTCTTAGTTGGTCTATTTTCCTAGCTATTAGATCCCTTAATTATTTCTTTATCTTTTTTGTAGATTCTTTCTCTACTTTCCTTCTGATCTGATCCTTCTCAATCCAAGTCTTACCTAACAAAAATGGGAAAGGGGCGTTGTCCTCAACAAACCTAATGACTTCAAATTCTTCTTCAGTCAATATTCCATGAACAATAATAGGTATAGTAGTTACTCTTCCACATAAAGTTATCATTTTTCCCTTAAACAAGCCTATCCTTCCTAAATAAGGTACCACAGTAGGCTTTCCCAAAACTTCCCAAGTTTCTTCTGTCATAATATTCACTTGTGTTTCTTCATCCAAGATTATACAGTCTATGTCGAAGTCTTTTATTCTTGCACTTATGTGTTGTTTTTCTTTCAGGATTTCTGGTAAATTGATATCTTTATGAACATCCATAATTTCTTCCAACTATAATAACATAGCTTGAACTTCCTTTAGCCTTTTCTCTTTATGAATTTCTGACATACCCTTAGTCTCTTGACTATTTTCATAATTTTCTTGGCGTATGTCCCTCCCTTCAATTTTAGCAATAATCCTTGGACAATCCTCAACCTTATGACCAACAACCTTACAACAAAGACAAATAGGGCCTACCCCATGGCATTCCTTAGAAAGATGTCCCGACCTTCTACAATTATAACATAAATTCAATCCTCTTTTTCTCTTGAATATTCCCTAATTTTTTATGCATTGTGCACTTCCCCTAGGATCATAGTGCTAGACCTGCAATCTGTAAAAATTCTTTCTAGGTTCCTGCATCCACTTATCAGCCCAAAAAATCTTTCTATGCATGGGAATAACATATCTTTCTTCATTTCCATTGAATTTACTCAAATCAACTCTTTCTTTCAACTACGCCCTAGTCTTCAGACTAGGACAGAATCTATTAAACATACTTAAATTCATGCTTTCAAAACAAAAAAATTCACTCATCTTTCTCTTACCAAATCCCAAAGCTTGCCTCTCTTAGAATCTTGCCTCTTTTCTTCAGAATAGCTTAATTTCTTAGCACAAAGCTTCACAAATCAATTAGATTACTGGGAACTTCAGCAACAGACCTATGCACAGATCTTTTCTTTTTCTTTACTTCAATTCTCAACAATCACAGTTTCAGGTCCCGATAATCACAGTTTCAGGTCCCGATAATCGCAGTTTCAGGTCCTGGCAATGGAACCATTTGTTGGCACAGGGGAAGACCCAGGGTTCAATGCTTAACAACACACCAAAAAAACCCCGACTACCAGCCCTTTTGGCAACACCTACGAAGTAGGAAAAGTCTTACCTGAGGTAAAAGCAGGGGGGTTATCAAACACAGGTGTCTGTAACCAGGTTGGGACATGATTATGTGATAAGATCACTTCGCAGAATATTTTGTTAACACTTAGGAAGTGAACATACATTATTTTATTAACCTCATTAACACCATAGAGCATAATCAAAGACAGATAAGTGTAGTAACAACAATTTATTATGCACCCTGAGCACTTAGCACTGTGAGTTAAGTCTAGTATTCATTTACCCTTTAACATAAGTAAATTACTTAAGAAACAAAATACATATTCATTACACATCATAATCAAAGCACTAAGCAAATGTATAATAGAAATGACATTGCAAAAATAAAACCATGAGACACCAGATATACGTGGTTCACCCTAGGGTGGGGATAAGTCCACAAACCACTTCACCTCTTTATTATTCACCAAAATCTTACATCCAGTCACTCTTGTGCACTAAGCCACAGAGTCAAACTTTGAACAAGACAGAAGATATGTGCACTGAGCACTAGATCCTGCTTCTTTACCTTCCAAAAATAGGTCAAATGCACAGATCCAAAATCTCTTATCATGACACTTAGCACTTGCTCCACACTGAGAATCACAAGCACTAAGCATAGTCTACAAAATCACAGTCGAGCACAAATCCTTGACCACATGCATTCCATCGCACAAAGCACTATTTCTTCTACAATACATTCCTCTTTATTTTTAATTTACAAAATCTTGCAATAAGGCCTAAACATGGGGAAAACCCATGGGCCGACATCCCATAAACCCATTACAAAGCCTAGAGGACCCCTTACTGGGTCCACATAACCCTCAAAATAGGTGAGATCTGCAATCTTAGCTCTGCCTAGGCACTCCTACTTCGACCAGTGTGTCAAAGTCCAAAACTGACCAAAGTTTCCCCAAAACTTGGTTGAGGTCCAACACTTCTAAAAGGTGTAAAATTAATAAACGTGGTACATATATCTCCACCTCCCAGACTTGTGATTATCTAGTTAGGGGTACAGAGTCAAGTCCAAACAACACAGGGAGTCCCTCGACTCCTATACCTTATGTGGTTAGTGGGATTCCTTCGACTCCTTCAGTCACGATGGTTGTAGTGTCAGAGGTTCCCATCCTTACTGCTAACCAACCTATGGTTTCTACTTGATCCATACAAATGAACCCTTTTGGGTCTCCTTTTGGTATGCCAAGATATAATTCACAGTCCATACCTTCTATCTCTAACCTTTTTTATTTTTGTATGCCAAATATGACATCGCAACTTTTATCCTCCATTCCAACGACTAATGCAAATCCTAGTTTTGGACCTGGGGGGATGGCTCCCCCTTATGCTCCTCTCTCATTTGGTGGAAGTAATATTCCCCAAACGAATCCTACAGTTGGAGGCCAACATGCTTTTTTTTCTGAGTCTAATCCTAGTCTCAATGCTCCTGGATGGATTACTCAATCGGGTGGACAAGTCACTTCCTATATTTCATCCTCCCCCCCTTATTCCTCCATGTTGATTCTGAAAAACACATTTGTTATGACAAATCCACCTCTATACTCTGGATTTCCACCCAGAGGGAGTCAGTTTCATGGTATGAGAAACCCCCAGCCTAGAGCTCCTCTAGCTAGGGGCAATGTTTATAACTCTCATTATCTTGATGTTGTAGGTATGGTTCCCATACAACCTCTTATGAATTAATTTTTATAAGTATATTATCCTACCGGATAGGGCCATGGTATATACCAGAACCCTGGATGGCCTGCAATCCCTCAACACCAATCTTTCCTGGGAGCATGGGCTCAAACACCGCAACTCTGGCTCCCTTTTCTGGCCACACTTAAACTGCCAGATTTATTGAGATTAATGAATGACCTGGTGTGTCATGATCTGTCATGGCCCCCCGTCCCCACCAAGATTCCTTCGGACATTCCAAAATTCGAGGGAAAGACTAGTGATGATCTGTGTGATCATGTTACTACTTTTCTTCTTTGGTGCTCATCCAATTCCCTTAATGATGATTCTATTTGTTTGAGCCTATTTCAATGCACCCTCGTGAGGTTCACTGCAATATGGTACATTGAGCTACCATGGAGGATGTATAGAAACTTTAATCAGATGATTTTGGTCTTTCTCAACCACTTCCAGTTATCGGTTCATTATGATGTCGGCATAGAACTTTTGTCAATATTTTTCAAAGATAAGGCCATGCATATCTCAAACCATATCCAAGAGTGGTGTAGATGGAATAGGTTGATTAAATCCTACATTCCTCCATATTTTATGTTGGAGTGGTTCCTTAAGTCCTTGTTGCCTTATATTTCTGATCTAGGGGATCAAATTTTGCTCAAAATTCAAAGTGCTCGGAATCGCTTCAAATCAAATGGGTGCATAGGCCTCATCGTCATTAACCCAACGCAACTCGTTTGGGTTCAAACAGACATCGGATTAGAGAGATATCGCGTTATGTTCAAATCGAAAAACAGGCAAAAAAAAATGTGTTGATTGTACAGTGTGTACAGTCCATATGGATGCTGACATGGTAGGGTCATACGACAAGTGGTAGATTCGTACGACACGTGGCAGGGTCATACAACATGTGGCAAGTCTTGGTTGGCAGGCGTGTGGACGAGTTGGCATATGACACATGGTTTGTTTGTGGCGAATGGGATGGCGACACGTGGCCCAATCAATGGCTATCACGTGTCACCTAAACAGTGGTTTAAAACTTTGATAGTTCGAAAGACTCAACCCCATGACCTCTAGGCAAGGGAAGATCCTTGGTAAGGGTCACCCAACTAGCGCACCACCATTTGATTCTTATTATATATACAGTAAAAAAATTATTTGAATTGATTATTGTTGTGAGTTGGGGCGCGGTCCGGGCCGGGGCTTAGCCCCAGCCCCTAGTCATATGTGTATGCTAAGGAACCACCAGCGCACGTGCCCTCCGACCATTACCATATGGTTTAAAAACTTGACCCCTTTTTTTGTATATGTGTGCGGAAATATGGTGGCCCATGTGCCCACAGACTTGGCGGTTAGGGGCTAGGCATGCCCTAACCGTCCTATAGTTCACACCATTTTGTGGTTGCACCTGGTGCTGAGTTTTAACAAAAATATGAACGTTGGGGCTAGGTTGAGGACACGGAGATGCATTTTGGTGATCCAGAGATAGCAAGTTTGAAGGGGAACTTCCAGGAAGCCTATCTTCTTCAATTTTTGGCCAAACAAGGTGCCNAGAAAGAAAAATTCAAAACACTATCCTATCTTTGTAGCATGTGGGCATGTATGGGCCTATTACAATATTAAGATGTGATTGAAAAAGAAAACTAAGAGGGGTCTCAAGAAGGGTCTTTGTCCTCTTCTAAAGGTTTTAAACTTTGTTAAGGGAGATGAAATTGCTTTCACAATCTTTTTCTGATTCTCAAGGTCGCTTGAAGGCGCGAGAGAAGAGCATACTAAGCGATTGCAATTCAACTTCTAGTCCCAATGTAAGTTAGATGTGTTTAAAGAATGATTTTCACCTTAGATTGTAAATCAAAACAAGAAATCCATGTGGCAAAAAGAAAATAAGGGAAATTTATTTTTATCCTCCTAAGTGCCTATGTGTGTTTGACTAACCCCTTTATATGATGAGGGGACTAAGTGTGGTGCAGTATTTAGAGCATGCTTAACATCATTCTTAAGAAGGAAAATGGCCTTCCCCACATCCCAACAACTTACAATGTGAAATTTTTTTCAGATGCGTGGCCCCTAGTGAAGACAGAGGTGCATAGAGCACAGGCGCGCGAACAGAGATGAGTCAGAAAGTGCATGTGCGCAGAGAAAGACTGTCACTTAAAAGAATGCATGCATGATGTGCATCTGTGGAGCAGAATACCCATTCACCTGTGACAAGCGATCGAGAAAGAAAAATCCGGATGGATTTCTCTCAATTCTCCCTTGAATTGGATGGTTGGCAGGTCGGTCTAGGCCAATTAGTGTACCTGCAAGTTAAACAAACTAAAAGAAGAGAAAAATAAACCCAAATGAGGTAGGAATTTGATACCTTTCACCAGTGGAGTCGCCAATATGTTGCACCTTCTTCGTCACCTTGGTGAGCAAATAAGAGGTGCTTGCATGCCCAGTTGGGTCTTGCTGAGCATGACAGTTGTAGAGGAAAGAGTTAGAGAAAGAAACACAAAACTATAAGCAATAATTAAACTAATACAACCTAAAATCATAAGCATAAGAACATAGAGATAAAAAAAACAAAAACACCCATGTCACCAATGTAATAGGTTGGTCTATTGATGAAATCAAAGCACCAAGAAGAAAGGGGACAATGAGTCCCTTATTCCTCCAAGGGAAGGCTCTTGGACCCTCACAAGCTTGCTCTCCTTACAACAAAGAAAATGAGAAAAGTGGTGAAAGAACTCTTTGCATATCCACTCATTTGAGAGGTGGATTACTCAATGAAATGGTGCCAATGTGTTCTTGTCAAGGAAGGAGTCCTTGAAACAATCTAGGTAGCATAACATTACTTAGAATTCCTTGAGAAAATGAGGTGCATTCATCGCTTTTTATAGCATTGCTTTGGGCTTTTGTGTAACTTCCTTGTAGTGTGAAAAGAGGCCATTTAGGGCATTATTAGGTCTTTGACCAACCCACCATTCGGATCCAGCCTGGATTTGGAGGTCAAATTAGCTTAGGAGCTGAACCATAAGTGGGTGGGAGGCTGACCATATTCATAAATGCGTCGTTTAGTAGGTGCATGTCTTTTTGCGCTAATAGCCACGCATCGTGCACGTATGCGCGCATGCTACGTTTCTGTTCCACGCATGTAAGCGCGTGCCCAACTTCTGTAAAGCGCTCTTCAATTTTTCACTACTTTGTATATTTTTTGACCTTTTTTTAATGCTGTGAGATTAATTCAGGGCCATGAATGACTTCATTGTTGTTTGACGATGTTGAGTTCTTGTCGCCATGTGAGGATGAAATTTCAGTGATAACACTTGGCTTTGCAGTAGTCTTTTTCTAACTCGTTGATGAGGTATTTCGCTCAGTTCATCTGTAGGCCCTCCACACACTTTCCTACAAGTTCCACTAGGAACTCGGTGACCTGTGTGGGGTGGTTCTTCCTCACTATCTTTCCAACTAAGAGTTGAAAAGCAAGGTGCACTACGCCATTATGTATGGAGGCTACCTTGTAACCTCTCTTTCCCTTTTCTACCTCTCCATAGTCTTATTTGATGTGTTGTGCTAAAAAATAGACTGAGGTCTTCCCTGGGTAGAACTATTATCGGTCAGGACCCTTCAAACTTAAACCTATGATCTGGTAGATCATCGTCGAATCCACAGTAATTCTTCTATCAAACCATAGATATCTACCATGATAGAACGACAGAAGGATTTTAATGCAAGTGTTAACCTCCTGGTGGCATCCAAAATACAAAATATTCATTACATTTAATATGGTTGATTGTGCCAACTCCTTGATCCATGGATGCAGGACGAGGAAATTTTTCCTTCTAGTTGTCCTCATTAAATAACGGTGAGGATCTAGCATGGCGTAGTTCTTCCAGTCACCTAAGTTGAATTCATTGTGATTCAACAGTGGGATCTACCCTAACTGACTCCCTACTATGAGAATTCCTTTTAGAATGTATGCAGTGGACATGGAGTACTCAAAATCACGGGGGATATTGTCGCGGTTAACGGTGCAAGCCAGAGGTGGAATATACTCGGGCAGGATTGATGGGATCTTCTTTGCATTAGCCAGATCATTGTGGTGCTTGCTTCTTTGTTTAGTTATAGGGTTGATACAAGTGGAATGACGTCCTATTGAAGGGGAATCCTGCAATCCCCTACTCGAATATTCTTGAATACCTTCATATAAAGGTTTTTCAGCCATGAGTTTCCTAAGAACTTCCTCGACAGACTTCTCAAGGTCGCTAGGTTCACCCAACATTCTAGCTTTTAATAGACAATGGATAGACAAACAGAAAAGTGAGGTATACTTGTACAATTCTCGACTTATCTCATTCATTCACAGGAATAAAAAAGTGGTCCCAGTGCCATGATTGACGAGTTAAATAAGTGGGGCAGTGTGATGGATATTCCAACGGACAAGAACTAGAGTTAAATTCTTTCATTAATGTAAATATAGTTGTTATGGTGTGGTCTCAACATCCAAAAGAAGTCTATAAACCTATAAATGTGTTTCCTAACTGTTCTGGAGCGTCATTCTAGCGATCGGGGCACCTCCAATAGTTATATAACTTCTCCAGGGCAAAGTCCAAATTTGCGCGGACATGTTGTTCCAGCGAAGTTCAAACCCTGTAAACCTACCTCCTGCGAGGTTCTAGTCTATGAAGTCTTCCATCTAGTTTCCTTAACTTCTTGTATATTTTCCAACTTAGCCTTCTTTTTATTGAGTTTTCTTGCTTTCTGTCCTGTTATCTGAGTCTCTTTAATTGTTTATGGAATCCTATTTCCATTTTTATTCTTATCTTCCCCTAGCATTGTGGCGTTGCACTATTGAGGTACCCTCAAAGGTTCTAAAGTTAATATCCCTTTTCTTAAAAATTATTGAGTGGGCACACTTATCTCTTGGATATATAGGTCCTTTAAGCCTTCTTTCATTATTTCAACCTTAATAGCTAATTATTTTTCTTTATGTCCCTTCTGCGTTGTTACTTTGCTCTATTGCTTTGACTTATCCTCTCGTTCTTCTCTTAGTTGGTCTATTTTCCTAGCTATTAGATCCCTTAATTATTTCTTTATCTTTTTTGTAGATTCTTTCTCTACTTTCCTTCTGATCTGATCCTTCTCAATCCAAGTCTTACCTAACAAAAATGGGAAAGGGGCGTTGTCCTCAACAAACCTAATGACTTCAAATTCTTCTTCAGTCAATATTCCATGAACAATAATAGGTATAGTAGTTACTCTTCCACATAAAGTTATCATTTTTCCCTTAAACAAGCCTATCCTTCCTAAATAAGGTACCACAGTAGGCTTTCCCAAAACTTCCCAAGTTTCTTCTGTCATAATATTCACTTGTGTTTCTTCATCCAAGATTATACAGTCTATGTCGAAGTCTTTTATTCTTGCACTTATGTGTTGTTTTTCTTTCAGGATTTCTGGTAAATTGATATCTTTATGAACATCCATAATTTCTTCCAACTATAATAACATAGCTTGAACTTCCTTTAGCCTTTTCTCTTTATGAATTTCTGACATACCCTTAGTCTCTTGACTATTTTCATAATTTTCTTGGCGTATGTCCCTCCCTTCAATTTTAGCAATAATCCTTGGACAATCCTCAACCTTATGACCAACAACCTTACAACAAAGACAAATAGGGCCTACCCCATGGCATTCCTTAGAAAGATGTCCCGACCTTCTACAATTATAACATAAATTCAATCCTCTTTTTCTCTTGAATATTCCCTAATTTTTTATGCATTGTGCACTTCCCCTAGGATCATAGTGCTAGACCTGCAATCTGTAAAAATTCTTTCTAGGTTCCTGCATCCACTTATCAGCCCAAAAAATCTTTCTATGCATGGGAATAACATATCTTTCTTCATTTCCATTGAATTTACTCAAATCAACTCTTTCTTTCAACTACGCCCTAGTCTTCAGACTAGGACAGAATCTATTAAACATACTTAAATTCATGCTTTCAAAACAAAAAAATTCACTCATCTTTCTCTTACCAAATCCCAAAGCTTGCCTCTCTTAGAATCTTGCCTCTTTTCTTCAGAATAGCTTAATTTCTTAGCACAAAGCTTCACAAATCAATTAGATTACTGGGAACTTCAGCAACAGACCTATGCACAGATCTTTTCTTTTTCTTTACTTCAATTCTCAACAATCACAGTTTCAGGTCCCGATAATCACAGTTTCAGGTCCCGATAATCGCAGTTTCAGGTCCTGGCAATGGAACCATTTGTTGGCACAGGGGAAGACCCAGGGTTCAATGCTTAACAACACACCAAAAAAACCCCGACTACCAGCCCTTTTGGCAACACCTACGAAGTAGGAAAAGTCTTACCTGAGGTAAAAGCAGGGGGGTTATCAAACACAGGTGTCTGTAACCAGGTTGGGACATGATTATGTGATAAGATCACTTCGCAGAATATTTTGTTAACACTTAGGAAGTGAACATACATTATTTTATTAACCTCATTAACACCATAGAGCATAATCAAAGACAGATAAGTGTAGTAACAACAATTTATTATGCACCCTGAGCACTTAGCACTGTGAGTTAAGTCTAGTATTCATTTACCCTTTAACATAAGTAAATTACTTAAGAAACAAAATACATATTCATTACACATCATAATCAAAGCACTAAGCAAATGTATAATAGAAATGACATTGCAAAAATAAAACCATGAGACACCAGATATACGTGGTTCACCCTAGGGTGGGGATAAGTCCACAAACCACTTCACCTCTTTATTATTCACCAAAATCTTACATCCAGTCACTCTTGTGCACTAAGCCACAGAGTCAAACTTTGAACAAGACAGAAGATATGTGCACTGAGCACTAGATCCTGCTTCTTTACCTTCCAAAAATAGGTCAAATGCACAGATCCAAAATCTCTTATCATGACACTTAGCACTTGCTCCACACTGAGAATCACAAGCACTAAGCATAGTCTACAAAATCACAGTCGAGCACAAATCCTTGACCACATGCATTCCATCGCACAAAGCACTATTTCTTCTACAATACATTCCTCTTTATTTTTAATTTACAAAATCTTGCAATAAGGCCTAAACATGGGGAAAACCCATGGGCCGACATCCCATAAACCCATTACAAAGCCTAGAGGACCCCTTACTGGGTCCACATAACCCTCAAAATAGGTGAGATCTGCAATCTTAGCTCTGCCTAGGCACTCCTACTTCGACCAGTGTGTCAAAGTCCAAAACTGACCAAAGTTTCCCCAAAACTTGGTTGAGGTCCAACACTTCTAAAAGGTGTAAAATTAATAAACGTGGTACATATATCTCCACCTCCCAGACTTGTGATTATCTAGTTAGGGGTACAGAGTCAAGTCCAAACAACACAGGGAGTCCCTCGACTCCTATACCTTATGTGGTTAGTGGGATTCCTTCGACTCCTTCAGTCACGATGGTTGTAGTGTCAGAGGTTCCCATCCTTACTGCTAACCAACCTATGGTTTCTACTTGATCCATACAAATGAACCCTTTTGGGTCTCCTTTTGGTATGCCAAGATATAATTCACAGTCCATACCTTCTATCTCTAACCTTTTTTATTTTTGTATGCCAAATATGACATCGCAACTTTTATCCTCCATTCCAACGACTAATGCAAATCCTAGTTTTGGACCTGGGGGGATGGCTCCCCCTTATGCTCCTCTCTCATTTGGTGGAAGTAATATTCCCCAAACGAATCCTACAGTTGGAGGCCAACATGCTTTTTTTTCTGAGTCTAATCCTAGTCTCAATGCTCCTGGATGGATTACTCAATCGGGTGGACAAGTCACTTCCTATATTTCATCCTCCCCCCCTTATTCCTCCATGTTGATTCTGAAAAACACATTTGTTATGACAAATCCACCTCTATACTCTGGATTTCCACCCAGAGGGAGTCAGTTTCATGGTATGAGAAACCCCCAGCCTAGAGCTCCTCTAGCTAGGGGCAATGTTTATAACTCTCATTATCTTGATGTTGTAGGTATGGTTCCCATACAACCTCTTATGAATTAATTTTTATAAGTATATTATCCTACCGGATAGGGCCATGGTATATACCAGAACCCTGGATGGCCTGCAATCCCTCAACACCAATCTTTCCTGGGAGCATGGGCTCAAACACCGCAACTCTGGCTCCCTTTTCTGGCCACACTTAAACTGCCAGATTTATTGAGATTAATGAATGACCTGGTGTGTCATGATCTGTCATGGCCCCCCGTCCCCACCAAGATTCCTTCGGACATTCCAAAATTCGAGGGAAAGACTAGTGATGATCTGTGTGATCATGTTACTACTTTTCTTCTTTGGTGCTCATCCAATTCCCTTAATGATGATTCTATTTGTTTGAGCCTATTTCAATGCACCCTCGTGAGGTTCACTGCAATATGGTACATTGAGCTACCATGGAGGATGTATAGAAACTTTAATCAGATGATTTTGGTCTTTCTCAACCACTTCCAGTTATCGGTTCATTATGATGTCGGCATAGAACTTTTGTCAATATTTTTCAAAGATAAGGCCATGCATATCTCAAACCATATCCAAGAGTGGTGTAGATGGAATAGGTTGATTAAATCCTACATTCCTCCATATTTTATGTTGGAGTGGTTCCTTAAGTCCTTGTTGCCTTATATTTCTGATCTAGGGGATCAAATTTTGCTCAAAATTCAAAGTGCTCGGAATCGCTTCAAATCAAATGGGTGCATAGGCCTCATCGTCATTAACCCAACGCAACTCGTTTGGGTTCAAACAGACATCGGATTAGAGAGATATCGCGTTATGTTCAAATCGAAAAACAGGCAAAAAAAAATGTGTTGATTGTACAGTGTGTACAGTCCATATGGATGCTGACATGGTAGGGTCATACGACAAGTGGTAGATTCGTACGACACGTGGCAGGGTCATACAACATGTGGCAAGTCTTGGTTGGCAGGCGTGTGGACGAGTTGGCATATGACACATGGTTTGTTTGTGGCGAATGGGATGGCGACACGTGGCCCAATCAATGGCTATCACGTGTCACCTAAACAGTGGTTTAAAACTTTGATAGTTCGAAAGACTCAACCCCATGACCTCTAGGCAAGGGAAGATCCTTGGTAAGGGTCACCCAACTAGCGCACCACCATTTGATTCTTATTATATATACAGTAAAAAAATTATTTGAATTGATTATTGTTGTGAGTTGGGGCGCGGTCCGGGCCGGGGCTTAGCCCCAGCCCCTAGTCATATGTGTATGCTAAGGAACCACCAGCGCACGTGCCCTCCGACCATTACCATATGGTTTAAAAACTTGACCCCTTTTTTTGTATATGTGTGCGGAAATATGGTGGCCCATGTGCCCACAGACTTGGCGGTTAGGGGCTAGGCATGCCCTAACCGTCCTATAGTTCACACCATTTTGTGGTTGCACCTGGTGCTGAGTTTTAACAAAAATATGAACGTTGGGGCTAGGTTGAGGACACGGAGATGCATTTTGGTGATCCAGAGATAGCAAGTTTGAAGGGGAACTTCCAGGAAGCCTATCTTCTTCAATTTTTGGCCAAACAAGGTGCCGAAAAATACCAACTAGGGGTTTTTTGACGTTTTGAAGCCATTGGAGCCATCTGTTTGGCATTTTTAGCATTGTAAAGAACATATTTTATCACTTTGAGAAAAAAATACAAAATATCCATTGGAAGTTGGACCAGGAGATGTAGCCCAAGAGAGGGGTGAACTCCTTTATCATTTTTTGTGTTATGTGTTTTATGTTCACTGTTATTTATTGTTGTTTATATACATATTGAATGTGTTATTTCTATAAAAAAATTGTTTGCAAAATTGATCCATTTGCATAAGAACACTTGAATTAAAAATTGCAAATATTTTCAAGAATACAAGTCTTTATCATTTTCAGATCAATTTTGAGGGATGTTTCTACATCTAGAGTAACATATGAGGAAGAACCTATTTTCAAATCCTAGCAACTCAACCTCATATATGCTCAATATCGGATGTTGTATGAAATTAGTCCTAACGTGCCGCGGTCGAATTATGACCCTAGAAAAAGGTTTGGGCCTCATGTCGATGGAATCATAGGCTCTGCAAATACTAATTTTATAGACCTATTGACGAACCAGTTGAAGGATTTATCTCTAAGCCAACTTGTAGTAGGACAAGCTTCGTCTTTGTCCTCCACTCCCACTCAGTCGATGGATGATGTGCATTCTGTATAGTCGTCAGCCAACCCAAATGGTAACCAGCAACTAGGAGGGAATAGAATGAAAGGACGAGGTAATAATCATAAGGGTGGGAAAAATAATAACAAAGCCAAGGACGACACTAACAATAATTGATCGAATAATAATGTTGGTGAGGGAAAGAAAGAAAAAGGGAAGGTGAATTTTCCTTGTAAAATATGTAAAGATGATCACCTTACCCACCTATTCCCAAAAATCGAGGAAGCCTCTAGGATCTTATCACAACCGCCCGTTGTGTTGACCAATCTATTTCCACATAATCAACACATGGCTTCGGGATCCTCCAACATCAGAAATGCATCGAGTGGGATTCAAAACCCCTCGACACATGAAGGTGTCCATCTATGGGTTAATATGGTCAAGTCTCAGATTGATGTAGCCACTCGATATCATGATTATGGTTCTTCACAGACTATTATAGGTCCATAGTCTCCCACTCCTCCAGAAACACCATTGTATATCAAAAAGTTGGAACCTCTGCCTCATATTCTGAAAGGAGTACTAAAATTCTCTTCCCACGATCCTAATGCCAGAGCTTCCCAGAAATATTTGATTGTTGAAGATTTGGTTCAAACCCCTAGTGCGATGTCATCTTTAGAGGTGCTACGAATGTGTCCTTCACATAGGAGCGCCTTGTTATCTAATTTAGGATCTCTAGACCCGTGTGGATCGAAGGTTATTAATTTTTACATCACGGATGTTAAGCCTCACTTTCCTTACCACATGGCCTTTGAAATCCATGTGGAGTACATGAAAATTACCATCAAATACATTGTAATTGATGAAGGTGTCACAGTGTGCGTGATGTCCCTAACCTGTTGGAAATCCATTGGATCTTTGACTCTATCCCAGTCTATGACTATGTTGAATGCATTTGATGGACGTTCATTTTGACCCCACACAATTCTTCCTGCTTTTCTAGTCCAATTAGGTGGAAAGACAGTGGAGGTTGATGTTGAGGTGGTTGATGCACCCCTTGACTATAATTTACTACTAGGGTGTAATTGGACTTATTCCATGACAATGGTTGTGTCATCTATTTTCTGCACTTTATGTTTTCCTCACGAAGGGAAAATAGTGACAATTGATCAATTGTCCTTTGTGCATGCTAGTACTAATGTATTAGTTGGACCTTCGATCCCAGTGATCTATAATTCTCAGCAGGAAACCGAGGATGTTGGTGTCGGAATGTATTCCTCTCTCATGGGTAGCTTTGATTTCATTGCACCAATCCATCACATTCATGTCATTTTCAGTGATTCTTCATCATCAATGAGTTCCATTCCTTCCTGTACTTCATATTTCAATGAGCCTTCGACCCTACCTTCCCAAACTATGTTGTGCAAAGGTTAGTCACACATTGGGATGGAAATGCCACTATCTATGGTAGATTTTGTGTATCAATCTATTCTTAACACTACTACTAACTCGAATCCTTTCTCCTCACAAATGGATGAGGAGGATCTTTTTCTAGTGTTGAAATATTGTAACTGCAAAGAGTATTCTATTTATTATTGATGTATTATTCGTTCGATCAATCCCCTTTTGTGTATTGATAATGTTGGGCATTGTAAATGACCAAATCCCCTTTTGTGGATTGTTCAAACCCTAATTGTAATAAGAAGAATGAGAAGTCATCCCCTAGAATTAATTAAGGTGGTTCTAACCACCCAGAAAGAGAAGTCGGCCCTGCCAGTGAAAAGACACTTTGTTTAGATCCTGCCAGATTGTATAAATAAAGGAGGCTAGCACCTAATTTGTTCACTCACTCACTTGTTCATCAGAGCACAAGTTTGGAGCTGCAATTGGAGAATAAGGAAGAGAGAGAGAGGCGCATACTTGGGAGAGGAATTTATGTATTGTTTTTTTTATTCTCTTGGCATTGTATTGGCTATCTTTATTAAGGAAGTTTTTTTCTATATTTTATCCCCCATGATGGTTTCCCATGATGAATGATGTGTCTCTTGTGATTTTGTATTTATCAGTGATCCTATCTATGTTATGGTTATCTAGTGAATTGAAAAGAAATCTAATAATAGATTAAACTCTAACATGGTATCAGAGCTAATCTGAAGAGAGCATCTTTCACAAGAAGAAGAAAAATTTCAAGTGTGCCCTACCTCAAGGAACACTTTGGCATCTTTAGCGCACCTTTTTAGTGGCTAGATCTCTTGGAAAGTGAAACCTTAGTTTTCACCAGTACCAGAAGTATCAGAAAACCAGAAGCACCAGTCCATAAATCCACTGGTCAAGTTTGAAGGGGAAAAAGTTGGATTTTTTGAAATCTAAACAAAACAGGATACTCGCCTCAGCCAAGCACACCTCCTGGTAAGTTCAAAATTTAATTTTAAGCACTTTCATTTTTTGGTAATTTTCCTAGCTCTAGGTAAAAGATGTCTACAAGCATTAAGCTTGTTGACAAGCTAGAAGGTGTGGAAAACTTTCATGCCTAGAGGTATAGGATTGGACTCATTCTTGAAGAGAATGACCTAGCAAGATTCATTAAAGAAGATGTACCAGAACCCATAGATGTTGCAGCTAACGAAAAGCACCAAAAGAACACAATTAGGGCCAAGAGAATCATTGTAGATTCTATCAAATATCACTTGGTTCCTCAAGTGTCATCAAATAAGACTCCAAAATAAATATCTGATGCCCTAACCAAATTATACAAAGGAAAGAAAATAAATCGGAAGATGAATCTAAGAACTCGTCTTAAGAATACAAGGATGCAGAAAGGAGAATCAATCCAGGAATATTTCTCCAGAATATCAGAATTCAAAGAAAATATAGAATAAATTGGAGATACTATAGATGAATATGAACTCATAATGACGACCCTTAATGGTCTCACAAGGCCTTGGGATGCATTCATCCAAACTATTTGTGCTAGAAAGGAGAAACTACAATTTGACAGTCTTTGGGAAGAATGTATTCAAGAAGAATCAAGGGTAGCTAACCAAGAAGATTTTCTATCAAGAGATGAAGATCAAGCCTTAGTTACTCACACTAAAGGAGGAAGAAAGAATTTGTACTTCCAGAAAGAAACACATAAGGAGTCTCAACCCCACAACAAATTCATACATAAAGAATCTCAACCAAGGAGATTCCAGAAGTTTCAGAAAGGACAAAGAAAAGGAAAAGATTTATCATCCTACCAATGTTACCATTGTGACAACATGGGACATATTTTGAAACATTTTCCATCTAGACGAGAAGAATACAAGAATAAAAACAAGAGGTATCATGCCCATGCAGTTGAATATGAAGATCCACCCACAAAGATGATAAAAGAATGAATTGAAGACTATGTCTTAATCTCGGCCCTCTCGGGATCAGTATCATCTGGTGAGGACATGTGGCTCATTGATAGTGGTGGTTCCAAGCACATGACAGGTCAAAGAGACATTCTCTCTTGCCTTTCAGAAAATAATTTTTCTCATAAATTTACACTTGGAGATGATTAGCAATATCCCATCAAGGGAATAGGAGAATCAAATTACAATCTTAATTCAGGGACCCCAATGAAGATGAAGGATGTAATCTATGTACCAGGTTTGACAAAGAAATTACTCTCCATATCATCTTTAGAAAAGAAAGGCTTCAAAGTTTCCTTTATAGATGGAGAAGTTCTTATGTGGGCCAAAGGAAAAACCATGGAAGAAGCAATTGTTATTGGAAAAGAAGAAGGTGGATTGTATAATCTAAAGGGTCACTCAGAAGAAGCCATGACCCACTCCATTGAGAATCCATGTGAAATTTGGCATAGAATATTATCCCACATCAACTACAAGGAATTACCATATGTAAGAAAGGCAGTCACAGGTCTACTAGAGCTCAAGGTTTACCATGAAGGTGTGCGCAATGTATGTGCACAAGGAAAGAACATCAAGAACCCTTTTCTGAAGAGAGACAGTAAAGCAGAAGGAGTCCTAGAACTCATTCACTCATAAGTGTATGGCTCAATTACATCATCCTCCATCAGTGGGTATGTATACTATGTCTCTTTTATTGATGACTATTCTCATAAAACCTGGGTTTACTTTTTGAAATCAAAAGATGAAGTGTTTAGTAAATTCAAGGAATTCAAAGCCTTGATAGAAAATCTTTCTGAAATAAATATCAAGATACTCAGGTCAGATAATGGAGGAGAATACACCACAAAAGAATTTGTAAACTTCTAAAAATATGTTGGGATCAAGAGGGAGCTCACCACTCCCTACAATCCTCAACAAAATGGTGTAGTAGAAAGAAAGAACAGAATTATAATGGAAGCAGTGAAGAACATGATCCATGATCAAGATCTTCCAATGTTCTCATGGGAAGAAGAAGCAAAAAAAATAGTATATGTGCAGAACATATTGCCCCATAGTCCACTTGGGTTCAAGACCCCAAAAGAGATGTTCTTCAGAAAGAAGCCAGAAGTAAGCCATCTCAAAATATTTGGCTACCCAGTATTTGTACATATTCCAAAAGAGAAGAGAACCAAGCTGGACCCTTCAGGAAAGAAGAGAATATTTGTTGGATATTGTGAGGTCTCTAAGGCCTTCAAAGTTTATATACCAGGTTACCATCATATTGATATCAGCAGGGATGTAACCTTTGATGAATATGAAGCACTCAATAAATCGAGAAGATGTCATCTTGAAGAAGTATATGAAGAGGAACCTGTAGCTCACAAAGTTGTAGAACCAGTGAGGGAAGTCATAGCTTCCCCTGATGAGGAGATTCAAGAAGTCATGACATAGTATAATCTCAAGAACCTCCCCAGATGATGATCTCCCACAAGAGAAATCCATCCTGGGCAAGGGAACTTATTCAAGATGGAGAGAAGTATGGTGTTCACAAAGGAACCATGAGACAAGTGAAGAAACCAAATCCATTCTCCATTTATATGTCTTTGATGTGTGATCTCTTAGAGAAGGATCCTACCTACTTTGAAGAATCCATTCATAAGAAAGAATGGGCAGATGCCATGACAGAAGAATACCAATCCATTATAAAGAATGATGTATTGGAAATAGTTCCAAGACCAAAGAGCAAGGATGTGGTATCTTCCAAATGGATCTTCAAAATAAAGCATGTTGTTGATGGAAGTATTGATAAATATAAAGCAAGGTTCGTTGCTCGTGGATTTTCCCAAAAGGAATGCATTGACTATGAAGAGACATTTGTTCTTGTATCCAGATACACTTCGATTAGAACCATCATATCCCTTGCAGCTAAGTTGAAGTGGAAGCTACACCAGATGGATGTGAAAACAACTTTCTTGAATGGTATCATTGAAGAAGAAGTGTATATAGAACAACCTCAAGTATTTGAAGTTGAATATAGGAAGACTCATATGTGCAAGTTGAAGAAGGCTCTGTACAAATTGAAGCAATCTCCTAGAGCTTGGTATGGAAGGATTGACAGTTTTCTGATGAGCTTGGGCTTTACCAAGAGTAAAGTTGATTCTAACCTTTATTTAAAGGTTATGAATGATGAACCTGTTATATTAATGTTGTATGTGGATGACTTATTCTTAACTCAAGAATAAAATCTCATCACTGAATGTAAGAAGAATCTCACTACATAATTTGAGATGAAATACCTTGTCCTAATGCACTATTTCTTAGGTCTTGAGGTATGGAAGAGCCCAAAGAGGATCTTCCTTAACCAAGGGAAGTATGCATTTGAAATACTAAAGAGATTTGGTATGTTGGAGTGCAATTCCATGAATACACCCATGGAAACAAAGTTGAAGCTCCTGGTTGACTCTTCGTCAGAATTGATTGATGCTACGCTATATAGATAGATCATTGGATCGTTGATGTATCTAACAAACACCAAGCTAGATATATGTTTTGTTGTGAACACCTTGAGTCAGTTTCTGGTAGAACCCAGACATGTTCACCTAGTTTCTGCAAAACATGTGATGAGGTACCTTAAGGTTATATTAGATTGTGGTCTCAGTTATGATGGAGATCATGACTTTAGACTAAGTGGATATACTGATTCAGAATGGGCTAGAAGTGTCTCTGATAGAAAGAGCACTTCAAGATGTTGTTTCAGTCTGGGGTCAACCATGATCTCATGGTAGAATAGGAAGCAATAAAGCATCGATCTCATCATAGCAGAAGCATAATACATTGTTGTATGTTCTTCTAGTTTTGAATCCATATGGCTTTGGAAGTTGTTGACAGATCTATTCGACCTAGAGATGGAAGCAACCTTGATCCTAGGTGATAACTAGAGCTGTATAAAGATGACCGAAAACCCTATGTTCCATGACAAGTCAAAACACATAGAGATCCGATATCATTGCATCTGTGACATGGTATAGAGAGGAGCCATAAAGCTCCAATATGTTAGAATGGATGAATAGGTTGTTCAGGTGTTGACCAAGCCTCTATCTTGTGTAAAGTTTGAGCACTTTCAAGATAAGATTGGTGTAGTCCGTAAGGACCTCTCTTGAAAGGGGGAGTAGTTTTGTGATGCTAGCCCCATGATGATGAGCTATCCTAGTGTTGTGATGTCAGCCTCATGCTGATGATTTGCTAGCCTAGTGCTATGATTCTAGCCTCTTGTTGATGATGTGCCAGCCTTGTGCTATGATGATGTGCCAGCCTAGTGTTGTGATGCCAGCATCATGCTAATGATGTGCCAACCTCGTGATGTGATGATGTGCCATCCTAGTGCTATGATGCTAGCCTTGTGTTGATGATGTGTCAGCCTCATTTTGTGATGATGTGCCAGCCTCGTGCTATGATGATGTGCCTGCCTCGTGCTCTGATGATGTGAGTTAGCTTCATGTTGTGATGATTTTTCTAGTATTGTACTATGATACCAGCTTCATGTTGATGATATTGTGTTTTCATTATTGTATTGTGATGCCAGCTTCGAGTTGATGATATTGTGTAGCCAACTTCATGATGTGATGCTAGCTTCGTGCTGAAGACTCTCATCCTAGTGATGATGTTGATGATGCTCCAGCCTTTGTCCTTTGTTTTTGCTGCTATTGATGATGAGAAAAAATTTCGATGATTTATTGATATGCCAGTCAGTGTTCCAAGATGTTGTTGATGATGATGCCCTCTCTCTCACCTGATGTTGTTGTAGAATACCCTTCTTGTTAAGGGGGAGTGTTGAAATATTGTAACTGCAAAGAGTATTATATTTATTATTGATGTATTATTCATTAGATCAATCCCCTTTTGTGGATTGATCATGTCGGGCATTGTAAATGACCAAATCCCCTTTTGCAGATTGGTCAAACCCTAATTGTAATAAGAAGAATGAGAAGTCACCCCCCAGAATTAATTAAGGTGGTTCTAACCACTCAGAAAAGAAGTTGGACTTGCTCGTGAAAAGACAGTTCATTTATCTCCTGCCAGATTGTATAAATAAAGGAGGCTAGCACCTCATTTGTT
>JZKD02S2269671.1:19203-35569 GCA_000966675.3 Picea glauca | reverse complement strand
TGATTGGAAAAGAGTGTTGAGGCTTGTTTATATAGAAGAGTGGTGAAGCTAATTTTTTATTTTTTATCATTATTTTAATGTTTTATTATTCTTTTAATGTGTATCGGGTTGTTGTTATGTGTGTGTGTAATGGAGCCGACATATTTTTTTATTATTTTATTTTTATTATTATTATTTTAATATGTTACGTTACATGAACATCTCCCCCATACTCAATTGTAGGGTGCCTCTCGGCGCAATAAAAGAATATGATTTTAAAATTATTAAAAATTAAAATTAAAAATATTAATCATCACTTTATTAGTTGACCCATTTCATTTTTTTTTGGATGTTGTGTCATCCCTCACATTAAGGTGAAAGTTATAGATGAGGACAAGGTCTCATGGAAAAGTATTATCTTACACAAGCATAAAGGAGTATGAAGTGAAAGAAGAGAATCAAGCTATTGAATGTGATTAATGGCACAAATGTGAAAGACAAGGTATAAGCCTCGAGGCTTTTAATTCTCCTCTCCATCAATTTGGAAAATTCTAACAAAGAACAAGAACATACATAGAGCATGGAATCAACATCCCCATGCAAAGGAATATGTAAGAAGTCGTATTCAATTAGCCTAATAAAAATATTTGCAGTGAAATCTCACCAAGGATAGACACCATAGAGAGGAACATAGGAGAATGTAAGGATGAGGTAGATGATTGTTTGGAGTTGGTAAGAGAAACACTATGTCGATTTTTTGTTATTTGTTCAAAATGTTGAGTTGAAGATAGATATCATTGGACAAATTGGGGAAAGACCACTCTTAGGTAGCAAAGTGGAAGTTAGCAAGACAAATTCTATGCTTGGAAAAGACTTCTTGAATGGTAATAAATGTTGAATAGGATGTCTGTATTTGGCCATATATGTTGGATATATTTCTATTTTTGACTCACTAGTTCAGTGGGAGTTTACTGGAGTTAGTTCTATTTTATACCATCACTATTATGCATGCATTCCTAAGAAAAGCTCATTACTTGTTCACTTTTCTTAATTATGGAATGTTCTTTATTATATGAGTGTATATCACTCATTCATTCTATCATGATTGATTAGCTCATTGGAGTAGTGTGAATATATTTTCTCATTCTTCCATATTGAATCTCTCATCCTTTTCTTGATAACCTTTGTTTGTACTTGCTTTAGCTAGGTCTCTTACGCATGTTTCCATGAAACATTGACATGATATTAGAGTCAAGTTGCTTAGAGAAAACTAGACAAGCTAGAGAAGAGAGAAATCAAAGTTTTGAAGAGTGTAATCTGTGTGTCTAACAATGCCGCACCCTCTCCCTGTTGAAAGGTGCGACAGTCGCAGACAGACTTACGAAATTGGAAATTTATGGATAGTGTCGCACTTTAGCCTTAAACCGGGTGCGACAATGTCACACTGTGGCCTTCACACAAGGTGTGGAAATGTCTCATTGTGGCCTTCCAACAGGGTGTGACAGTGTCGCACTGTGTCCTTGAATAGGGTGTGACACCCTTCAAAAATTCACTTTTTATAGTGATTTCTCAAGATTTTTACTTGCACATTGAGGGTTAATTTTCAAGGTTTTCATCACCAATAAGAGGGATGAGAGGCATGACGTGGTATTCCAACGTGTTCTTTCACATGTCCTATTGAATCGGACGGTTGAGGCTTACTTCGGATGATCCGGCGGTCGAGAATTTATTTCGACTCTCTAGGTCTCGGGAATTTCAAATATCATACTTTCTTAAGCGTAACCTCCTCACATCTTTAGACCCGAAGTGAAAGATGTTCGTTTGATTAGAATATTGGATCAACGGCTTGATCTGTATACGGTTCTTCTCTTCTATCTTATCATGTCCTTCCACTTAGAATGATCCAATGGCTGACAGAAATTCACATAAATGAGATCTCAGATCTTACCTTGCTTATCCTATCCTTCCTCTTGAAAATGATCTGACGGCTGATGGGAATTCGGGTAATCAAATCCTTAACCCTTTAGCCCCGTTTATCCTATCCTTCCACTTTAATATGATCCAATGGTTATGAAAACACTCGAAGTAGATCAACGATCGACGATGATTGTGGAACCACAGTTTGCGAGTGATTTAACTCGTCACCCAAACTCCGCAATTTGAAGTTGTGTGTTGTTGGTGAGTCAACCACAGTCGTCAATCTTTGAAGCTATAATATCTGACGTTCCTGACTAATTGCAGGATTGGAAATAGCACAATGTTTAATTCTCCTTTCAATCTCCGTAATCTATCCCTGTCGTAGATTTGGAGATTGTGCATCCGACGGTCACGACTCAATTCTCATTCATAGCTTTGATCCAATTCTCATCTTTACATGCCTCTTTGTTTGAGCTAGGCTCAACATGTGAAAACAATGATATTTCTATTTGATACAGTAGTTGTCTTCTTGTGTGCACTCCATCATTCATATCTCCAATAATCAGTTCTCCAGGATGATTCTTTTGAGTAATTCTTGAGGGTGTCTTTGTGTCTCTTCTTAGGAATTCTTCTCTTATCTCTCCATCTTGACTATCTTCTTCGTCTTCACTAGTATCCATATCATCCTCTTCCCTTTATTTGTTATTCTCTTCTACTTCTTCTACCTATGTGCCAATTGTCTCATCATCATCTTCATCTTCACTTTCAAGTGTAGTCTCTTGATTTTTTATCCTTATTGTTTTTAGGTCATCCACCCAAACTCTGCAATTTGAAGTTGTGCGTTGTTGGTGAGTCAACCACAGTCGTCGATCTTTGAAGATATAAGATCTGACGGTCCTGACTAATTGCAGGATTGGAAATATCACGATGTTTAATTCTCCTTTCAATCTCTGCAATCTATCCCTGTCGTAGATTTGGGGATTGTGCATCCGACGGTCACGACTCAATTATCATTTATAGCTTTGATCCAATTCTCATCTTTACATGCCTCTTTGATTGAGTTAGGTTCAACATGTGACAACAATGCTATTTCGGTTTGATACAGTAGTTGTTTTCTTGTGTGCACTCCATCATTCATATCTCCAATAATCAATTCTTCGGGATGATTCTTTTGAGTAATTCTTGAGGGTGTCTGTATGTCTCTTCTTGGGAATTCTACTCTTATCTCTCCATCTTGACTATCTTCTTCGTCTTCAGTAGTATCCATATCATCCTCTTCCCTTTCTTTTTTATTCTCTTCTACTTCTTCTACTTGTGTGCCAATTGTCTCATCATCATCTTCATCTTCACTTTCAAGTATAGTCTCTTGATTTTTTATCCTTATCATTTTTAGGTCATCCACCTTGACATATACACTCTCAACAATCTTATGTGATCTAACATTGTAGCATATGTATGCTTTCTTATTAGAGGCATATCCAATAAAAATACCTTCATCAGATCTGGCATCAAATTTTCCAAGACTCTCATCTAGTCTTTTGATTTAGCATTTACTTCCAAAGACCTTGAAGTATTTTACCGATGGAGCTCTTCCAAACCATAGTTCATAAGCAGTCTTATCACTATTAACCCTGAGCTGACCTCTGTTCAATATGTATATTGTTGTGCTTACAGCTTCCCTCCAGTATCCATCAGACAATTTTGCTTCATTGAGCATAGTCCTTGCAGCCTCCTGAACTGTTATATTCTTTCTCTCAGCAATCTCGTTTTGCTGAGGTCTTCTGGCAGCAGAGAATTGTCTTTTTATTCCATGGGTTTCACATAAGAGATCAAACTCTTTTAAGGTGAAATCACCACCATTGTCTAATCTAAGACATTTGATTTTTGTCTCCTTTTCATTTTCAACAAGGGTTTTAAAGGCTTTGAATTTGTTAAGTGCTTCTGATTTTTATTTGAGAAAACATATCCAACCCATTCTAGTAAAATCATCAATGAACAACATAAAGTAAGACTCTCCTTGCAAACTTTTGGTCCTTGTAGGTCTACATAGGTCAGTGTGAACAAGCTCTAAAGGTTTTGAGGTTGAGTATTCTTTTACCTTGAACCTTATTCTAGTTTGATTCCCTAGTTGACAGTGTCTACACATAGCATTTGAGGGATTTATGATCTTTGGAAAGTTTCTTACTACACCAAGATTGTTGACTTTCACTAGATTGTCAAAGTTAATATGCCCGGACCTTCTATGCCATAGCCAACTTTCATCTACTAAATTTATATGACACTCCTCATTCAATTTTGCATCTAGTATATATACATTTTCAGGAGTTCCAAGATCAGTACCAACTAATTTTCATGTGTCTTCTCTCCTAATATCACATNCTTACACAAGCATAAAGGAGTATGAAGTGAAAGAAGAGAATCAAGCTATTGAATGTGATTAATGGCACAAATGTGAAAGACAAGGTATAAGCCTCGAGGCTTTTAATTCTCCTCTCCATCAATTTGGAAAATTCTAACAAAGAACAAGAACATACATAGAGCATGGAATCAACATCCCCATGCAAAGGAATATGTAAGAAGTCGTATTCAATTAGCCTAATAAAAATATTTGCAGTGAAATCTCACCAAGGATAGACACCATAGAGAGGAACATAGGAGAATGTAAGGATGAGGTAGATGATTGTTTGGAGTTGGTAAGAGAAACACTATGTCGATTTTTTGTTATTTGTTCAAAATGTTGAGTTGAAGATAGATATCATTGGACAAATTGGGGAAAGACCACTCTTAGGTAGCAAAGTGGAAGTTAGCAAGACAAATTCTATGCTTGGAAAAGACTTCTTGAATGGTAATAAATGTTGAATAGGATGTCTGTATTTGGCCATATATGTTGGATATATTTCTATTTTTGACTCACTAGTTCAGTGGGAGTTTACTGGAGTTAGTTCTATTTTATACCATCACTATTATGCATGCATTCCTAAGAAAAGCTCATTACTTGTTCACTTTTCTTAATTATGGAATGTTCTTTATTATATGAGTGTATATCACTCATTCATTCTATCATGATTGATTAGCTCATTGGAGTAGTGTGAATATATTTTCTCATTCTTCCATATTGAATCTCTCATCCTTTTCTTGATAACCTTTGTTTGTACTTGCTTTAGCTAGGTCTCTTACGCATGTTTCCATGAAACATTGACATGATATTAGAGTCAAGTTGCTTAGAGAAAACTAGACAAGCTAGAGAAGAGAGAAATCAAAGTTTTGAAGAGTGTAATCTGTGTGTCTAACAATGCCGCACCCTCTCCCTGTTGAAAGGTGCGACAGTCGCAGACAGACTTACGAAATTGGAAATTTATGGATAGTGTCGCACTTTAGCCTTAAACCGGGTGCGACAATGTCACACTGTGGCCTTCACACAAGGTGTGGAAATGTCTCATTGTGGCCTTCCAACAGGGTGTGACAGTGTCGCACTGTGTCCTTGAATAGGGTGTGACACCCTTCAAAAATTCACTTTTTATAGTGATTTCTCAAGATTTTTACTTGCACATTGAGGGTTAATTTTCAAGGTTTTCATCACCAATAAGAGGGATGAGAGGCATGACGTGGTATTCCAACGTGTTCTTTCACATGTCCTATTGAATCGGACGGTTGAGGCTTACTTCGGATGATCCGGCGGTCGAGAATTTATTTCGACTCTCTAGGTCTCGGGAATTTCAAATATCATACTTTCTTAAGCGTAACCTCCTCACATCTTTAGACCCGAAGTGAAAGATGTTCGTTTGATTAGAATATTGGATCAACGGCTTGATCTGTATACGGTTCTTCTCTTCTATCTTATCATGTCCTTCCACTTAGAATGATCCAATGGCTGACAGAAATTCACATAAATGAGATCTCAGATCTTACCTTGCTTATCCTATCCTTCCTCTTGAAAATGATCTGACGGCTGATGGGAATTCGGGTAATCAAATCCTTAACCCTTTAGCCCCGTTTATCCTATCCTTCCACTTTAATATGATCCAATGGTTATGAAAACACTCGAAGTAGATCAACGATCGACGATGATTGTGGAACCACAGTTTGCGAGTGATTTAACTCGTCACCCAAACTCCGCAATTTGAAGTTGTGTGTTGTTGGTGAGTCAACCACAGTCGTCAATCTTTGAAGCTATAATATCTGACGTTCCTGACTAATTGCAGGATTGGAAATAGCACAATGTTTAATTCTCCTTTCAATCTCCGTAATCTATCCCTGTCGTAGATTTGGAGATTGTGCATCCGACGGTCACGACTCAATTCTCATTCATAGCTTTGATCCAATTCTCATCTTTACATGCCTCTTTGTTTGAGCTAGGCTCAACATGTGAAAACAATGATATTTCTATTTGATACAGTAGTTGTCTTCTTGTGTGCACTCCATCATTCATATCTCCAATAATCAGTTCTCCAGGATGATTCTTTTGAGTAATTCTTGAGGGTGTCTTTGTGTCTCTTCTTAGGAATTCTTCTCTTATCTCTCCATCTTGACTATCTTCTTCGTCTTCACTAGTATCCATATCATCCTCTTCCCTTTATTTGTTATTCTCTTCTACTTCTTCTACCTATGTGCCAATTGTCTCATCATCATCTTCATCTTCACTTTCAAGTGTAGTCTCTTGATTTTTTATCCTTATTGTTTTTAGGTCATCCACCCAAACTCTGCAATTTGAAGTTGTGCGTTGTTGGTGAGTCAACCACAGTCGTCGATCTTTGAAGATATAAGATCTGACGGTCCTGACTAATTGCAGGATTGGAAATATCACGATGTTTAATTCTCCTTTCAATCTCTGCAATCTATCCCTGTCGTAGATTTGGGGATTGTGCATCCGACGGTCACGACTCAATTATCATTTATAGCTTTGATCCAATTCTCATCTTTACATGCCTCTTTGATTGAGTTAGGTTCAACATGTGACAACAATGCTATTTCGGTTTGATACAGTAGTTGTTTTCTTGTGTGCACTCCATCATTCATATCTCCAATAATCAATTCTTCGGGATGATTCTTTTGAGTAATTCTTGAGGGTGTATGTGTGTCTCTTCTTGGAAATTCTTCTCTTATCTCTCCATCTTGACTATCTTCTTCGTCTTCACTAGTATCCATATCATCCTCTTCCCTTTATTTTTTATTCTCTTCTACTTCTTCTACTTGTGTGCCAATTGTCTCATCATCATCTTCGTCTTCACTTTCAAGTATAGTCTCTTGATTTTTGATCCTTATCGTTTTTAGGTCATCCAACTTGACATATACACTCTCAACAATCTTATGTGATCTAACATTGTAGCATATGTATGCTTTCTTATTAGAGGCAATCCAATAAAAATACCTTCATCAGATCTGGCATCAAATTTTCCAGGACTCTCATCTAGTCTTTTGATGTAGCATTTACTTCCAAAGACCTTGAAGTATTTTACCGATGGAGCTCTTCCAAACCATAGTTCATAAGCAATCTTATCACTATCAACCCTGAGCTGACCTTTGTTCAATATGTATATTGTTGTGCTTACAGCTTCCCTCCAGTATCCATCAGACAATTTTGCTTCATTGAGCATAGTCCTTGCAGCCTCCTAAACTGTTATATTCTTTCTCTCAGCAATCTCGTTTTGTTGAGGTCTTCTGGCAGAAGAGAATTGTCTTTTTATTCCATGGGTTTCACATAAGAGATCAAACTCTTTTAAGGTGAAATCACCACCATTGTCTGATCTAAGACATTTGATTTTTGTCTCCTTTTCATTTTCAACAAGGGTTTTAAAGGCTTTGAATTTGTTAAGTGCTTATGATTTTTATTTGAGAAAACATATCCAACCCATTCTAGTAAAATCATCAATGAACAACATAAAGTAAGACTCTCCTTGCAAACTCTTGGTCCTTGTAGGTCTACATAGGTCAGTGTGAACAAGCTCTAAATGTTTTGAGGTTGAGTATTCTTTTACCTTGAACCTTATTCTAGTTTGCTTCCCTAGTTGACAGTGTCTACACATAGAATTTGAGGGATTTATGATCTTTGGAAAGTTTCTTACTACACCAAGATTGTTGAATTTCACCAGATTGTCAAAGTTAATATGCCCGGACCTTCTATGCCATAGCCAACTTTCATATACTAAATTTATATGACACTCCTCATTCAATTTTGCATCTAGTATATATACATTTTCAGGAGTTCCAAGATCAGTACCAACTAATTTTCATGTGTCTTCTCTCCTAATATCACATTTTTGGGAATCAAAGATGCAGAAGTGCCCTTGATCACGGGTTTGGCTGACACTTAATAAACTAGACTTCGGTTTTTTGACAAGTAGCACATTTCTAGCTTTGTCTTTTCCCAAACATACAGTGCCTTTTCCGAGTATGTTACCTGAAGCATTATCACCAAATATAACTTTACCCTTTTGTTTCTTTAAGTCTAAAAAATTGTCCTTGTTACCTGTCATATGTTTTGAGCACCCACTGTCAACATATCAGAGATCCTTTTTATCTTGAGATTTTAGGGCAATAAGACATTCCTTTTTTGATGTTTTTTTCTCTCCAAAGTTTATTTTGCTCTCTAATGAACTTTGGTTGTTCTGAGACTTCCATTAATCTGCAATTAATGGCCTTATGTCCATAGTTATGACATCTGAAGAATTCTAGGTCCCCTTCTTGTAGAGGTGCAAAGGGGTTATAGTTTCTTCTTTTAACTTGATTTACTGCTTGGTTTTCCTTAAGGATATAGTTCTTAACCTTCAGATTTTTCCTTCTATATGCTCTATAATTTATAGCTTTGTGTCTGAAATTAGAGCATGCAAAGAAATAACCATGTAAAATGTGAGGATACCTGTTTTGATAAAACTTCTTTGGTATTTTCTTGTCTTCCTTCTTGATGGGTGGAAGTAATCCTCTGGAGTTCCGATCATTACTTATCTCCTCTTCATTTTTCTTCTTGAATGTATTGAGGAGAGCAACTGCATAAGATTTTGAATTAACTTGGCTTTCCTTTTGAGAACAACATATTCCATTTTTATTACTTGAATCCCTTTGCATGGTAATAATATTATCTAATATTTTAGAGCTATTTTCATATCTTGTTTGAACGATTTTTCCATCTAGTTCTTCTCTTAGGTGAACTATTTATGCCTCCATTCTTTCACAGGTTATTTGTTTTTCTTTAAGAGACTTTTCCAGACTTTCTTCGATCTTATTTGCTTCTAGGATTTGGTTTTTCAGGTTGTTCATGAGTTTTTCCATCTCCTTTTCTTCTTGTTTATGTTTTTCCTTTTGTTCAACTACAAAACTTTTCAGTTGTCTATATCTGGTTTTGTATTTTCTTAATTCATCCAAGGCACTAAGAAAACCTCCCTCCATATTAACTTCTTCTTCATCTTCTAACTCCTTCTCATGTTTAATTTTTTCTATCTCATTAGATTCTTCAATACCTAAAAAAAGGACTTCATCACCATCAGATTCATCATTGTCACTAGACTCTGACGAACTGTTGTTTTCTTCTTTTGAGTAAAAATTTGTTTTCCCTTTGTAAAACTCTTTCTTGTAGTTGGGTTTTACCTTCTTCTTGTATTGTTTGGTTTTTTTTTCTTCATCTTCGGGGTCCTCCTTGGGATAGGGACACTTAGCTGCAAAATGGCCAACCTTGCGACAGTTAAAAAAATTGAAAGGCAGCTTGCCTTTGTATCTCCCTGATCCTTTCTAAAGTTTTTTAATGAAATTTGCTTCTTCCACATCAGATTCTTCATCATGGTTGGATTGAAGTTTTTGCTTCTGATTTATCTTTGTCTTAGATTCTTTGAAAATTGTTTCATTTTTTGATGATTTATCATTCCCTATTCTCATTTCATATGCTGTAAAAATTCCATGGAGTTGATCAACTGTGAGAGTGTTTAGATCAGATCTATATTCAATTGTAGAAATCTTTGCATCATATATCATAGGTAATGACCTTAGTATTTTTTTCACGATGGGTTTATCTGTAATGTCTTCTTCTGCCGCTCTAATTGCGTTAACCACTTCATCTACCCTATGAAAGTACTCAGCAATATTTTCTTCTTCTTTCCTTTTCATATTTTCAAACTAAGTTATATAGGTCTGTAGCTTGGCTTCCTTTACTTTGTCATCTCCTTCATATACAGCCTCCAACTTGTCCCAGATTTCTTTGGCTGATTTGCAATGCATAACCTTCACACATATGGAATTAGTCAACCCTCCTAGAATTCCATTAACTTCTCTTGAGTTGTCATTACATATTTGCTTTCCTGCAGCGTCTTTGGGTGGAGTAGTTGGTGCAGTGCAACCATCTACAATAGATTGCCAGATATCAAAACCAAGAGCCAACAGGAAGTTTTTCATTCTTATTTTCCACAGAGCATAGCCTCCTCCATTGAACAATGGTGCTTTGTTGTTAGAGATTCCCTCTTGTTGATCCATCTTCAGGATCTACCTTCAAGTTTGTTAGACTATGCTAAAGGAACCTGCTCTGATACCAATTGAAGGATCATATCCTGTCACTGAGAGGGGGGGTGAATCAGTGACACCATAATTATATCATTTTTTCTTTTATTAACACAAATAGAATTTTAACACAGTATTTTATCATGGAACCCAATTGGGAAAACCACAAACTATTTTCTATTAACTGCAAAATTTGTTTTACATGTTACATAGAAGGAAGATATTTTTCCTTTTCGATCAGCACCGACTAATTAGGATGCACCCACACCCTAGTTCACTAGCACCAACTGGTAGGAGGCTACAACCCCCTGTTTAGTCAGCTACAACTAACAAGAAAGCACCAACTCCCTCTACAGGCACAAACCTGCCCTTGCACCACCCAACCATCCTTATTTTCTGAATCTGGACAACTTTTGTATCAAGTCTTTACTACATCTCTCTCTGCTTCTCTGACTTAATATATTCTCTGATTTGGACTACAGAGACACGCTTCTTCTCAACACTCTTCCTTGATTATATATTCTTCAAATGGTGTGAGAGTGACACACTGTGTCCCTTGGTTTTGAGCCATCGTACCTCTTTGTTTAACTTAACCATAATCATTGATTATTATTTTTACTGTGAAGGATTTTTGTAAATTGATCACATATGGATCAATTTCATCCTTTAAAATCGATCTCGAACCTCTTTTATTTTCACAGGAACCGAATTCTACGAAGGCACTTCCTTCAAACCATTACATGTGACCGAGCGTTACAAAACCACGAACATACCAATTACAGTGACGTATTATATTTTATTTAAATCTATTATATCACATGACCAACAGCGGCGACCAGATGTTAGCTTAACGAGCACTTGAGCGCTTATCAATTAAATGGTCATGATTCAATCTTCTGATGATATGGACTTCTTCTTTTCAACTTTTCAAACCTTCAAATCAGATCAGACGATTTATTTCACGTAAACAAATCAATGGTCATATTTGATCCTTACACTCATCCTTTCATTGTTCAATCCGACGGCAAGGACTTAATCAAACATTGAGATGGACGGTTGTCAAAACTTCTCCCTTCGGGACTTCGGGATTTCAACTTTTCAAACTTACACTATCCTTCCATTGTACTATGATCAACGGCTAAGAATACACCCGAAGTGATCTTTCAGATCGGACGACTCGTGTCCTTGTTGACGTGGTCTGCCACATGTCCTTTGTTGACATGGTCTGCCACATGTCCTTTGCTGACGTGGTCTGCCATATGTCTTTGTTGACGTGGTCTACCACATGTTCTTGTGGACGAGGTCTCCTAACGTAATCTGCCATATGTCTTTGTTGACATGGTCTGCCACCGTGGTTTGTCACGTGTCCTCTTGAATCGGACGATTGAGGCTTACTTCGGATGATCCGGCAGTCGAGAATTTATTTTGGCTCTCTGGGTCTCGGGAATTTGAAATCTCATACTTTCCGGAGTGTAACTTCCTCACATATTTAGACCCAAAGTGAAATATGTTCGTTCGATCAGGATCTTGGATCAACGGCTTGATCTATCTACAGTGTTTATCTTCTAGCTTATCATGTCCTTCCACTTAGAATGATCCAATGGCTGACGAAAATTTGCATAAATGAGATCTCAGATCTTACCTCGCTTATCCTATCCTTCCACTCGAAAATGATCCGACGGCTGACGGGAATTCAGGTAATCAAATTATCAACCCTTTAGCCCCACTTATCCTATCCTTCCACTTTAATATGATCCAATATCATGAAAACACTCGAAGAAGATCAACGGTCGATGATGACTGTGGAACCACAGTTTGTGAGTGATTTAACTCGTCACCCAAACTTCGCAATTTGAAGTTGTGCGTTGTTGGTGAGTCAACTACGGTCGTCGATCTTTGAAGCTATAAGATCTAACGATCCTGACTAATTGTGGGATTGGAAATAGCACGATGTTTAATTCTCCTTTCAATCTCTGCAATATATCCCTACCGTAGATTTGGTGATTGTGCATCTGACGGTCATGACTCAATATGACTTAAACTGATCCTTTTTTGCATCAACCACAGTCGTCGATATTCGAGTCTGTGAGATCTGACAATCTAGACCAATTGCGGTATTAGAACTAGCGAGTCATTTAATTCTCCTTCTGATCTCCACAATCTATCCCTGTCGTTGATCTGGTGATTGTGCATCTGATGGTCACAACTCAATCCAACTTAATCTGATCGCTTATTGGATCAACCACAGTCATCGATATCCGACTTTATGAGATCTGACGATCTAGACCAATTGCGGGGTTAGAACTAGTGAGTTTTTTAGTTCTTCTTTCTCTCTCTGCAATTCATCCATGTCATTGATCTGGCTTACAGATTCGATGATCATGATCCTCCAATAGTCCTCAAGCCCATGGTCGCTGATATGACCGATGTCTGTTATATGAGATGATCAACACCGTCAATTTATTGATCGGACGGTTGCTGAGGCTTCTCACATTTTCCTATGCATTGGTCGACTTCTCAATATTTCCATCGATCCCGACGATACTTTTGCAATACGCTCTTCCTTCTGAGCTTTGATATTCATTTTCTTATGTACTATGTTTTCCCTTCTGAGCTTTGATCTTCATTCTCTTATGTACTGCGTTTTCCCTTCTGATCTTTGATCTTCATACTGTTTGACATCTTCTGTTAACTGATATACTGTTGACATTAATGACAATCTCATATGTGGTAATTCATCATTAACAACAGATCATCACATCGACTGTTGACATCAATGACAATATGTCCAACAATATCCCCCTTTGTCATTGAGGGAAACACACTAACTTCATATGAAAAAATCCCCCTGTGATGATGCTTTCCTCTTATGAAGTTTTCTCTCCCCCTTTGACATCAATGGCAAAGGGTTTCTCCCATTATAATAAACATCTGTATATTTTCATGTTGTTGACCAGAGTATGAACTTGGGTAACTCGCCTTGGAATCATGTTCTGTCTGCCATAACTGAATGACTCCTTCTGACATTGATTGATGTCTCCCCCTAATTAGGTGCCAATTGATGCATTTTTATTTATTTTTATAGATTTAGGTTGGAAGAAGGATTACTCCCAATTTTTGCCTGAGATATTCAAATACATCTATGCTTAAGGGTTTTGTGAAAATATCTGCCACATGTTCTTGTGTTGGAACATATTCCAATTTAATGTTCTTATTTGTAACCTGATCTCTTAGATAGTGGTACTTTATGGGAATGTGTTTTGATTTTGAGTGTTGGACAGGGTTCTTGGAGAGACTTATAGCGCTTGTATTATCACAGTGGATAATAGTAGATTCTTCAAATAATATTTTGATATCTTGTAGGGTTTGTTTCATCCATTCCACTTGTGTGCAACATTATTCTACTGCAATATACTCAGCTTCAGTGCTAGACAGAGAAATTAAGGATTGTTTCTTGCTTATCCATGCTACCAATGATTCTCCCAAAAAGAATGCTCCTATGCTTGTACTTTTTTCTATCATCTACACTTCCTGCCCAATTAGCATCTGAATAGGCTATTAAAGTGAATGAATCTTTGCTAGGGTACCACAAACCAAGATCTATGGTTCCTTTTAAATACCTAAAGATTCTTTTTACAGCTCGAACATGGCTCTCCTTTGGTGCTGCTTGGAATCTAGCCACCATCCCAACATCTTGCTTGACATCGGGTCTGGAAGTTGTTACATAGAGCAAACTCCCAATCATTGATTTGTAGTGTTTTGGATCTACAGCTTTGGACTCGTCATCCTTGCTTAATTTGCATCTGACTGTCATAGGTGTACTAACAGGTTTGCAATCCTCTAACTGGAATCTCTTAAGCATATCTTTAACATAATTAGACTGATGGATAAAGACTCCTCTTTTGGACTGTATTATTTGTAATCCAAGAAAGAAATTCAATTTGTCAAGCAAAGACATTTCAAAATCTTGCTGCATCATCCTAGCAAACTCCTTACTAATTTTTTCATCATCACTGCCAAATATAATATCATCAACATATACTTCCACAATGATCATGTTTTTACCATCAATTTTACAGTACAGATTGTTGTATGTTGATCCCTTTTTGAGGCCTTGTTTTTTTAAGTAAGAATCTAGCCTTGCATACCATGCTCTGGGTGCTTGTTTTAGCCCATAGAGTGGTTTCTTTAATTTACAGACATGGTCTCCTTTGTTAGTTAATTTGAATCCTTCTTTTTGCTCAATATAGACTTTCTCTTCTAAGTTTCCATTGAGAAATGCCGACTTGACATCGATTTGGTACACTTTAAATTTTATGTAGCTGGAGAAAGCTAGGAACATTCTATAAATTGCCTCCAATCTGGCCACATGTGCAAAGGTTTATTCATAGTCTACTCCTTCAACCTGAGCATACCCTTTACAGACCAATCTAGCTTTGTTCCTGATTACTTTCCCATTCTCATTCATTTTGTTTTTATACACCCATTTAGTTCCACTGACAATTTTTTTTTTTTGGTCTTGGAACTAGTTCCCAAGTTTGATTTTTTTCAATTTGGTCCAGCTCAGGGTTAATAGTGATAAAACTCCTTATGAACTATGGTTTGGAAGAGATCCATCGGTAAATACTTCAAGGTCTTTGGAAGTAAATGCTACATCAAAAGACTAGATGAGAGTCTTGGAAAATTTGATGCCAGATCTGATGAATGTATTTTTCTTGGATATGCCTATAACAAGAAAGCATACAGATGCTACCCTCTTTGATTGAGCTAGGCTCAACAGGTGACAAAAATTCTATTTTTGTTTGATACAATAGTTGTCTTCTTGTGTGCACTCCATCATTCATATCTCCAATAATCAGTTCTTCGGGATGATTCTTTTGAGTAATTCTTAAGGGTGTCTTTGTGTCTCTTCTTGGGAATTATTCTCTTATCTCTCCATATTGACTATCTTCTTCATCTTCACTAGTATACATATCATCATCTTCCCTTTCTTTTTTATTATCTTCTACTTCTTCTACTTTTGTGCCAATTGTCTCATCATTGCACATCTGACGATCACGACTCAATCTAACTTAAAATTATCATTTGTTGGATCAACCACAGTCATCAATATTCAAGTCTATGAGATCTGACGATCTAGACCAATTGCGGGATTGGAACCACTGAGTCATTTAATTATTCTTCCGATCTTTGCAATCTATCCCTGTCGTTGATTTGGAGATTGCGCATCCGACGATCACAACTCAATCTGACTTAATCAGATCGCTTTTTGGATCAACCACAGTCATCAATATCTGAGTCTATGATATCTGACGATCTAGATTTATTGCGGGGTTAGAACTATCGAGTTCTTTAATTCTTCTTTCGCTCTCCGCAATTCATCCCTACTGTTGATATGGCTTGTAGATCCGACGGTCATGATCCTCCAACGGTCATCAAGCCCACGGTCACTCATATGACCAATGTCTGTTATATGAGATGATCAACACCGTCAATTTCTTGATCAGACGGTTGTTGAGGCTTCTCACCTTTTTCTGTGCATTAGTCGACTTCTCAATATTTCCATCGATCCCGACGATACTTCTGCAATGCGTTCTTCCTTCTGAGCTTTGATCTTCATTCACTTCTGTAATGTCTTTTCCCTTCTAAGCTTTGATCTTCATACTGTTTGACATATTCTACTAACTGATATATTGTTGACATTAATGACAATCTCATCTATGGTAATTCATCATTAACAACATATCATCACATCTACTGTTGACATCAATGACAATATGTCCAACAATAATGTCTCACTATGGCCTTCCAATAGGGTGCGATAGTGTCACACTGTGTCCTTGAATAGGGTGCGACACCCTTCAAAAATTGACTTTTTTCAGTGATTTCTTGGGATTTTTACTTGCAAATTGAGGGTTAATTTTCAAGGTTTTCATAACCAATAAGAGGGATGGATACGACACCAATTCTTCATTCAAATTTGGTGATA
>JZKD02S2269671.1:5224-15268 GCA_000966675.3 Picea glauca | reverse complement strand
CAGACTAGCACTAGAGCTTTGGAATAGGCTGTGAGAATAAATCTCCAAAGAATTCAAGACAAATGCAAACTCTTGTGATAGGGAGAGTAAATCCAACCTTCATATAAGCATAGCTGGGATCCCCCTCTCACACAAGGGTTAAACACGAGATCGTGTGCGAGAGAGAAATGGAGATTATCCCTCTAAGGCTTAACCAATTGTAGTAGTACAATCATATTTTGGGGGTTCTTCTTGAGAATCAATTGTTTTCATTTGATCTCAGAGCTTCGTGAATTCTGAATCCGTTCAGGGTCCTCTGAAGTTTACCCGTCAATTTGTTAGTTCTCTTGAAGAATTAAGGACTTGATATCCTGCCCATGCGTTCAGACTTGAATTTTGATTGTACCCTCCTAGAGGCTAACTGTGAGTTGGTATCCTTAGTGGCCATAATCTTTAGGGTCCTTACACAAGGTGATGGTGAAGGGAAGTCTTTGTTGTACCTGGAACAGACGTTGGTCAAACTCACTCGGGCTCCTTGGAGGGTAACACACGGGTAAAACCATGAGGAAAATTGCACCAAGGTGTAAGTTTGTTAAGCAGGCCGCCAACGTAACTGCTCCACCTGCTCATATCCTATCCCCTCCTCAATTTGATCACGTGATGTTGGATTTCATCGCCAACTAGTACATTCATTGAGAGAAGACATTGTTTTGCTTTTTGGTTTTCTAGATTTTTTACCGAGTGTTGTTTGTTTACTTTAGTTGTCCTTAAAAAATGGTACTGTGTCTGATAAATATCTTTGTAGATCACGTAGGATGCAAGGGTTTCCTGCAGAAGGCTACGAACCCCTACCTCCTAACTCACCTGAAGACACTTATCATGAAGAGGTCGAAAACGATTCAGATGTTGTAAGTGTTGCTACTCCTCTGCTAGCGAATCCTGAGATAGCTTTAGTTACGGTTCAGGAAGATTCCACCTTTCCTGTAAACCCATATTTGACAATTCCTCTTGATCCGCTCCTTGTCTGACTGGACTCCTCAAGTAACATTGTAGTAGAAGATTAGTCTAGCCTATCGTCAAGGCCATATAATCAACTAGATATGGAACCGATACAACCAACTTTTAACGAAGAATACACTACCCATGTTCGTTCTACTGAAATGGAAGATCCACAACAAACTCTTGTTTGTTCTATATGGAGAACCCCATCAGGAGTAGACCTTTATGAAAAATTCAATTTTAGTTGACCACCCTTTGACCCTCCACATACCTCTACCATCGTTGGTGCAAAGGCGGGATTGTTAGGTCAACCCATCGATCGTCCCGTCAAACCAACAATCAATATTGCTACCACTTCAGGACAAGTCCAAAGTGAAACAAGAGTCGTGCTACCTATTCATTTGCAAAGTACCCTGATCACGGTTACACCTACCATCCCTCTTCAAGCCACATCTTCTTATACTCCACAAAACACTGTTGGGACACCTTCATATCAAAGAATGCAAAACCCTACCACACAACTAAACCCAAATGCAGGACAAATCCCTACTAAAGAGAAACCCCCCTTTGGCATACAAATCCCTATCGAGGGGAAACTGTCCTCCAACACACAAATTCTTACTGAGGGGAAAACCCCTCTTACCGGTCAAATCCCAGTTGCCACCCAACTAATGGCAAAGGGACAATTTCAACCCTCATTCACCAGAAACTCCTCATAATCCTGGGGACCACCCCATGGAGGTCTACTCCATCAACCACATCAGTGAGGGCCATCAAACCCCAACCCACAAGGAGGAATCCTAAATCCCAATCCTTCTGGATTACATTCTGGACAACCCTTCCCAGGGGTCCTGAATCCCACTTGGGGTCCTCAAGGCCAACAATATTTTCCTCGCCAAGGGAAAATTCCTTACCCTCCTCACGGTCAACCTAGTTACCCTCCTCAAGGGAAAACTAGTTATCTGCCTCAAACTAATCAAGTGAACTATCCTCCCCAGGGCCAAATGGGTTTCAAGGCCAAACTAGTTATTGTTGGCCTTGGGGTCCTCAAGGCCAACAATATTTTCCTCGCCAAGGGAAAATTCCTTACCCTCCTCACGTTCAACCTAGTTACCCTCCTCAAGGGAAAACTAGTTATCTGCCTCAAACTAATCAAGTGAACTATCCTCCCCAGGGCCAAATGGGTTTCCCCTCTCCCTTTATGCAAATTCCTCAAAAAATGAATCCTACTTTTGTTGGTCAACATCGACAACCTATGAGAGGACCTATTGGCTACAATTATCCACCACAACTAGTTTACGGTCCTGCTGGTGTTCCTATGCCACACCAGTATCATCCTCATTTCAATCAACAGTTGTCGTTCTTAGCCACTCTAGATCTACCGGATCTGTCAAGATCAACCAACGATCCCATATTACACTCCCCTTTTTGGTCAGTCGTTCCTACCAAATTACCTTCTGATATTCCGAAATTTGACAGTAAACTTGGTGAAGACCCTAATAACCATGTTATGACCTTTCATATATGGTGTTCATCAAATTCACTAATGGATGATTCTATTCGGTTACATCTTTTCTAGCGTACACTTACGAGTACAGCAACTAAATGGTACATTGAGTTACAACGCGGAACTTTTCAAGATTTTAATTCACTTGCCATGGATTTTATCACTCACTTCCAATTACCTATCCGCTACGAAACTGACACAGAACTTTTGGCCTCCATTCGTCCAACCAACTCTATACATATTTCTGATCATATTCATGAATGGATACGACGACGACGATTGATCAAAGCAACCATTCCCGACCAATTGTTCATTGAATGGTTCACCAAATCTCTTTTACCTCCTATTGCTCGTGACGTATCCATGAGTGGTGGCGTTACAAAAGAGGAATCCATTGCTCGTTCCCAGTATCTGAACTTGGTTTATTCATAATCCATTACTTTGTATGAATTGATTCCAAATGCTCCTCATCCATCAACTGACCCATCAAAACCATCCTCCACCGCTCATGCAGATGGAGTTATCATGTTGACGTCGAGAGTATAGATAGTCCCCAACACCAACATTTTCAACCTCTCGCGGGACTAGGCGAGAAGAAGCGGGAATATCACCCTAAGCTTAAAGCCCCAAACAAGAATGTGCATTGAACTCTAGGCCAATTTTTCCCCTAACCTACAGTCCAAGCTTGAATTCCTTTACCTTGTAATTTTACTTTTTAATAATATTTAATATTTATGTAATTTATGATTTTTGTGTTTCTATATTGAAGTTTATATATTTGGTAAAATTATACTTCGGTGCTATTCATTTGTAGGGCGTGTTTAACGACAACCACCTCCATCCTCCCCAAATGTTGATAATTCTTGGATCTGTGATTCAGGCTCTCTATAGAAAACTTCAGAAGACTAGATAACCATAATATATTTGCTTTCCTTGATCGTAACATGGCTTTGGTTCTTGCTCTGTAAAATCAAATGCGTGTAGTCTGTTCGCCATTTGGACTGTCATTGCATAGTTTTGTAGCATAACTAACAACTGCCACATAATTCACTGGATATTTCTTCTAAAACGTCAACCACTTCTTGTAATATATAGAAGTTTTGGGGAATATCAGACCATCATCTGTGCATTCTCGCAAAACAGGGCAAACTCCACAAGGAATGTTTGTAAATGCCGACGACTCTTGAATTCGAACTTGGGAACCTCTATAGCGAAGCTTGTTTATGGGAATAGCAGCAACGTACCCAGTTCATGTGCTTATGACTTCTTCCACGTCACCATCATATCCAGTATTTGCTTGAGCTTTTCAACCTTCAATTCCACCTTTGATATCCCTGACTTTCTCACAAAATTAGCAACACTCTCCATGGTTGCTACAACCTGCTGCAAGACGAGCTGCAAACATTGTTGCTTAACAATGTCATTGAACTATGTATCAAAGTTTTCGCCTGTGTACCATGCACCTCCAGTTATCTCCTTTGAAGGCATCAATTCTGCTAGCATATACACCTTCTTTGCTTATTCTAAATGTGTGAGCATATTCTTCTTATTCTACATGTGGATTTCTGATATTCGCAYATATTGAGGACCTTTAGACTTTGCCAGATCGTCTTGTAATGGTTTTGTAGGCCCGGATTTAGGATCATCCACATTCAAGTGAGAATGTGCGTTGTTAATGCGTCCAGTCTACCAAGTAAAATTTATAATGGATCAAGGACGACAGAAGGAAAGTCGTTTCAGAGTATGGAAGTCTCAACACAACCAGATACGGAAAGAGATGACAATACTCTTTCCAATTGTTCAATCTCGTGTAAAGTTGTTGTATGATCAAACAGTTGAGCTTTTGGAATTTACCTCTCCAGATTTTCATTAAAAGCTATGAATTCAACCTGTGACTTGGGTATACGACTGGCATCGGTGTCGTTGTTTGAGTCTCAGCGAGTGTAATATTGACTAGCACAGCCGCGACGTTAACTCGCTGCTGGTGAACGCCGAAAGGCTTAAAACTGGTAAGACTAAATGTGGCAGAAACACTTACGGCTGGTGATTGGTAAAACCTAAATAGGTGATTGGTAAAACCTAAATCAGAAATTTAAATCGTAAACCTAAATCGGTGATTGGTAAAACCTAAACCTAAATTTAAATCAGAAACCTAAATCGTAAACCTAAATGGGTGATTGGTAAAACCTAAATCAGAAATTTAAATCGTTAATGCTCAGAAACGTAAATCGTAATGCCAAAAACCATAAGTCGTAAACCTAAATCGCTGATTGGTAAATTGCAAAAAACTGTAAATAATAATTAAAACTGGAAACGCTTGAGTTCACATCCACGTGGCCATAAACATTCGCAGTGGTAAAAAAAAGACTGCGTGTAAATTTTTTTAATTGGCATCCAAGATCCACGCAGCCATAAGTATCCGCTCAGTAACAATAATTTAGTAAATTGTGGCCAGCTTAATAGATTATTTCTTAATCACTGAACGTGGCAATCTGGTGGTGAGCAAGTAATTTTTTAATCTGATTTAGTAAATGTAAAAAAGTAATCACATAAACGGACATCTTTATAAATGAGCGGAAGTTAATTTATTAAAATCTCATCCATTGATTAGAGAGGACGACGAAGAATATGCCAACATCTTCAATTACCAACCCTAGGATTGAAATTTATGATTAAAAGATGATTAATTCTGCCCATTGTCAATAGGTATACGCCTTTCGGCGTAACTAGCACAGCCACCACACAAATGAAACTAAACGTCCCCAGCACAGAAATGAAACGAAACGCAGTCAGCACAGAAACGTGGCTACCACTATGTGTGAATATCTTAATATTTTTTAATCAGGTAGATGTGGCAATAAGTTAGTGAACACAGTAATTTTTAAACACTATTAGGTAAATGTAAAAAAATAAACATATAAATGGATGTTTTTATAACAGCAAGTTAATGGATGAAATCAGAGTCATTCATTTCATTTATTGTGACAACTAAGAATATTCTAGGCATATTTAATCTCGTCCATAAAAAACGTATTAAGAACTAAAAACCTATTAAATATGCCCATTATCAATAAATATACACCTTTCAGCTTAATAATAACACTGGACATTGAGATTACAACCAAAAGAATCATGGTGAATACACTAGCTCGAACAAACTCTTCACAAATTCATCAACTATTACGTGCCCATACATAGCTCGTGTGTTTGGGAATTTTCCTTCCCCGCCCCGTATATGCTACTATTTACTAAAGAGTACATAGCAGTGTTGGTGATATTTTGGCAGTAGTACAAATTTAAGTGAGGACAGTTTTCAGCGAATGCAACAACGCTTTCATCTATTATTAATACACAACTACACAAATCCACTGCCCTCATCTCAGGGCATCCTTGAGCCGAACCTGTCACGCCTACATCAATCACCAAACCAAAATTTAAAGATTGCAAGTCGCAGCAATTTCGTTCCAGAGCCAGCAAAGACCTGTCTGACGTAGCTCGAAAACAACCACAAAGATTTAGATGTCTCAATATGTTTCACTTCATTGTCATAAATATCAGTGTTGAATCAGTAACCTTTGAACATCCACTTATATTATTTTTTTCAAGATGATTAAAGCCACGTGCCAGAGCATCAATAGATGTATCTGTCAGCTGGGTATTGTTGGAAAGGTCTCGAGCACGCAAATCATGACAATACTTTGCAACCATTTCCACTGCTTGATCATCGAGTTGATGTTGGTTATGGCGTAGACTAAAGCACTGCAAACGAGTGAATTTAGGAGCAATTGACAGAAGTAATTTGCTCATGTTCCACTTACACCGTGATAAAGAACGTTCTTGAACACCAATGCAGGTTGTCTTTCTCCAGCCAGTACTTACACTAGATTCAATAATTACAGTACGGTCATCAACAATCCTACGTATACGCATAAGGAGTTCCATGGGAAAATCCTTCCATTTTGAATCTTCATCAGCAGTTTCATTCTTCTCCATATTTGTTTCATTGGTGTGACTCTACAAGGAAAGGTTCCATTCTCGCTTTGTTACTTCTAAGTCCATTGTATCCAGTGTTGAGGGTGGTGAAAAGATATATAGCATAGTTGCATAAGAAGCTATGTGGTATAACTTTAAGTCATGAAAAATATGGAGAGACTAATGAGATATGATTGAAAAGTGAGAATGTGAATATATCAATGGTGACATGGCTTACACTAAATTTTAAAAATGTATTCACTTCTTGTTTTTAAAAGTAAATAAGATTAGTAAATATCAACATAAGGAGTGGTATGGCATGAAAAAGTGTAACTTATAATTTAAAGTTTGGTAATGATGTTAGACTTAGAGAGGAGGCATGGATAATATTTGGATGAGAGAATCACGAGTGTGAAAATGACAAGTTTTAAAAAAAATGATAAGTAGAGGATCATGACAATTTCACCAAGTATCATATAAGCCTCACTAACAACCTGTAATGATCATGTTTTCATTTCGATGAACCTGTAACTTGTCCGATAAAATATATTGACTGACAATCATGGTCATTTGTTAGTCGATACACGTCATAACTTTTTAAAATATTTGTGAATAGTGACATACCTCATTCATATTCCTTGAATGTGTAGTAGTAACTCAATGGGAGCATGCAAGACTTTGTGCAAGCAACTGCGAAATGAAGGGGGATCCTGGCAATGCTTTGTCAGTTGAGTATTGTTGAAAAAAATCATCATCAACAGTTATCAATTTCATCAAAACCCAGTCTAGTTCATGGTCGACTGGCACCATTACATCGAGGAGGCACCATGGGATGACAACCACCATCGATATATGTAATCTATTGTGGAAATGCTTAGTATCGAGGAGGCACCATGGGATGAAAACCACCATTGTTCATCCTTTCTTCCCAGTTTGGAATAAATAGAGAAAGATATTTCCTCTATCTTTCCTAGAAATATCATCGACTCCCTCCAATATCCAATACTCACTTAGAATACCATCTCTGAGGGGAATTTGGGAAATATCTTTCACACTATTATTGTCAACATATCCATTAAAGAAGGTATTGTGGAAAACATACAACTAGGTGCAAGTTGTTCAGTTGAAGAGGTTGACACTTATACTGCCTTGTTTAAATAATTTTGCGACATCTTCGCCTAGAGCTACGAAGAAATGTTAGGGATCAATCGATCGATCACTGTGCATGAAATCAAAACTTACCCGGGAGTTAAACCTGTGAGAAGGAAACTTCGCCTATTTCATCCTAAAAAAAATGCGACAATCAAGGCAGAAGTCGAAAAACTATTCAAATCAAGTTTTATTTATCTCGTCCCTCTGAGCGAATGGGTTTCCAACATCGTTCAGTGTTGATTATTGGGATCTTAATAAGGCTTGTCCCAAGGACAATTACCCTACACCCTTTATGGACCAAATTATCAATAATTGTGTCGGAAGTGTCATTTTCTCTTTTATGGATGGCTTCTTTGGATATAACCAGATCGACATTTTACCAGCTGATCAACACAAAACGGCCTTCATCTGCCCATGAGGGACTTTCGCTTATCGAAAATTACCTTTTGGCCTTAAAAATGTTGGATCCACTTTTCAGCGGGCTATGTCGTATGTGTTCCACAACATCAAACATATCATTGAACCTTATCTCGATGACTTACCAGCTCACTCGACTCATCAACGAGACCATATTGGTCAGCTACGATCCATCTTTATTCGATGTAGGTTTTACAACATACGTTTGAATCCCCATAAATGCATTTTCCTTGTTGAATCAGGGAGACTCCTCAGATTCGTAGTCTCCAAAGATGGGATTAGGGTGGATCCCTTAAAAGTTAAATCCATTCTCGCTTTACCCCCTCCCAACAACCTTACCCAACTGCAAAATTTGCAAGGGAAGACAAACTTTCTTCATCATTTTATTTGCAATTACGCCGAAATCACTAAAGGATTCATGAGATTGATGCAGAAAGATGCCCCTTTCATCTGGAATGCAACCGCTCAGCACTCATTTGATGCTCTTAAGCATGCTTTAATGAACACACCTCTTTTTCACCCACCGAATTATGCGAAAGATTATATCATTTATTTGGCTACCTCTACTAACACTATTTCCATGGTGGTAGTACAAGAGGATGATGATGGCACCAAACATGTGAACTACTATTTGAGTAAGAGTTTATCAGGTCCTAAACTACAATATTCACATGTCGAAAAGTTAGCTTTGGTGGCAGTTATTTTCGTCAAAATATTTCGCCACTATATCTTGTTACACACTACCACGATCATTGCAAACTCGAACCCCATGTACCACATCTTGACTCGTCAAGTACTTGGGGGCAAATATTTGAAATGGATCGTCATTCTCCAACAATTCAAGCTCAAGTTTGCCAAATTCAAGGCTAAGAAATCATTGGTTTTTGCGGAATTAATTTGCGATCTTCCCCATACTGATGAGGATATTGAGCCTGGCGATTCCCTTCCCGATGAATCCATGTTCCTCATTAGTACTTCTGATCCATGGTATGGAGATATTGTTCTCTATCTCCAAACCCAATGCTTTCAGCCTAGCGTTTCACATGATGAACGATGTCGCATTAGACACCATTCAAAAGTCTATCTTATCATTGGTGACACCTTGTACCACGGTGGCATTGATATTGTCCTTCGACGTTACCTAACCCGCGAAGAGGTTGAACAAGTTTTAAATGACTGTCACTTAGGATCTTGTGCCCGTCATCTTTTTGGGATGGCTACAGCCCAAAACATTTTACGTGTCGGTTATTTTTTACCTTCCATATTCAAATATTGCATTGAGGTCGTTGTCGAGTAAAATATATATTATCTATTTCGACATTAAATTGTCAACCCAGGGATCGTAAGATTCAAGGTGCAAGCTCAGGAAATGCAAGGCTAAAGCTTATCTTATTCTAACAACTATGACTAATGTTGGAAACACAAGTTCAAACCACGAGAAATGTGAAAATAAGAAATCCAAACTAAAGCAAACGGGGAGCTACAACTAAGATTAAAGAATTAACTCAAAACTTAATAAAGAGAGATAATGCTCAAATCAAAGACTACTTTACTTAATCATTCAAAGAAACTAATTTAAAAGTTCCATAATATTCAAATGCAAAATAAATTAAAATGCATGCTATGAACCTATTGGAAGATAAATTACAAAGTAATACTTCATATATTTAAAAGATTTTAAATTCTACAACAAGTCTTATCTAATAAACTACTTAATATTTCCTGGGCACGGAGTTCAGCACAATCTAAATTATTTTTCTCTTAAAGATATTATTATATAAAATTCAACCACTAAAATATTTATATTCAAACTATACTAAAAAAAGGCGGGAATTTATAAAAGAAAAGACAATGTATTGTATAGAAGAAGACAGAGAATATTTGGACAGAGCACTAGTGATCCGGATTATTTTCGGCACGAAATGAGAGTGGAGATATAATAAAGAAATGCACAGAGATATCGTGTATATCCAATAATATAACAAAAATATATCAGAGATGCAACCATAAACACAGAG
>JZKD02S2269660.1:14886-35569 GCA_000966675.3 Picea glauca | reverse complement strand
GTAAAGTGTATTTCACTTCAAGTATAAAAGTGAATCACTATAAGTAGCTTTAATATTTTATTTTAAAGTTATTTATTTTGCATGCAACTTTCTTTTATAAAGTAACTTCATTGTATAAAGTGATGCCCGCTTCTTTTTATAAAAGTGGGTCACTTCATAAAGAAACTTATTTGTAAAAGTGAGGTTATTTGGAGGGCTATCACCACTTGGACCAACTCCTACTTGCCACATGGCTCTTTGTTTATCATTTATGTATTTTTTTAAAAGGGCATAACTTTCACATCTGAAGTCCATTTTCAATGTCATTTTTTTAAGCCCCCTAATTTTTCGAGATCTTTCCATCCATATTATTAGTTTCAATTTTTAAATATATATTATTTGCATATTTAATATGGATTCTTCCAACGATCTTTTTCTTACTAGCACCAACTACTTCCAATGGAAATCCTATATGGAGGATTTATTAAGAAGTAAATACATGTATCGGATTATCTTGGGAAAGGAAAAATAACCCATTGATGATGAAAATAAAGTCAAATGGGATAATAGGAATGATTAATCACGTGGATTGATCGGATTGTACATCTCTCCTGATTTAAGGTTCTACCTTCAAGAAATTGATGACCCCGATGAAGTTTGGGAAAATATTGAATCTATTTTTTTTGCAAACATAATATTATTCGAGCACATCGGTTAGAAAATCAGATATTGAATTTAAGTCCAAAATATTTTTCGTTCATTGAAGACTATCTATCTAAGTTTAAAACACTTAGAATTTTATGTGAAGAGTGTAACATAAAGCTGGAGGAAGAGCATTGCATCTATATTATTCTTTCTAAGCTAGGTATTGCATATCATGTGTTTGTATCTACCTTTTATGCCATGAGAGAGGCTCTAGGGAAAGCTTATAAAAAACCCACCCTTGAGTCATTTTGTGATGCTTTGATTGGAGAGAAATATAAGCTTGTACAACTTGGAGTGATTGGCATTGCAGGTACCTCCAACAAAGCCTTAGTATCCCAACATAAAGATAAACTCAAGACTACCAAGAAGCAACATCCTCACCACAACAAAAATAAAAACAAGGGTCCCAAACCCACTCAGACAACTTCATCTCCTAACAATGACAAAGGAGAAAAATCTAAAAATAAGAAGACTAATAGAAATTGCAACTTTTGTGGGAAAGATGGTCATGATGAGTCCAAATGTTTCAAGAAGATGACAGCTTTAGAAGCAACGATGAAGAAGCACAAAATCAATATTGATTCTACTTCTTCTTCTTCTTCTTCTTCTCATGGACATGCACTTTCTGCTTTTGGTTTCTCCTTCAATGCAACTTCTACCTCTTCTTCTGATGAGTGGATTATTGAATCTGGAGCATCTTATCATATGGCTAAGGAGAAAGCCATATTTTCTACTCTAAATGAATGTAACACCAAGAAAATATTTGTTGGTCATGATAGATCTCTAAGTATTGTAGGATCTAGAATAGTTCAGGTAGATAATGGTCATTTCAATGATGTATTATGTATTCCAAGTCTTTCATGTAACCTTCTATCATTATATCAAATCACTCATTTAGGTGAAGGTAAAACCGTAGAATTTTCACCTCACCAAGTTGTAATCAAGGATCCCAAATATCCTCAACATGTTCTTGCAACTGTAATTGTTGATTATATTACCAAGCTGTACAAGTTTCACAACTTTGGGTCATCATATTTTCCATCATTTTTTATTTCTCATAGCGATGACTTGACCAAACTTTGGCATGAGTGGTTTGGTCATCTAAATGATCGCTCATTACAACAACTATGTAATCAACATATGGTGATTAGTCTTCCTCTTGTTTCATGCAGAGATGGTGTTTGTGTCAGTTGTGTTCTCAACAAACATCATTGAGACAATTTTGACAAGCATGCCTCTTGGAATGCCTCGAGCCCTTTGCAGTTTCTTCACAGTGATTTGTGTGGTCCACTTTCTTCTCCTTCTTTTTTTGGGTGCTAGTATTTCTTAACTCTCATTGATGACTTTTCGAGACATACTTGGGTTTACTTATTAAAACTTAAGAGTGAATTTTTTGACAAGTTTCTGTCCTAGAAGGCCCTTGTAGAAAAGTAATATGGACATCAAATTCAAAGGTTAAGAACAAATAATGGAGGCGAATATGTGAACAATAATTTTACAAGTTATTGCACTACACAAGGCATCCAAATGCAACATATTGTTCCATATACACCACAACAAAATGGTGTTGTCGAGATAAAGAACCACACATTAAAAAAAATGGATAGTTGTATGATCCAATCTAAGGGATTAAGTCTAAAGTATTGGGAGAAAGCCATCAAATGTGCAAATTACATAGTAAATTGCACTTACACAAAGGATCTTAAAAATATAACACCAGAAGAAGCATGGACTAAAATTAAACTTGATGTAAGTCACTTCCGTCTGTTTGGTAGTATATCATGGGCTCACATTCTTCATGAGAAAAGGAAAGCATTGGATCCTAAAAGTGAGAAGTGTATATTTGTTGGTTATTCTGAAGATGTCAAAGGTTACATTCTTCTTCAACCACATTGTAATGAAATTATTATTATAATAGATGTTAACTTTGATGAAAATATCTTGGCTTGCGAGCCTAATTCAAAGATTGTGCTTTCTTCGAACTACGAGCCATCTTCGACGTTTGTGCCTTATTCTGTTTCTATGATGGTTTCTTCTTTAGATGATGCAGTGAGGATGAAAATCCACCTCTTCTTTCCCACCTTCCTCCAGATGAGTCCATTGAACCTAAACCAACACCAACACCATTGCTTCCTAGATGAGTCCATTCAACACGAGAAGCAATTGGTGATCTTGTCAGTGGTCCTTCAAATCAACGTCAGACACGTTCATAGTTCCAGTGAGCCTCTTCTCTTTTGGTTCAAGTTTCAGAGACTCATGATCTAGAGACATTTTCAAAAGCTTCAGGTCATCCATATTGAGATATGACAATGAATGAAGAGTATCGTTCATTAATGGAAAACGATACTTGGTATCTTGTACCTCTTCCGAAAGGAAGAAAATTTATCAAATGTAAATGGGTATATAGAGCTAAGTATGCATAAGATGGAAGTGTTGAAAGACACAAGGCTTGGTTAGTTTCCAAAGGATTTTCCCAAGTTGAAGGAATTGACTATAATTAAACCTTTTCCCCTGTAGCCAAAAGAATTACATCTGCCTTGTTCTTTCCCTTGTTGCCTAACATAAATGGGACATCCATCAAATGGATGTTAAATCCTCCTCCTTGAATAGGGATTTTCAAGAATAAATATACATGTAACAACCTCTTGGATAGGTCCATAATGAATCTAGCCTTGTTGGTATCCTTAAGAAATATATTTATGGTCTTGAGAAAGCTCCCCAAGCTTGGTATGACAAAATGGATAACTTTCTTATTGACACTGGATTTTCTAGATTCCATTATGATCCTAATGTCTATACAAAGAAAGTAAGAATCCATCTCATAATCATTTTTCTTTATGTTGATTACCTTATCGTTACTGGTAGTGTCTCAAAAATTTTAAACCATGTGAAAATAAGACTTAAGAATAAATTTGAAATGACAGACTTAGTATTTTTTCACTATTTCCTTGGCCTCCAAGTTTTGCAAAACAGTGAAGGAATTTTTCTTTCCCAATCTAAGTATGCTTGTGACCTTATTCATCGCTTCCACATGGAAGATTGCAAACCAGCCCCTTCTACCTTCCAATATGGATTCAAGCTTGTTGGCACATGTACTTCTCCCGAATTTGATGCCACTTTGTATCATCAGTTAGTTGGTATCCTCTTATACTTGACTCATACTCGTCCTGATATTTCCTTTGTTGTTGGTCTTGTTTCCCGGCATATGAAAACACCCCATGAAATCCATTGGAAAGAAACTAAAAGGATAATTTAGTATGTCTGGGGTACAGTTCAGTTCAAGATACATTATAGTTCAAGGGGGACTCCTTTATTGGTTGGTTTCACTGATTCAAATTGGGTGGGAAACTCTGATGATCAAAAGTCTATTGTAGGTTATGTTTTCAGCCTTGGTTCAAGACCTATCACTTGGGACTATAAGAAACAAAATGCTATTGCACTTTCTTCAACAGAAGAAGAGTACAAAGAAACGATAAATGAAAGTCAGGAAGCCTTGTGGCTTTGATAGATCCTTTCAAAGTTTGGATTCCAACAAAAACATATGACTAGCCTTGGGTGCGACAATCAGAGCGTCATCAAGCTTGCCAAAGACCCAATTAAACATCATCACAACAAATGCATCTAGCTACACATGCACTTAATCAGAAAGCTCATTCATGATCGAATTATTGAAGTTCACTTTTTCCCTACAAAAGATCAAGTTGCAGACATTTTCACAAACTCTCTTACATAAGCGAAGTTTTCCAAACTTCAATCTATGTTAGGATATCAAGAAGTGTCATTAAGAAGGGATAAGATCTAATTCCTCCTTCCTTCTCCAATTGTGTCACTTTTGTAAATCCTTCAATCCTATCCCAAGTTGTTCTTAAGGGGGGATGTCAGGATATTTAGACACTTAGGAGTTAGTTAAGATCTACTTGGTTTAATGTGTCGTTAGGTAAAAGAGTGTTTCTTTAGTATGCATTAGTAGTTAGGAAATCCAACAATCACAATATGTTCTCGACATGGAGTGATCTGACGGCTCAAATACTCCTAGATCTTAATGAACATTGATATGTGGCTTAAAACCCAATTGGTCCATTATCTCTATTTAAAGAGAATTGAAGGTCATTTGTCGATGATCAATTGTGAGAAACTCTCTTGTAAAATATCTCTATAATATTTTACTTTTTCATTAATAAATTGCTCCAAGTGGTCGCGTTGGTTGGGGCCATGGATGTTCCCCGTAGGGGTTTTACCACATAAAAATATCAATGTTTTGTTCTTTGATCTGGTTGTGTGAATGGTTACTGAAGGTGTTTTCCTCTGTTGGAATACATGTGTTGTCGAACACATGATGCCTAAAATCATCTTCCAATTGGGATTTCTATTACTTCCTCTACTCCTCCAAATCTAATATGTTTTCCTTATAAGTATCTAGAGTGGCGATGAGTTCACTAACAATTATTTAAATTTCCCTTGAAAATGCACTTAGGGTAGAGGTTGTATCTTCAACGTTCCTTATAGGGTCTTTCCCCAAGTTCCATGAAATTATCTAATAGGATGCCTCCTTTGTGGGAGTTTCTTTTTTTCTCATTCTCTTTGTTTATCTCTTGAAAATACCTCTTTTTGATTTGCTTAAAAAATATTCTCTTAAGGGCACGATAGCATCATCAAATTCTATAAAATGAGAAGCAGAGTAAGAGAAACAAAGTGATATTGTGTTGAGAGGGGTACAAGGATTTATAGGAGAACCAATCAATGTGACTCCCTTTGTAGTGCCAAGGATATCCCCTTTTCCTTTGTCTTCTTCTAATCTCCTCTTCTTTTGTCTCTCTGCTTCAACTATCTCTTCTTCTTTATTTTTCCTCTCCTCCTTTGCTTTCTTTTTTCTTCCTCCTTTATCTTGTATTCTTCTTTTGCAACTTTTCAGACTGCTTCTTCTTATCTTCAATTTTCTTATTTTCGTTTTCTTCCCTCTTTCTTTTTTCTTCTTCCTCTGCTTTATTCATGTCTTCTTTTGCTTTCCTTTTGTCATCTTCTTCTTCCTACTACTTCTTGGATTCTCCCTTATTTTTTTCAATGACCAATAATTATTTTCTCTACTCATTGGCCATATTCCTTATCACCTCTCAGCAATCCTGTAACTTTTCCTTCTCTTGGTTTTCTTGCTTGTTAGCCAAGAACTCTTCATAGGACACAAATCCTTGAAAAATGGTATCCAAGACATCAATACCATGTTGGAAAGGAGGTTTTAATCCCTAGGTTCTAATATGTTCTCCTACCACACCTCTAGGATCATGGCCTATATGAACACATGTATATAGACACAAAGCCTTGAGAGATGTTGCTTCCTTTTTGTCTTAGGGAACATTTAGTAAGATGAACATTCCCACTTTGATGGGAAACTTTGGCCATATCCTTTTGGAATTGGAAAATAAGAATACAATAATCCCTATTCTCATTATTTGATATGCAATCTCCCTCATAATCACTCTATCTAGGACATATTTGGGAAATATACCGGGGGGGGGGAAGTGCACCCAAATATCCTGAAATATGTATATTGTTTGTCCATATACTTGTCTCCAATATCCCTAAGGGATTCAATGAATCCCCATGACAATCTTGTAGATTTTAACCTTGTACAATATTTACTGCAAATAGATTTTTAGTAAAAGAACATAAAAGATATAATGGAAAAAACAAACATTACACATATATTTTTCCCCTCGAAACCCAAATCAGGAAAACCAACATATTCTATACTCATTCATAGTGATACATTGTTTACAATACAATATACATATAGGAGCCAACGACATCCAAAACCCTAACCCAATGACTTGGATTAGTCAACAACCCTAATTCCTTAATCAGAAATAGAAAACCATCAGAAAAGAAACCATGTGCCGAAAAACCACCTAAATATGTGACATGTTTCCCGAGGCAGAATTTTTTTTCTCAGGGGCAGCCCCTGCGCGCCCAACACAACGCATACACTACTACTCATGCAAAGAATATAACACATACCCAACAAGTATCTGTAGGGGTTGATTGAATATGACAAAGAATAGGAGTGCCATAAAGTGATCACATATGTCATAGAAGTGTTTCTTATAATGACTCTCCCTCAATTCATAACATTATATGTGTATAGGAGGTAAATTAGGATTCCAGTCCCAACCTGTTGTAGGAAAAGTAATGGAAAAAAAAATATAATCAATTAAACACGTTGACATATAAAAACCTAGTTTTTTATCCTTGGAGCCTCCCTAACAGCCTCAAAGATGTTAGATGATAAGAATTGGGCCTAGTTGAAGACGTGTCTTGTTTCATATACATAGTGAGCAATAAGTACCCACTCCATCTTGAAATGTGTGGATCATTCTTCTCCATACAATCTGCAAATCAATGTTTCCAATAGCCAGAGGGTTCCTTAAAATATTGGATAGGATATATTCTACTATATTTTACATTGAAGGACTTGTATTCATTTCACCATTCCTTGATTAACTATGTCATTTTGGGATTTTCCTTTTTGAAGGTATCCAACAATTATTTTTTCAAGTATATGTCGAGTTTCTGCAACTGATACCTTTTATGTATGTTTTATGGTAGCAATGAGGTGATTGAGACCCATGCTTCATTTAGTATTGTATATGTGTTTGAGTCTAGATGGGAATAAACTCATCTGACTACATCGTTGTAAGGAAAGATGACAGGTCTTGCATCAATGGCGTATGACACACTTTTCTTGATGTTCTTGTATACCTCTAGGTCCTCATCGTCCCGTGGAAAATCTTCCTAGACAAATATTTGTATATTTCTTCCCATGTTGGGAATTTCTGGAGGCCATTATGGTAATTAATATCTGTCAGTAACATGCTATATAGACTCTTCCCTTGGGCACCAACGTTCTCAACATGTGGATTTCCCCTTCTCATTTGTGCTCTCGACATTCTATGTTGTTGAGAAACCTGTAGAATTCAACACACCATAAGGGTTTTGTAATAGAACTTGAAATCATTGTAAATTTGCAGAATATCATAAATAGGAATTCACAATTCGCTCACGGGAATTTTCACAGACTTCTTTTTCACACTTTAATTCGAGAAATGACTATTTCAATGCTCAAATTAGGTTAATATTACTTACTCACCAAATTTATTCCTTGTAATTTATGAATTCATATTTGAACTCATAGCAAGTGGGAAACGCACAAGGTCATCGATGCTTTTGGAAGAACATGCTTGCGGGAAGATGAGTTTTAGAAATAATAATATTGTGGGAAAATGAACATTCGAATGGGTAAGATTGCGGGAGGATTGTCTTCGAGAAAACCTCTTCATATAGATAGGATTGCAAGAAAAAACCTTTCGGGAAAAGGCCTTTTGGAATGGAGAAGAGTGATCATTCGAAAGAAAAACCCCAAAAATATTCTCTTAAGGAATATTCATAGGTAACGCCTCGGGAAGAGCGCTAAATATATGATTAACAAGGGTAAATTGTAATTTCAACTTGTTAAGTTATACATACAAATCATTTATAATAAGCATGATTAAAAATCTCTTAAATCCATATAACTTAAGCATTTAAGTTGGGAAAATATTTGTGGGAAGATACTCTTCGGAGGATTTATTTCAAGAAGAAAATATTTGGGTAAAGGCCTTTTGGGAAAAAAAAATTCATAAAAATAAAGAGTGTATGATCGAAGGAAACTATGAAAAATATTCCCCTGAAGTAATATTCTTGGTTGGTCTCAGGAAGAATGAAAAATATATATATCATAGAGACTAATCAACATTGTGAGGTACTTTATCAGAGTATATAATATATATACAAAAGACCTTTATAATGAAGTGCAAAGAAAATTTTCCAAAGGAAAAATATGTTGGGCATAGGCGTGGGAAGATAGATTCTCAGAAAATGCTTACAGGTTAATACTCCAAATAGGAATTCCCAAAAAGGGGAGCCCCATGGGCTTGCGGCCTTCAGGTTTTTGTAAACTCATGAGATAATGATAAAGTAGCATTTTGATAGAAAAATCACATGAGGATATACCCAAGAACCTTGAAGCTTTCGAGCTACAGGAAAAACCATAAAACAATGTTATAACTCCTTGATACTAAAAACTCGATAGAGGGGCCCAAATGGGTTGGATTCAATGGTGGAAAGCGAGGAGTTTTTCACCATTAGGCAAGGTTCAATTCTCGTGAGGGATTTCCCTGGAGCCATGGGGACACCTTGAGGTAGTGGTCAAACGTGTGGTTGCACCTAGAGATACCATATTAAATGGTATCATGACCTGTGCACACATAAGTGGATCAAAGCCCACCCCCATGTCCTTCAAATTTTTAATTCCCCAAGGTGTAGGATAGTCGGTGATGGAGTGAGCTGTTAAGGCACTCCGTGATGTTAAAGTCACCGGTTCGAAACCTGCGGGGAAAACAAATCCAGCCATGTTAAGGGTTGGTGTGGCTCAAGCCAGGTGCGATCCCCAGGTGATATTGACAGCTTATATGCCCCTAAGTCATGGTTTCTTAGCCACAGGTTAGTCCCACATGTCATGGACAAACTAACAAACAAACAAAAAAAACCGACAGAGGGATTTTATTAAAATCGTGGCTTTTGGATTTCGGAAATACCACAGGGATTCGTCAACTTTTCATCCCGATGGAGAAAACCCATGAAGGTAAGTCTGATAGGCTTGCAACCTTCGGGTTTCAAGAAATTCTTAAGGCAATACAAACTCAACACTCCAAATGGGAATTCTCGAATATGCAAACCTAATAGGCTTGTGGATTGTAGATTGTCATGTAACCAACATGCATATGAGCATGAACCTGATTTGGGAATAAGTTGAAATCAGATGAATTCAAATTGAATTTGAGACAAATATGGATCAAATGTCTTGATCATTCTTTAAATAATTCAATGCCATAAAACTGAGAAAATGAAAAAGGAGATCGTAAGTGAATAAGAGAAAAACACCATCTTCTATAAATAACCCATGATTGCTCAAACCCGAGGAAATACTCTTGTACTCCATATCTTATGTAGAATTTTGATTGAGGGGGGGCATGTAATTTCACTAAAATAGGAAAATCGAAAGGGATTTGTTGTAGGCACAACACTTTCCAATACCCCAAGCAAATGTTCTTTTTTTTTCTAAATTTACCTTGTGATCTAATATGATCCCCCTCCCACCTACTTTCCCTTGAAAGTGGAATGTTTTCACCAAGAGTAAAAGAATAAATTACTATAGGTCATATGTGTGATTACATCAAAGTATACCTAAACCAAGTAATGAAGACAATTTCCAAAGTTACTTGAATACAAGGCAATTGTGACAGTTAGGTCTTATGGGGTGCTCATGACATAGTTAAATATTTATTGAAATAGGGTTTTTCAATAGATACAAGGTTCGTATTTGAGCGATCTATCTCCATTTTTGTAAGTACAAACCTCCATGAGGTTTCCCCTTATTTTTCCTCTCACAATCTTAAGTTCATCCAATCTTCACAGTCTCATACAAGGAAGACAAACTTCCAACTGATCTTTTTTCTTCCTCCAAATGTCTATATTTTTAGTCTATGGAAGCCACATGCTTTCCTTTGAAGGTGAATTCTATAATGTCATTCATTTATTTATGTCACTAGAATTTTGTAACCCCTCATGGAAAATATTGTTTCTAACATTTGAACGATTTCATTTTGAGACCTTGCCATTAATGTTTAAAGAAAGATCCACAACAAGTGAGTTAAGGAATGAATAATTTGTATAACTTTAGTCTTTGTAACCATTAGAGAAAAAAAATTGAGCATGTGTCCCTTTCCATATTACATGATATCAAAGGAAAAATCATTTAAATTTTTCTAATAGACTCGTGTCACCTTCGTGTTATTTCTTCTTCAATATTGTCTTGGATACATATTTTGCTCACTTTGTATTATGGAAGCATGTTGATGTTGGGATAAACAATTTGACCTTGTAATTACAATTGTTTATTCTCTTCCATCTTGTGAGTTTGGAACTACACGATCCTTTCATAGGTAGAATAATTGTGTGTAAAAAATATATAGTTTATCTCAAGAACCCATTTTCTTTCTTGATGTTAAAGATTGTGTTCTTTCTTGATGTTAAAGATTGTGTAAAGTTTAGTTATGTAGTAATCTTCCTTTCCACTTAGTGAATTAAAAATATAAAATTTACTATTTGACAAAGAGGAGTATCACTTCTATAAAAATGGAGGATGCTCTTTGATTTCCCCAAGGATTCTTGTTATGAACTAACTTCCCAAAATAACATAAAAATAGAAAGAAGTAACTCCATGACTTTAGAATGATAAAGAGTCGAATAAGAATCCACTTCAAGGGAGAAACCACCCTTTACAATAGATCCAATGCACAAGATGAGATGCATATAAAAATGAATTTTCTTTATTACAAATAGGAGATAAAGTGAGCATGATGTAACCTACCACTAAGTTGACCTAACCATAACAAATATGCTAATAATGAATGAGAGTTTGAGACTTAACATATCCCTCATCTTTAAAAATGGTTTCCCCTCAAATCCTGTAATTGAAGGTGTTTCTTCATGAATTTCTCATTTTTCCATCTTCATCTAATATTTATCTATAGTTCATCTATATTTTAACTTTACCACACTTTTTTATTCATGCCAAACATATATTCTAATCAAATTTATGTCAATTGTAAGTTTGTTTGTTTGTTTGTTTGTTTTTTCTTCTTTTAACCAGGACTGAATTTGTATTAAAATATAATAATTGATGTTGTTTCATAGCAATCATCTTGTACATAAACTATTTATGGGCATCCTTCGACAAAAACTATTCTAATGCATAGAGCTAAAGGAAAAAAATACATATCAAACTATATTCCCAAGTATTGTTATAGGTTTCTTTCCTGGCAAATTGACCCAACATACATTTAGCCTTGAAGAACATTCAAACTAAAGAAATATTATGCATTTCCCTGATCCTCATGTTCCTCGCCATTGATCTAGTGACCTGCACCCTCTATGTCCATAGGATCCATGTTTTGGAGTATTGTGTCATGTTCATTCCCTTCTCCATGGAAAAAACTTTGCATTCCCATATTGTTAGAAGCCAGAGAAAGGTTCTTCAAGCGATAAGAAGAAAATAATGCTCACATTCTTCCACATTCAGCTTCCACTACTTCAATCCTAAAATTAGGTGAGAGAATGAGATTTGACAGAATGGAAAATTGCATAGCGCAAGCTTGTTCTAATTCAACAAATTTGATGGTGAGTGCCATGATAGAACTAATATTTTCCTGGTTAAGCTCTCCAAGCCTATGCAGGATATTTTTTTATTTCTCAGAGGTCAACATTGTCCATTTCTACTAAGTTAATCTTTCTATTCAACAAATTTGACCTGCTTCCCACTATTTCACAGCTAAAAGCCCACATTGCCCTAGAATTTGTAGGTCCCCTAACCAAACCTATTTCTTGAAAACACAATAGGGAGATTGTAACAAAGAAATTACCTTTTACATACAAAGGAAATCAATTCTATCCAAAGAGCCCACTCAACATACCCTTCTACCTGATGTTGATCTACCTTGAAGCGGTCTAGCGTACCCAGGTCGTCGATCTATCGTACATCCAACGAGATTCAAACTATCGACACTGACCTCCAAAAAACAAAAATTCCACACTATACCAAGAGACCTGAAAACCCCTCAATTGCATTATCCCTGATTGTTATACCCTCTCCATATTAAACACTTCAAATACCAAAAGCAAAGCCCTCCAGAGTAAATGAGATCTTGTGCTTGCTCACTTAAGGGAATCCTTCCTAGCCACCTCAAATGTGTGACTTGATGGATAGTTCTATGGATTTGACAAGCAATTAAGTATATTGATTGTGATATTAGATGGACAGTTTGAATTGATATCATTGATTAGGGGATAGTGGAAAAACATAACTCCCCATTTTTCATAAGGACACAGAGGTTCAATGTAGTGGAATATTTCGCCCACACATCTACTTCATCATTGATATGAAATGGATCTGGACTAAAGAGTGGATAAGACTCGACACCTGCAACACAGATTGATGATCAGAATGCATTATCTAAGCACTTAAACTAATGTAAACAAAATGCAAGTTTACGTGGAATAAGCCAAATAATGATGTAAGAGAAAAGTTATAGAAAAATATTTAAAATGCTAAGGAAACATATATGAGAAAAGGATAAGGAACATGAAGTGAAGAGCCATAGCTATTGGCCTTCCCTTACCCCCTAGTTGTCCCTATTTCTTCACTCTCACTCATTTTCAAAAGGATTTTGGGCCACAGAGGAGGAGAGCATTGTAATAACTTGCAGACTTGCATAAAGAAGAATATTGAGCACCATTCAACTAGTTTTCCCAATTGGGTTCCAAGGTAAAAAACGCCATGCCTTAGAGTGTGTTTCCTTTGTGTGATTTGGTTAAGTTTGCTATTGTATTTATTTGAAGCTCGTTAGTTAACTCTAATGGTTTCTATGTACCTTATTTGATTGGAGGAAGATTTATTTGTTGCATATTCTTCCATTGTACTATGTGAGAGATTTTAAAAAATATTCTTGTTTAAAGGGTGCTCACCCATTTCAACACTTAACTAATCTCCACCGTTTAAAGAATTGGGCGAGGGAGATCCATGGTTATCCTTGCAGAGCTATTGGTAAAACTTACACAATCAATTTTCTATCTCCTGGGGTTCTCTCTCTCCTTGGGGTGAATTCTCATTGTCTGGTTGGGGAACTGAAGTGCCCATGCATGTTTCACTAGTTGTTGGGCTCATTTGTCATGAAGATATCCTTGCCACACATCTTGCTAGGCAAAATTTTATTAGCTGATCATTTTTTAATTTGTAAGCGAAAGTTTCTCCTTCACTAGACAACGCTTTCTCATTACATGGCCATCTCCTCTTTTCCAGAAATATATTAGCATTTCTCTGAGTAGATTCTCCTACTTGGATGATTAAAAAATGTTGTGAAAAAACTAAGTAGATTTTATGAACTCGTATTGTTGTTTAAGAGAACCACACCTTGTTCTTGTTATCCTATAGTATCTACTAAATATATGCCTATAGACATATAGAAACACATTAATATTGATATTATCAATATCGTTATTGGTAATAATTTAACTACACGTAATCTTGAAATTGAAATATATACATAAACCTTTGTTCGATTATGGTTATATCTCCACATCTGTCTTTGAATTCCAAACAATCGTTTAATGGTTGTGATGAGTTCATATAAAAGTTGTGTGAGGCATGGTCAATACTTTTGTATGTAAGTACGGTATTGTCACGCTATCACTTGTTTGTATATCCCACGCCATACAACCATTCACATGAGAATGGTGTATTTATATTGTTTGGGAGGTATCATGGCTAAATCACACCACTAGGATAATCTTCTAAGGAAGTTTTAATTAAAAAAAAACATGTATATAAAATGAGTATGCATTGCATTAGGTGACAGTCACAAGGGTTAAAAAGTGGGATTGAATCTGGAAAAATAAATTGCATAGTATCAATGATCACTTTTTCGGCTTACACCCTAGTAATTAGGATTTTCTAGGGGCTTTGTCTATCTGTTCTACGTTTTGGTCCTTTTCCCTGGGATCCGACGAATTTTTTTTGCATGAAATCAAAATTTTATGTTTTTTAAATTGCATTTCTAAATGCATAAATGGATTCATCATGATGCAAAACCCTTGGGGCACTCGGATTATACAAAATTAACCACTCAAATCTGCAGATCCAACAATTTCTCACCGGATTTCGCGTAAAATTAAACAGAAAATATCCTCGGAAAAAAACCAAAACATTGAACAGTTAGACTATGACCTTCCTGGGAAGTGAAAAAGTGGAATTTAAATGAGTGAAATGAATCATATAGAATCAATCATCACCTTCAAGACTTACACTTGCTAACCAAATGCACACTTAACTATAGAGTTTTCCCTCATAATCAACTCTGTTAATTTTCAACCCAATTTACAAAACCTCGACAATTATTAGACTTTAAAAACTATTCATTTAAGTACCTAATAACTTATACTAATAACTTATACTATGCAATCAATCCCAAAAATAATATTTCATAATATTGAATTGCCAAAGCATCCCAAATATCTCTAAAACGATTTCCAATAAAAAAAATCAAATTTTAAACCTAAACAATCCTATTATAATTAACCATTATGATGTGAAAGAATAAAACGTTGTCTATCAAACTCTATGCAGGTTTCATTGACCTACACATATTTCTTCGACAATACATTTTTATTATGATAAAATAATTTCCTATATTTTAATTATAAGTTTATATGCAACTTGCATGACATATCAATTCGGAGTATCCTTAAAGTGGCTTGTTATGTAAGAAACAAACAACATGTTGACATTGGCAACAAAGAAGCACACTTTATGAGTTAGTCTTGTCGCTTCTATAACCCCATGAGGAAGAAATGGGAAGTTCTAGAATCTAGTGTATAAAACAATTCAAGTACACCATGGAAAAGCAGAAGTGTCTAATCCCTCTCACATCTTGTAGTCTTTTCAATTATTTTAGAATTCATAAAGGGTATGAGTAGAATTTATAAAGGGTATAAGTTGATTTATTAGTGTGGACCTTAAGGGCACGTTGATTTGTTAGTGTGGGCCTTATGTGCATACCTTAAAAGATAGGAGAGAATTATTTTTTTTAAATGGAATATTGTGAAAAATTTGTTTTGGCCATCCACTCATTGTTATCTAGTTGAAAATTAGTTTGTGGCCAGCCATCCTTACTTGTAAGAAGATTGTGGAAATTCTTTGAATGGACCTCATAAGTAATTGGTGGGGGCCAAAGGACCATTACAACATCTCCCATCACCTCACTTTATAAGGCAAGAACGTCAAGATAGGTACACAAACCACTTTAAACATATAATAATTCCAAGTATAAAATATGTCTTTTTCGTTTGTAGTATAGTGCATTAATTATAAAATAATTTAAAGTATCAAATATAATACTAAAGTGTGACCGATGTTAACACCTAAAGTTCATCCCCTTATGATAAAAAAGTGTTAGCTCCCAAATGCATGTATTTTTGTTTACTAAAAGCAAGATGACATAACAAATGAAGTAATTTAGCTTTAACATTATAGGATGAAAGGTTTTTTTGGTGGGGGATTTGGTTATTTAGTTTTGTGTATGATTTATAATAAAATACATGGTTTTTTGGGGGTTGGGGATTTGGTTATTTAGTCTTCTGTATCATTTATAATAAAATACTTGTTACCCATGTGATATAAGTCTTGCAACTTAAATGACTTGGAAAAAAGATTTAATATTCCAGTAGTTCTAAAATCCTATGTGACATATTTACTCCTTCAACGTCACTAAAATTTGCTTTAGTGGGTGTCATTAAAATCCTTCTAAAAAGTAGAAGTATGTGACATATTTACTCCAACGTTACTAAAATTTGTTTTGGTCGGTGTCATTTACAATCAAGCCATTCATCAAAATTTGGAAGTCTTCTATCTTCTTGGGTTAATTGATTCCTCATCCAAAGAGGATACAATTCATGCAACCATGATATTATTATAATAGTGAGGATGTGTTGTTAGATTAAAAAGTGAAGAGGAAGAAAAAAACATGTTACTGGATTGAGGAGAGCCTTTGAGGAAACAATCTTAAGAAGAGGAGGTTTAGAGCCACTTAAGAAACATACACTATATTATATTTCATTTCATGTAATATTCGTTAATATCTTAATGAGAATGTTCTTGATGAGCCTTGGAAATTTAAATTTTTGTTTATTCATTTTTAATTTTTTTTTATGAACATTTGAATTGAATTATACTTATTTTATACTATTTTAATTGTTTGTGTCATCTATAATAATCACTTAGGTTATAATAATCACTTAGGTTTTATTTAGCAATTTTTTGCAAATTGATGCGTTTTGCAATTTTTATGGAGAGTTTTTATGAAATATTTGAGTTTGAATATTCATCGTATGTTGGTTAGCAATATAGAAGAAAGTCTTTGTGCTCATTTGATGACAACTCAAAAAATATTGTTTGTTGTGAAATTCCTTAAGCAATAGAGACAATTAAAAGTGTGGGAGATAATCTTATTTGAAGTCTATTGTATACTCCTATTTAATGTTAATTATGGAATACTATTAGACATTGTTGTGGAATTAACATAACATGCTTGCTACAGAAATTGTCTACCTTGTGCGATATGATTCATTTTCTTCTTTAGCACACTAATTCTACACAAAATTCTTTAGAAACCAATGGAATCCCTCTGTTTCTCTAGCATAGTAGTTTCAAGCATAATTCTTCAGAAGCCATTTGGATTGAGGAAAAGAGTGGCATAGTTTCCATGAATCTATCAATGTCAATAGGAATATAAATCCACAATTTTGAATTACAACAAGTTAGGTATTTCTAAGAAGTTGATAGTTATCCGTTGCCTCTTGGGAATTTTTTATTTCAAGAAATAGTTATAGTAATTTTAGAAGACAATTAGAGTTATTAATGGTGTTCTTAGTATTTTGTTGGAATCCCCAAGATAAGATAAAAATTGTGTCATGTAAATGCTTATGATTTCAACCCATTCGGATTTAGTTCTTCCCAAAGTGATCAAGGAGGATCCGGGAATGCTCATAGAGGTTTAGGAGGATCCAGAACGTCCACAAAGTTCCATAATGGTTCAGAAATGATCAAAATTCAACCTTTCCAAATTCTCTTGAAAATGGAATCAATGCGTAAAGCTCGTCGTTAGATTTCCAAGGGTGCAAAAAACAAGTAAAATGGAGCTCGTATGCAAAATATATGGTCAGTCAAACTTCAAGCCAAATCAGGTCAAAGGTCAAAAAGTTAGCAAGGGGAAAAAGGTGACATGTGTCACATGATCGTATAGGTGACATGGCACATAGGTTGGCAGTTGATTGGGAAAGTCGTACAAACCAGGTGGATGAGTCATGTGTTGACAAATGGTAGAGATAAGCCAATGAGAAGTTGTCACGTGGGATCCTCCCATTGGCCTTTATGGTCATAGTTTAACAAAATTTATGGGAGTCGACGGGGGTCAAACCCGCGACCTACCATAAACCTTATACAAGCCTCTACTACCAACACACCACACGATGGGTCTTAATAAGCATATGGTCTCAATTATATTTGAATTGTAATAAAGGATCATTTGACAGGAAAAGGGTTGAGGACCATAGCCCCTAGCCCATGGTTCATTGTAGCACCATATAACCACACTTATATCCGTGGGCGGTTGGAACAATATGCCACTAAACTTCGAATTGTATATATGTTATATATAGTATAAAAAAATTCAACTTGTGGTCAATGGGAATGGAACTCCTGACCTGCCAAACTATGCCAACGATTTAACATACTGTTGATTATTAACCAATATGCCAACTATGGAATTTTTTATAACAAACCGCCAAACTAATATTTAATGCTGGCTGTGAAATTTGGGGAGAACGTTAGGGCCCGTGCTCTATTTAATGGCACACAGACCGAGGATTGTACAAACATCCATTAATGCAGAGAGTCTTGTCTTGAAGTGCATGCCCGAGGGTACATAATCTTTGAGGCTACACCATAAAGAGTGTCGAGAGTTCCCTTGACAGAATTTCAAGAACTTTATACTCATTTTTCACGATTGTTCGAAAGGAATCCAACGATGCACTATGTTTTTGCATTTGAACAACATGTAAAAAGGTCATTGTAAAACACAATAATTTGAGCATTAATAAAGAGGTCTCTATTGGAAGCTGACCCAAAGATGTATCCCAAATTGAGTGAACTCCATTGTCAAACTTGTGTATGTGATTTTAATATTGTTGTTCATTTTATGCTCAATTATTTGAAAGTTATTTATCATTAAAGTGTATATGGTTAGATACATATTTCACATGTAATTACAATCAATCAAACGATCATTATTATTTTGAAGATCAAGTAGATGTTTATGTGTATTTAAAATAATCAACATCTAAGGATTTTTCAGATCAAGTTGGTATCAGAGCCGGTTTGAAAAGTGTTTGCAAGCGAATGCTTACAAGAGCCAAACTCAAACTTGGTAAAGGAGAGCTTGCAAGTTATAATTATGAGATTGAAATAAGAATTTGAAATCATAAGATGGCTTCTGAAGGGAAGGAAGGAGAAGATCATCCCATGAGTCCAAAATAAATGACGGATACACTTCACTCGATGAGAGAGATAATAGATGATTTGCAACGAAGAATTCAAAAGCTCGTAAGTGGATAATCTTTGGTAAAAGGAGAAGGAGGAGGTGAAGGTGGTGGACCTTCAGAACCCCCTCACAATCCTCATCATCATCTTCTTATTCAGAGGCAAGTGAACATTCTTCACATAGAAAGAAGTCCTCTAAGAAGTATGATCATAATCTTCCTTTATTAAAGTTGGGTGTCAAGTTCAAGTTGTCGGCCCGTGATGGAGAATTGAATGCTGAGAAATTGGACAATTGGATCAAGAAAATAGAGGTATATTGGAGGGTTCAAAGTGTCTTGGACGAGGCTGCAAAGATACATTTAGATTCTCTTCGACTAAGTGGCACTGCCTTGATATGGTGGGAGAGTAAGATGCAATTTGATCTTGTTAAAAAGGGTAAATTCATCTCTTCTTGGGATAAGTTTACTAAGGAAATAAGAAAACAATTCTATCCATTGGATTATACGTAAATGGAAATGATAGAATGGAATCATCTAAGATAGGGTAAAGGCTAGAATATCTAGGCATATACACATGAATTCAAAAATAAGGCATTATCATTGGGGATTATGTTGTATAACCATGAAACTATTCTGAAGTATATTGGTGGCATGCACTCATATATTCGTCATACTATTTTAATGTTTAACCCTACTAACATTGATCAGGTGTCAATACTAGCTATACATCTTGAGGCTAGTAAGGGTAAGCATGTGAGCGAAGATAAGAAGCCATTCAAGTTTGAAAAGAAACTGAAAAGTAAATGGAAGAGTAAGAAATTATCTATAGTAAATCAAGTTGAGGAAAGACCTACATGTTCCCACTGTAATAGAAAGGGACATGAGGAGTCACAGTGTTGGAAGTTGCATCCAGAATTACAACCAAAGAAATTCAAGGATAAAGGGAAGAAGAAGATTGTTGCATCAACTCATCAGGATCTAGGGTTAGATTCTGGAGATGAATCTAAGATCATGGAAATAGGAAGCAAGTATATATCAACTATCAAATCTAATTCTTCAGTTTAATCTACTAAATTGGAAAGTGACATTGATCAAAAGAAAATAAGTGATCTTTTTCATGTCATATTTATAGTCAAGCATACCAAGGTAGATACTTTATTTTACAGTGGATCTCAAGTTAACTTAATACCTGAAGAAATTGTTAATAAGATGGTTTTAAAGAAGACATCTTATAAGAAGCCTTATCCATTAGGATGGGTATGTGAAGATGCTAAGTTGCAGGTAACGAAACAATGTGAAATTAGATGTGAAATTATAGCTAAGTTCTTTGACGAGGTTGAGTTAGATGTTGTGCCTTTTGACATTTGTTGCATTCTCTTGGGTAGTCCATATCTATTTGACAAGAAGGCCATATTCCACCACGAAGTAGCAGATATAAAATGTATGCAAAACAGAAATAAAATGCTAGTAATGGAAGAACAACAACAATATAACCAGAGCATTCACCATAATAACACTGGAATGATATAAGAATAACAACAGAAATAACACTTTGAATCTGAAAGCAATGTTCATGGGCCTCTTCGAGGGGGAAACCTCCAATTGAGTAGAGCTCTATTACAATAATATCCAAGCTAGGGTTATCATACCCTTGACTCCTATTTATACTAAAAAGAAGCATCTAGAGGAAGATCCTTCTAGAGGCGGAAGCTTCTATTAGGTCTTCTTACATCCGCCTTATTCTATTTTATTGAAAGGC
>JZKD02S2269649.1:13232-25967 GCA_000966675.3 Picea glauca | reverse complement strand
ACCTGAATTTCTAGTAATTATATTTTTTGTTTATCCTTTTCATGTGGATTTGACTTGTCTTTCTAGAAGATAATATTCTAATATTATTTATTCTGCTAGGTCGACTTGTCTTCTACGGTTTTCACACATCTCCTTAGGGTTTCCCTTGCTTCCAGAATATTCCATTCTAGTCAAAGGTTACACATGGAGGTTAATACCTCCCGCAGTTACTGTAACATCAACACTCCCTCCTAACAGGGTAGGTATTAATGGTAATGGTCTTGAGCACACACAGATCATTATGTCAATAGCATCATAATAGCCATACAATTTATCTCATGATCACGCAGATCAAGTCACGAGCATCATCATCACTATCAATATTGTTTGATAACATCCTGGACTCAACATACATCATTGTTTGCATATCTCTCAAGGTCATACTCCATATGAGTAATCGGGCATGAGGTTGAATAAGTCATGTAATGAACTCAGCGCACTCCGCAGAGTGTCTCACATGAGTCACCCACTCAACAGAGTGATACAGGGAACATTCTTCTAATACGGACATACGTCCTAGAATAATAGTTGTCCCAATAGATGTTGAAAGCCTCACAATGGGCTACAAAGACCATTCTTCTAATCCAAAACTCCATCCTAGAAGAATGTTGGTCCTCCCAAATGATGAAATCCATGCCATGGGATACAAAGACCATTCCTATAGGAATTCCAGTCTCAGACTATTTTCTAATCGGGTCATATGTACCATAGATATCAATCTCTACCCATATGCCTTAGAAAATATCAATGTTGTATCAGCCACCCTAATTAGGATGGTATGTCCTTAGGGGAAAAACTATTCAACCTGATCAGGCTAATAACTATGCCTCAGGAGAATAATGGTCCTGAACCATTTTCCTAATCGGACCACAATCTATGCCTTAGGAAAATACCAGTCCATGATACATCAACAATAAGTCAACCTGGACCATTCTCCGCAAGGAGAATGTATGTCCACCAGCAATCTGTTTTGCTTGGACCATTCTTCGCTTGGAGAATGTTTGTCCACCAGTGCACTGACTATCCATCTAGATGGAAATCATCTCCAATACTAGTGGTAGTCTCCATGGAAATCATATAGTAGCATACAGTTGCTACAATGCCATCCAATAGAACACAATTGTGTCTATCCACAGTAGTAGTACACAATTATTGCTCGGTGGTACACAACCACTCCTAGTAGCACACGACTACTAACCAATGACACATAGTCACTACCAATGGAACACATCCACAACAGTAGCATATAGATACTGTCCAGAGACATACAGTCTCTACAACAATCAAATCACATCATCTGATATCATCATGCATCAACAATGCCATCAGTTGCATAACCTCTAAGTCGTACTAGCATAATGTGAATGCATCATATCTAAGTTGCACTGGCATGATATGGAGTATCATCTACTTTATCTCTAAGTTGTACTAGCATGACATATCTAGCATGATTTTGATGCATCATATCTAAGCTATATTCCACCTCTAATATTTACTCACATGATGTAGATTAGTGCCTCACTATGTCATCTCTAAGTTGTATGATCATATCTAAGTTGTACTAGCATGACATATCTAGCATGATGACAATGCATCATATCTAAGTTGTATGACACATATAAGTTGTACTCACGTGATCATATCTAGCATGACCTGGGCCTCATGCATCATCTCTAAGATGTATGGTCATCTCTAAGCTGTACTAGCATGACATATGTAGCATGATGCAGCTCACCAGCATCATCTCTAAGTTGTACTAGCATGAACATAACTAGATTGATGTCAATACATCATATCTAAGTTGTATTTCCACCTCTAAAATGTACTAGCATGATGCTCCTTGAGCCACTTTATCAACAACTTTAACCATTTGTATCATATATGAGTTGTACTAGCATGATCATATCTAGCATGATGTAAGCATCATCTCTAAGTTGTATGACCATCTCTAAGATGTACTAGCATGATACATATTTGCAGCTCACTAACAGTCCATGATGTCGAATATCAGTACTCCCTCCCAACTGAGGAAGTCGTCTCCTCCCTCCCTTTCAACCAAGGGAGCAATCTCCACAAGCCCTAGCATGTCCCTCAGGTATGAAAACTTTATCTTGGACAAAGGATTTGTCAAAATATTTGTTGTCTCCTCATCAGTGGAGATATTGGAGAACCACTTCTCCCCTTTGGAATTTTATCACGGAGAAATAGTACTTGATCTCAATGTTCTTCGACCTATCATGGAACATCAGATTCTCTGAGAGCTTCACACAACTCTTGTTATCACAATATATCACGACTAAATCCAACACTCGATCACATATTCCAGAAACCAGCTTAAAGAGCCACACTACTTCCGTACAAGCATCACAAGCTACAATATGCTCTGCTTCTGCAGTGATGATTGCAGCAAACTTATGTTTCCTGCTAGCCTGTGATATCATAGCAGATCCCAAACTGAAACACATACTAGAAGTACTCTTTATGTCATCTGCACTGCCTACCCAATCTTAATCAGTAAAACCACGCAATTTTACATCATTTTTTGAGGCATATATCAAACCATAAGTCATCGTCCCACAAAGATATCTTGGGATATGCTTTGCAACTATCCAATTATCTTGTCTAGGTTCCACCTGGAACTGGCTCAACATGTTCACAATAAAGAAAACGTTTGGCCTAGCATTCACCAAATACATCAAGGAGACAATCAATTGTCGGTACAAGGACGAGTCTACTGGATCATAATCAAAGTCTCTCAACTTCCTCAAATATGTTACCATGGGAGTTTCCATGGATTTGCAATCCATCATCCCAAACTTCTAAAGGATCTTTACAACATACTTCCCTTGTCCTAGGAAGACTTCACCTTGTTTCTGTCATACTTCTAATCCCAAGTAGTAGTGCATGAGACCAAGATTCTTCATATCAAATTCATAGGCTAGCTCCCTCTTACACTGAATAATGAGAGGGTCTACACCAAGCTCTTGGAGCTTGCTTGAGTCCATACAAGGCATTCTTTAATATGCATACATGGGTTTCTCTCTGGTGTACCTCAAAACCTTCAGGTTACTCTATGTATACCTCTTCCTCAATTACTCCATTGAGAAAAAATGGTCTTTACATACATCTGATGTAAACACCAACCCATGGATGATGATAGAGATAGGATGGCTCTAATAGAGGTGTATCTGGCAATTGGAGCAAATATCTCATCATAGTCTTCTCCCTCCTTCTGGGAGAACCCTCTAGCCATGAATCTTTCCTTGTATTTATCGATACTTTCATCTACTACATGCTTTATCTTGTAAACTCATTTAGGCACCATTTTCATACATCATTTTTCATGATTGATATCCTTCCATCACAACTTCCTTCCATTCTTTTTGCTTGACTGATTCTTCAAAGGTGGAGGGTTTTGTAACTAGAATATGGTTTTGACKTCTTTCTTTCTCTAAAAGTTWTATCTGGAGAACCATACTTCTCTGCATGATCTCACAAGGTCRAGCTGGTCTTCTCTTCTTAGTCTTATCTTGGTGTGGATCTTTAGATATCTATGGTTCTTCCATGTCTGATACAACATTCTKACCTCCCTATGTAACTACAATCCTGGGAGYTGCAGGATCTTTATCATGGACCTCATCACAGTCCTGGYCGTTTAGTGAGAAGGTTGACATGCATCTGAGTGAAGGATGTCCAAAACTTMTTTTTCTTTACATGCTTCATTTATAATTGAYACTTGGTGAGAGCATCTATTTTCCCACTAATGAAGTCATCTGCTCCATGCTTGCAACTGCCACTATAGCTCCCTCATAGAGCTATCACCTGTGACCTRCCCGGAACAAGAACAATAACAAAGGAAAATAGTAGRCATCATTCTTCAACACTCTTCMAGTGTTGTGATCAATCATTCTTTCATAGTAACTTATTTGGAACAAACAAATAYATCCTCATGGTAGCCTCCATGAAATMTTGTAAGATAACCTTCCCGAGACAAAAACAATAAAATTATTTCCAATATAATAGAATTTTCATAAGAACATATATATGGTAACAAGAATGAATAACAGTTTTATGGTGATCATCATAGTATGACCARGATGACYTGCCCGGGAGMAAAGAAAAAAAKATCTCTCTAGAGGAGATGTTAGTTCATTTTGCAAACAAGTACAATAAGKATATATATCAATAGTATTCACATGCCATCAAGTATTCATTACATCTAGTAGTAATAGAACCTTTCAAATATTGCTTTCACAATTTGTAATGTAGCAACTATCAACCTTGATATGKGAAAATTGGAAACTTATCAATTTAATCAATCAAACCTGGAACCYGAAGTCTCAACTTMTATGGAGGGTGTGCTTGTTCCTTTGACCACACTAAATCCAAGATCATTGATTGGACAAGGTCTCTTATACRTCCCCTGCAAACACACCCATGTTTTTCTAGATGATATAACTTGAAAAGCATATACAAGTGCATACCTTGAAATCTTTRTAGCATCATCCAGCTTGTCTTCCACTATGAAACTAAATACCATCTTGACAAGGAGAGGTTAGAAACTGAATCARAAGGTTCAATTATTAGAACAAGCTAGAAACTTTGAAATTTCAACTTTGACCACAAAATCAACTTTGACCAAAAGTCAACCTTTGACTTTGACTTTGACCAAAAACTCAAACCTAACATTTTTTYTAGTTGAGGGTGCCAAGAGGTGCACTAGGATAGRRYGCACTAGGATGTCAAATAAATATACCAAACACTTCACTTTAGGTGCCCAAACAAATGGGTTAGGGTTTGTTGTCGCTACAAAACCTAACTGCAACTGCAACTGCAACTARTGCTATAAYGAGCTTGACAATGAACTTCCCAATCTACCTTCCAGTGTTTAGACTGYCTGAAKATAGTGTGGGCCCATAACCTRTTAAAAAATTGATGTGCTCRTTTTACCATAGACAATATCACAATATTGGCACCCAACCATAGRCACAAGGCCACCCCCGAGCACCTTTAACCTTTGATARAATTATTTTGGAAAGCCATACTAGAACCAAAAGATAAACCCTGGCTACTAACTRGAGMAACAACTCAAGAYAAGTAGCGCGCTCCTTCTCCAAGGGCAGTGCAYAAGAGAGAGAGTCTCCATATCCACAGAACAAGTACCATACACAAYTGCAGCAAYTGCAGCTACACTACTCTCTCAAACTTGCACCATACTTAKCAAGAATATCACCAAGAGTATCACCAAGAATATCAYCAAGAGAATCACCAATAATATCACTTGATAGYGCTAGAGAGAGACCAAGACCAAGAGATGACCATACRCCCTTATTTMTCCTTGCAGCTAGAGTTGCATCTACAAMTGYARCTCTYCACAAGACTTGCACTCTGAYTGGGTGTAAAAATGAGCTAAAACATCTTCTATTTATATTAATTTGTCTAGTGAATTTTCTGGCTGGCCYGACCTGACTTCYTGGTAATTATATTTTTTGTTTATCTTYTTCCTGTGGAGCCAACTTGTCTTTCTRGAAGATAATATTCTAATATTATTTATTCTTCTAGGCCAACTTGTTTTCTAAGGTTTTCACACATATGTTTAGGGTTTCCCTTGCTTTCAAAATATTCTATTATATTCAAAGGTTACACATGGAGGTTAATACCTCTCGCAACTACCGTAACATCAACAGTACTAAGATTTAGATTTGTCCCAAATCCCTTGAACAAACCTTTCAAAAAAATAGAAGTAAACTTTGTATCTATATATGAAATTATTTCCTTAGGCACTCCATGTAGCCTAGAAACTTCTTTCATATAAATTTCTGCAATATTTGTTGCATTGTGTGTAGTCTTTAGTGGAATAAAATGTGTTTCTTTAGTCAATTTATCCACCACAACCATGATGGAATCATGTTGCTTCATTGTTATGGGCTGCTTAGCAATAAAATCAGTTGTAACTACTTCCCACTTCCATTCTAGAATGGGAAATGGCTATAGAAAACATGTTGGATTCCTATGTTCAATCTTCACTTTTTGGCATTCTAGACATCTGGATATGTAATTAGCCACTTCCTTCTTCAGTCCTAACCAAAAGTATTGGCTTCTTACTGTTGCAATTATTTTTTGATATCCCGGGTTCCCAACATATGGCACATTATGCATTTGCTTCAGCACTGCATTTTGCAGTGCCCCGAAATTTGGCACATACACCTTACCTTTGTACATGAGAATTCCATCTTCTTTCAGCTCATAATAATTAAATTTCTGTTGGAAATTACCATGTTGTAATGTCTCTTTTATTTTTAAATAATGTTGATCGGAATTTGCTATTGCAACAATTTTGTCTTTCAGATATGTCCTATACATGCTAATGGTTGCAATATGCACTTCATGAGCTCTCCCACTGAGTGTGTCAGACACTTGATTTTCCTTTCCCTTTATATGCTTAATCTCAAAGTTGTGTTCACTCATAAATTCTAACCATCTAGTTTTCCTAGCATTTAGTGTTGGTTGTCCAAACAAATGCTTCAAACCATAGTGGTTTGTCCTTAGCTCGAATTTCTTACCCATAAGGTAATGCCTCCACATTTTCAATGCATGTACAATCGTTGCTAACTCCAAGTCATGTCTAGCATAATTCCTCTCCTGCTCTTTTAATTATTTGGACTCATAGCATACCACACAGTCCCTTTGACTGAGAACTCCACTAAGTCCTTCCTTGCATGCATCGGTGCACAAAAAAAAATCTTTGTTTGGATCTACAATCTTCAATATTGGTGCACTTTTCAATATTCCCTTCAACTTTTGAAAACTCTCTTCACACTTAGAATTCCATTCAAATTTCACTCCCTTCTTTCGCAAAGAAATTATTGGACTTGCAATCTTTGAGAATCCTTTTATGAATCTTCAATAATAACCAGCAAAACCCATGAATGATCTTACCTCTGTCACATTCTTTGGCATTGGCCATCCTCTAATGGTCTATATCTTCTCAAGATCAACTTATATCCCTATTGTTGATATTATATGCCTCAAGTAGTGAATAGTATTTTGATAAAAGATGCACTTACTTAGCTTAGCATACAATTTATGCTTTATTAAAACTTGCAACACCATTCTTAAATTTTTCTCATGTTCTTCTTTTGATTTGGAAAAGAAGAGTATATCATATAAGAACACAATCACAAACTTGTCCAGGTACTCCTTGAACACTCCATTCATCAAACACATAAAAACTGTTGGGGCATTTGATAGTCCAAATGGCACTACCATGAATTCATAATGCCCATATCTTGTTATGAATGTTGTCTTGTTGATTTCTTCTTCCTTTATCTTTACTTGATGATATTACAATCTCAAGTCAATCTTTGAAAATATTCTCTCAGCTTTCGGTTGATTAAACAAATCATCAATTCTTGGCAAAGGATACTTATTCTTTGTGGTAACCTTATTAAGCTGCCTAAAATCAATACATATCCTTAAGGTTCGATCCTTCTTCTTCACAAAAATAATCGAAGCTCCCTAAGGTGACATACTTGGGCATAATATTCCTTCTTCAAAAGTTCTTCAAGTTGAATATGTAACTCTTTTAGTTCTGGTGTTCCCATTATGTAAGGTGTCTTAGACATTGGGGCAACTCCTCGCACCAAATTGTTGAAATATTGTAACTTCAAAGAATATTCTACCTGAGAGAGAGTTGAATAATATTATTATACTATATTTAATTAGGCCCTATTGTGTCTTAGTAAAAGTCGGGCCTATTGTGCCTTAACAGTTAAATGTAAATCAAGAGGGTAAAGTGACAAGTTGGCCTAGACCTGATTATAGGCTAGCCAGACCACTATTTATAAGAGAGGCCAGCGTCTCATTTGGATACACACCAACTAGATCTGTAGTGTGCAAGTCTTGGAGGAGAACCTACTGCAACTGGGGGTGACGTCGAGGAGGGTTTTGGTCTATGCCTTGGTATCTTTTGGTTAAGTAGTGTGCTATTCTTTCCTAGTGAAGGAGTAGAGGAGGATTTTTTGTTTTGTTTCTAGTCTATCTATATTCAGGAAGTTTTGTTGGGTTTTCTTCCCCATGAGGGTTTCCCGGGATAATATGTGTGTCTCTATTGTTTCTATGATTGCCTATGTTTCAGTGATCTTATTTATGCAGCTAATGTCGTAAATTATTATAATAATAAAGAAGAATCTTAATTGCTAGTTGTATAAGTAAAATATCAACATGGTATTAGAGCAAGCCTAAAAGAGACAAACTCACAGTTTATAAGAAGTGACTAGCCTCAGCGCACCCTCTCCAAAATCTAGTTTTTAGTATTGCAGTTGTTGCAGAATTAGGCTTTTTGCATAAACCCTAAGTGTGACGTATTCGTTGTTTAAGGAGGACGTTGGGGGAAGTAACCACATATATGAGCTTGCCCTAGGAGGACATATCTAGTCCCTAGATCAAAATTCTAAAATTTGTAGTTTGAAAAATTAGGGTTTCCTCATAAAACCCTAAGTTGCAGTTGAAGTACTAGTTGTAGTATAAGTTGAAGTATCAGTTGTAGTTACAATTCCAGTTCCTTCGTGCCAGTTGCAACACCAGCTACAGTACCAGTTGTCATGAATTTTTTTGTGAAGTGTTGGGACTGATTTTTAATGTCCTAGTGCGCCTTACCCTAGCAAATATCTAGCTAACTTTAAGTTACAAGTTGAAGCACCTTTAAGTTACAAGTTGAAGCACCTTTGAAGTTTTAAAGGTTCGTTATTGCTTGTCGTTGTTGTCGAATGGTGCCACTACCTACCGATATTGTCAGAGGTACGTACTTACATATGTTCAAACTATATCATTATTCTAAAGGGTATTTTCAGGAGAAAGGATCTTTTGTCTAAACAACAATCGTAGATCCAAAAGGATCTCAAAGCCAGCACATTCAGAGGAACAATGCACCCCATGTTTGATTAATTTGACATGCCTCTATTTGTTATGGAATTATTTTGATCTTATGATCATCTAGGTTGTATTTTGATCTATTGAAGTTATGACTATCATAATAATCATTGGTCAAAATTAAATTCAAAGTATTAGATTGATTAAAGTTGAGATTATAGAGTGTATTCTCTAACCCAGTTTTCTGTCAAGAAAGCATATTATCTTAGTACATAGGACAGGTTGAAGAAAATAATTGCCATCTTGAGTGAAGGAGACTCAGAAGAAAAGCAACACACTCATTCTTGAGGACAAGACTCCAGGTTCCAGTTTTGATTGATTAAATTGATAAGATTCAAATTTACACATATCAAGTTTGATAACTATTAAACATTATAGTTGTGATAACAATCTTTGAAAAATTTTATTATTGAATACTTGGTAGCATGTGAGCACTATTGAGATAAATTCTTAATGTAATCATTTACTAGATATAACTAACATCTCCTCTAGGAGAAACTTCTTGTTTTGTTTCCAGGTTACCATGGAGGAATGATTGATCAGAACACTAGAAGAGTGTTTTTCTCATTCCTTATTATTGTATTTCTTACTTTTTACCCTTGTTTCAGGCAGGTCACAAGTGATAACTCTGAAGGAGATACTGTGACGATTGTTCTCGCTATTGCTTTTATTATTATTACTATTATAAAGATTATTATCCTTGTCTAATGTTTCTCCCTTATTTTTCTTCTTTCATGCAAGTCACAGATGATAACCCTAAGGGAGCTATAGTGACAATTGCAAGAGACAATATATTAGATGAGACATGGAGCAGACTATCCAAGTTGTATATATGACCGTATACATCCATGTACCGAAGAAGAAGATATTTTTGCTAGATACAAAACATCTCAGATGGAGACATATCATTAGGAGTAGAAGGCTCCAAAGATGATAAAACAAAACCTTATAGTGCATTTGATCACTCTTCAGATCATCAAGAAGAGTTAGTAGAGCCAGAAGGGCCTACCCAGAATCAATGCAATAACTAGGAAGAGACTAGCATGGTCCCATGAAACTTTGCAGGACGCAAAGCCATATAGAATTGATGTGCAGTATCAGAGGGAGAAGATGGCTCCGAAGATTATATAGACTTAGAGAGAGTCAAGCTTCAGAGGGATCATGGAGACTCATAGTGAGATTGATCTCAGAGAGGATTAGATGGGAAAAAGAGACGTCTTCCAAGATGGATAGACATATTCCATGAGTTGAGAAGACTAGATCGTAGCTTCAGAGACTTCTAGGATATGTTAAATCTCCTGGGAAGATTCCCTTATTTCAGTGACAGAGGAGGAAGCCAGTTAGAAGGACTGGGATATGGAATTTTCCTTGAGACTAGAAGTGTAGTCAGTGGTGACTTCCAAGATTGTTATAATAGATAAATCATGTTGCAGATAACAATATAAATACATACAAATCCTAATTTGTGTCCAGAGTATTCTCCTCGCAAGAGGGAGAAGACTATGACGAGACACTTGCTTCAGTAATCATAAAAAGTATATATAGAACAACCATGATCCATTAAAAGAAGTCGATGTAGTATGAGATTCAGAGGGAGAAAATGAATTTTTCATCGTGATGGAGTAGAGGAGATACTCTCATAGTTCAACAGCTACAATGAGAATGGAGCAGTCATTCTCAATTTCAGAAAAAGCAGTTGCAAGTGCAGAGTCCCAGTTCTAGAAGGAAAAAGTTGCAAATATAATAAGGGACATACTCTCAGGAAGTGAGACAGATAGTTCTTTGCAGAAAGAACATAGAAACAACACATGATTATGCATATTGAGTTGTAGTTGATCAAGTGTACCAGGTTGGTACAATGTGTTGTGAAATTTTGGTTTCATAGTATAGGACAGGAAGACTCATGTCTACAAGTTGAAGCAAGCTCCATAAGCTTGGTATGGTAGGATTGATAGTTTTCTAATGAGCTTAGGCTTTACCAAGAGTAAAGTTGATCCCAACCTTTACTTCAAGATTGAGAATGGTGGACTAGTTATATTGTTTCCATATGTGGATGACTTATTCTTGACAAATGAAGAAACGCTCATCACAGATTGTAAGAAGAAGCTTGTCGTTGAATTTGAAATGAAGGACCTAGGACCGATGCACTATTTCTTAGGTCCTAAAGTATGGAAGATATATTCCTCATTCAAGGAAAGTATGTTGTGGAAATTCTGAAGAGATTCGACATGATGGACTATAGAGCCATGTCCACTCCTATGGAGATGAATCTAAAGTTATTGGTTGATACTTCATCATAAATAGTTGATGTTACTCTATACAGGAAGATGATTGGTTCGTTGATGTATCTAAGGAATACCATAATAGATATATGCTTTGTTGTGAACACCTTGAGTCAGTATCTAGTGGAGCCTAGATGTGTTCACCTTGTAGTTGCAAAGCATGTGATGAGATACCTTAAGGGTACGTTGGACTATGGCCTCTATTACACTGGATATTGTGACTTCATATTGTATGGCTATGTTGATTCAGATTGAGATGGAAGTGCTTTAGACAGAAAAACAACTTCAAGATGTTGTTTAAGTTTTGGGTTAGCCATGACTTCGTGGTAAAGCAGGAAGCAATCCGGTATTTCTCTCAGTACAGTATAAGCGGAGTAAATTGCATCATGCTCCGCCAATTGTGAATCCATATGGCTTCAAAAGTTGTTGACAGGTCTATTTGACATAGAGATGGATGCTACTGTGATATTTTGTGATAACCAGAGTTGCATAAAGATGTCAGAGAACCCAGTGTTCCACAATAAGACGAAGCACATTGAGATCCAGTACCACTACATTTGTGACTTTGTACAGAAGGGAGTTGTGAAGCTCTAGTATGTTGGCACAGATGAGTAGGTAGAAGATGTGTTGACTAAGCCTCTGTCTCGTGTGAAGTTTGAGTACTTTCGAGACAAGCTTGGTGTAGTCCGAAAAGACTTCCCTTGAAAGGGGGAGTGATTTTGATGATATTATGGCATCTTTACCACCAGCTGGGAAGCTCAGTTAGGGTTTATATCCTAGGGGATTGATCATCCTTGGACAGATCTTGTGAGGTCTGGATGGATGGTCTGTCAGAGTGCTTATGTATGTATATACTTGATGTGGTCAGTAGTGTGGAAGCTCAGTTAGGATTTATATCCTAAGGGATTTTATTATCCCTGGACAGATTCCGAAAGGTTCAGATGGACGGTCTGTAGGAGTGCCCATTGTTGTTGTTGTTGTTGATGATGATGATGATGCTCCTATCTCATTCTATTTCCATTGATGTTGATGTTCCAGCTTCATGTTGATGATTTTGATGATATTATTGTAGCTCCATGTTGTTGTTTCCATTGATGTTGATGTTCCAACTTCATGTTGTTGATGATGATGGTGATGATGTTACTCCAACTCCATGTTGTTGTTGATGATGATGATTTTACTCCAGATCCATGCTACAAATGATGATGATATTGATGATGAGAAAAACTTCCGATGATTTATAGATATGACCGACAATGTTCCCGATGTTGATGACGATGTCCCCTCCTCTTGATGATGTATTGAGTCCAATCAATTGTTATTAATGTTGTTAGTAGAATACCCTTCTTGTTAAGGGGCAATGTTGAAATATTGTAACTTCGAAGAATATTCTACTTGAGAGAGAGTTGAATAATATTGTTATATTATATTTAATTAGGCCCTATTGTGCCTTAGTAAAAGTTGGTCCTATTGTGCCTTGACA
>JZKD02S2269649.1:0-10990 GCA_000966675.3 Picea glauca | reverse complement strand
TATACAAATAGAAAATTTAGGAAAATGGGTTGAATTAATATACATGGGTATTTCCCCTTTGGACCCCTCTTAGAGACTCCCCTCTCTTGTGGATTAATTCAACCCCCATCTCTTGTCCATCTCCCCTTAGCAGCTGGAATCACATTTTTATTAATAAAACAAGGAAATACAATTCACAAATTACATTGCTTTGGTCATAGACACACATTATATCTACATAAGCATTAATTAAACTGAGGATTATAGTGTGGATGTTATATTTGATCTGTCGTAGACAATCTTGCACACAATACTCAACAAATAAAAACAACGATTCACAGACAACTCTGCATGGAATTCAACAAACAATGTCGATGTGTCGTAGATCTTTAAGGGGTGATTCCACTGCACCAAATCATGATTGTTTGTTCCTATGAATACAAATACTCGGGAAATATTTTTTAAACAAAGTTTTAGAACTTGGTTGGAATTAACTACACATGGTATTTCCTGCAAATGCATACATTAAAATCTCCAAGCATCAAGATACTGAATGAATTCAATGACATATATCAATAAATTAATACACACAAAACTAGAGATCTCAATTAAAACGTAACATAATTATGTTGGTTCTTTTGGTTGCTCAAACCTTAAACATACAACACACAAATCACTTTTCACAGTTCTCTATCGCACCCCTATCTATCCAACCTTTGTCTACTCTCCTTCTAACCTTTGTCTAACCTCTCTCACACATAATTCCATTACATAAAAAATGAGAGCTAGATCTCTCGGGAACTATAACAAATGCCTAAAAATCCTCTAAGTGTTTCTATCAATCCCCTAACTTAGTAGTTTTTCTCTATTACATAGGAAAACAATCACACCTTTCAAACCATAAAGTATTTGATACCTTCTAAAGATGTCATTCTAACTATTACAAATAAATGAAAAATTAGGGAACAGACTCCCTTGGTAAATGTTTATTGACCCATATGGTCAATTCACGATTTTACTGTTAGATGCTCCTGCATTAGACTCCTGGGAAAGAAAACAATTATTCATCAAGTCTTCAATATCTACGCCATACTTGGGAATTTATGCTACTATTATCCAAGTAGAATCCTTCGCCTTTTTACCTTTCCATTTGACCAAGTACTGGAAATACTCTTTGCCTATGGTTTTCTTCAATACCTTCATATCCAATATTGTCTCGATATCCTTTTTCACTACCCTGGGTAATTGTTCTTTCCATCATATGGTCTACTATCAATCACTAATAGGTTCATATGTTGAAACGTCCTATGTCTCCCTGAAGGGATACAAATCTGCAACATTAAATATTGGAGAAATTCCAACACCACTTGGAAGTTCTATTTCATATGCATTAGAAGAAAAATTTCTTAAAATTTTGCATGGTCAAATATTTTTAATTTTTAACTTGTTATATGTCCCTACATGAAACCTCATTTCCTCAAATATGCCATGACCAAGTCACCAACCTCAAAATCCACTGGTCTTCTCTTCATCTATGTTCTTTGCTTATACTTGTGGCTACTCTCTTGCAATTTCTATTTGATTCTTTCCTGCAAATCTTGCTTACTTAATGCAAAATCCTCACCATCAACACTTCTTAATTCTTGTTTTCCCAAATTCCTGAACTCGTACACTCCCCCTAAGATGCATTCCATACAAAATATGGGATGGAATCATCCATGTGCTTCTATTTGGTGATTAATTATATGCAAAATCTGATTGAGCAAGCATTTGATCCCACTACTTAGGGTTCTCATTCACAAGGCTTCTGAAAATACTTCCAAGACTTTTGTTTACCACCTTTGTTTGTCCATCAATTTGTGGGTGATAGGCTGAATTAAAACTAAGATTAGTATTAATCTTCTTCCATAAGGTTCTCCAAAAGTGTCCCACAAATCTTGTGTCTCTATTTGAAACTATACTTTTGGGTAAACCATGCAATCTTACCACCTCTATAAAGAACATATTTGCAATATTTGTAGCATCATTGATTTTTCACAAGCAATAAAATGTGTCATCTTAGAGAATCTATCAACCACAACATAAATTGAATCATTACCTCTTTTTGTTCATGGAAATCCCAACACAAATTCCATACTCATTGCATCCCATGGCTTGCTTGGAATGGGTAGTGGTTGATACAACCCTATATTCTGACTTTTCCCTTTAGCATGTTGACAAATTCTGCACTTTTCCACAAATTTCTTCACTTGATTCTGCATGCCAGGCCAAAAATAAAAATCATTTACCCTAGAAAAAGATTTATCCTGTCAAAATGTCCGAACAGTCCTCCACTGTGCTTCCCTTTGATTAAGTTCTCCCTCATTGAACACTTGGGTATGCACAACTTACTATTCTTGAATAGCAATCCTTCCTATAGCATGTAGTCCAACCACTGACTCCTATTGCTGGAAAATGGATTTTTACAAGCTGCGTAAGAATCTTTGAAACCTACATCCTCTCGGTACATTTCCTTTAAACCATCAAATCCTAAAGTGTTGACTTGAAATGATTGAAAAAATAAATTAAATCTACTCAATGCATCAACAACTTTATTTTCTTTACCACTTGTGTGTTTAATCACAAAGGTGAAATTCTGCAAAAATTCAACCCGCTTATCATGTTTTATATTTGGTTTTGGTTGAATAATTATAAATTGTAATGCATGATTATCAGTGTATAGAAAAAATTATTTGGGCATGAGGTAATGTCTCCATTTCTTCAGTGCCTGCACAATTGCATAAAACTCATTATCATAAGATACATATTTTTGTTTAGCCTCATTCAGTTTCTCACTAAAATATGCAATTGGTCTTTGTTCCTGGCTTAATACAACTCCTATTGCAGTCCCACTGACATCAATCGCAACTTGGAAAGACTTATCAAAAAAGATTCAGTGATATTTTTCTTCAAAATTTGAAAGTTTCGGTCAGTTGCCATTGTCCACTTGAATGGTTGTCTTTTCTCCTTGATAGTCTCAATAATTGAAGCACATAACTGACTAAATTTTTTGATAAATTTCCTATAAAAACTTGCTAACCCATGGAAACTTCTTACCTCAAATAAATTTCTTGGAGTAGGCCAACTTACCATTGCTTGGACCTTTTCTGGATCCATATTTAAACCATCCTCGAATATCACAAATCCCAAGTATATCAGTTCATTCTTCATAAAATTGCATTTCTTCAATGTAATCAACAACTTGTTTTCCTGTAAGGTACTCAAAACCATCTTTAAGTGTCTCAAATGTCCTTTCTTTGTTTGACTATATATCAATATATCATCCAAATATACTATTACAAAATTCCCAATAAATTATTTCAAAACCTCATTCACTAATCTCATGAAATTACTTGGAGCATTTGTGAGCCCAAAAGGCATCACTAACCATTCATATAGTCCATTGTTTGCTTTGAAAGATGTTTTCCATTCATCTCCTTCCTTGATCCTTATTTGATGATATCCATTATTTAAATCAATCTTTGAGCAATACTTAGCACCACTCAAACATTCTAACAAATCATTAATTCTAGGTAATGTAAATATATACCTTATTCTGAAGATCCACCTATGGAAAGGAAATGTTGTGTTTTTTTCAGGCAGTGGATCTCTAGCGTCCTTATTTGTTGGGGTGATGCTTCCAAATTAAAATTGATTATCATAGCCTCAAGCATTTTTTGGAACAAATAATTTCATCCGCTGAGAAATAGAAATGGGTGACCAAGATGTTTGGTTTTGATTATGAGATCATTTAAAAGAAGGGAAAGGAAAATGTGGTTGTTGATGCTCTTTCAAGGAAATATGAAGAAGAAGGGTCCCTCTTTTCCTTCTCTTTCATTGTAGCGGATTGGTTACAAGTCGTTCGCTAGGAATGGTTCCAAGATCCAAAACTTTCTCGCCTAATCCAACAATTGTAACAAGATCCTCAGGCCTCTCCAGGGTAATCTTGGCACAATGAGGAGCTTCACTATAAAGGTCGCTTGTATTTAAGCAAGCAATCTCACCTTAAATCCACTGTGTTGTTTGAACTTCATGCTTCACCAACAACTAGGCATCCAGGCTTTCATAAAACATATGAACGAGTCAAACGTTCTTTTTTCTGGGAAGGCATGAAATAGGACATCCGCACCTTTGTGGTGAAAAGTGATACTTTTCAACACAATAAGGGAGAAATTGTCAAAAATCAAGGCACACTCTAACCTCTCCCTATTCTACCCGCTATATGGACAGATATTTTTATGGACTCAATTGTCATACTACCCAAATCAGACAATAAATCAGTCATCATGGTTGTAGTCGATCGCCTTTTCCAAATATGCTCACTTTAGTGCCCTCTGGCACTCGTTCACCGCATCCATAGTGGCTCAAAATTTCCTATATAATATCTTCAAACTCCATGGCATGCCTCATTCTATTGTCTCTGACTGTGATCCAATCTTCACCAACAACTTTTGGTAAGAATTTTTCAAGCTACAAGGAACACAATTGCATCTCAACATGGCCTATCATCCTCGGACTGATAGTCAAAAGGAAGTTGTCAACAAGTGCTTGGAAACATATTTGAGATGTTTCGTGTTTGACCGAAAAACTCAATGGGCTCAGTGGTTACCACTAGTTGAATGGCGGTACAACACATCTTACCATGTTTCCATTTGCATGACTCCCTTTGAAGCAATTTACAATCAAAATCCACCTTTTGTCCTCTCCTACCTGCTAGGTGTATCTAAGGTTCGGGACATCAACAACACACTTACAGTTTGAGATGTCATTCCTCATACCCTAAAATAAAATTTGGTCATGGCTCAGAATTACATGAAGCAACAAGCAGATCAAGGTCTTTCAGAATGTCAATTTCCTGAAGGGGACCAAGTGTTTCTTCATTTGCAACCTTATAAGCAAACTTCCCTCAAAGAAAAATAGTGTTAGAAACTCACTCCCAAGTTTTATGGCCTTTTTACAATTCTCAAGCAAGTGGGGCCCGTGGCCTACAAGTTAGCTCTTCCTAGTCACTCTAAGATCCATCTTGTTTTTCATGTGTCTTGCTTAAAGAAAGTGATTGGAACCAAGTTCTAGACTCAAATTAGTCTCCCTTAATTAGATGAAGAAATCTCCATTTAGTTGCAACTTCAAGCAATATTGGACCACTGCAGGCATTATCTTCGTCAATGCACCATTAAGAAGGTTTTAGTTCAGTGAAAGGATACACCATTGGAAGATGTCACAAGGGAGTTGACTACCATTTTGCAACTATTTCCCCATCTCACACCTTGAGGACAATGTTTTTTTTCGAGGGGGAGGGCATGTTAGGGACCTAAGCTCCCTAACCCCTCAAGTAGGCAGAACAATATGTTTTTGTATGTAATAAAGGTTGAAACGAGTAAATAAGGCCTATGTAATAATGTGAACACACCTAATGTAAGAAGACATAATAGAAGCTTTTGTTTCTAGAAAGATCTTCCTCTAGACCGTTCTCTAGAAGATAAAAATGGTAAAAACATGAGTAGAAAGCATGGTAAGTTTTGTCTTGAGGATTATTTTGTAATTAAGCTTTGCTTTGTTGTAGGTTTCCCCCTCGAAGAGGCAAGTGAACATGGATTTCTATCAATAAAGGTATCATTTTTGGTGTTATTGTTCTCTATATTTTGTTGCTTATGTTGGTATTTGTTAACTTTTCAGAACCTAGCACACGTGATAATTAACTCAACAACAAACCACTTTATTGATTAACTACACAACTAGTTTTTAACAAAAATTCAGTGGAAGCATAAACAACAAAAACCAATCACATTACACACGAGATTTTGGGTAAAAACCTCTGGAAAAACCCTCGCGGGAAAACCGTATATGTGATGATTTTATTGCTATAAAATCAAGGCTCATGTCCTAGGATAATGGCCCTTCTGAGGAAATACAAATCAACAAATAATCTAGCCCAAGATCTGTCCTTCGATCTTGTTGGCCCTTTGCACCCTTTCCTCGGCCATGCCCTTACACACCTGAGTGCTCACTCACTCTTTATGTACCATCACTATGTCTCATCCTCTCACCTTAGCTTCCTTTTTATAATCTTGAGATTAGACCAAATCAAACCCTGAACCAAAACCCTAGATCTAAAAAGTGATTAAAGGTTGAGATCTAATCTCACCTTCACTTCTAGATCCAATGGCTAGAACTTAATCTAATTTTCACTTAAGTTACTAAATCCAATACCTTAGGCTTTTAACTTAATTAACCTCCATTGATTACAAAAAGTAATTTACTTACACAAAATGAACTTCTAAGGTTCTAGGAGGCATTAGACGACTTCCACGTGCTAGACACATGTCAACATGGAAGTACATGTCTGATGCTACAACTTTCAACACTCCCTCTTAGCAAGGAAGGTACTTCCACTCTATGAAAGTGAGTTTGTCTTCGCTATCCAATTTGCTACGATGGTTGCTCTCCAATCCACCTGATTGGTTGCTCCCTCTGACACAAAAGTTATTCCTGCCATCTTGCTCGGACCCTTCTTCGAAGATTTGTTGCCTATGTTCCTAGAAGCCTCATGCTTCTGAGCATCTTGCGTGGCCATCTCGAACCATGACTTCCTTCAGACAGAATTGTAAGGTTGCTTCTTCCCCCCTGAACCTAAAGGTTGCCTCCCTCTAAGTTGCTCAACCTTCAAAGATACCTACTCCTTATTCTTCATCACCTTGCTTTCCATTACTCCTAAGCCACTCCATAACTTTTCAACGACCCAGATCCCTGCCTGAGACCCATTTCTTGGACCTTTTCTTGAGGCTGGTTGACGCTACTTGCAACCTCTTACTACTACCCAGGTCCTTTTCTGCGTTGCCCGACTATCTTAGCCTGTTGCCCAACAATTATACTTGTTGCTTGAAAATTTCTAGGAAGTTCTCCCACTACCCGGTTGTTTCTCAGACCTGCCCTAGGCTTCTGTGTTGTTGCTTCCCGGACCTATCTCTTCCCCTCTGGCTCCTTGAGGTTTCTAGGCTAACCCGACGACTCTCTAGCTTTGGCTGACAACTTGCCTTATCCATTGTTTAGTTGATCGACTAGTTGTTGTTTCCTGTTGCCTTCAGCCGCTGCACCCATCTCCTCCATGCCTTTTCCTTAGCGGCTCTTGGCACAAAATTTCCAATTTTTTCCATTGATCACTCTACTTGGCCTCCTCGCGACCTTTTTCCATGACCCTTGAGTCGCCTCCTTACCGTCACACAATAGTTGTAGTTGTCTTTTACATGTCGGTTTTCTCCACAACCTAGCTACCTCTTCTTCACTCGATTTCTCATGTTGTCCCTGAGTCGATCTCTTGTTGGAGTTCACACCAATCGATGACTTATGAAAATTTTAGTGACTGTGGTTGTCGACCAACATTAAACTCACGAATCGTCTTCCACTCAGCTGACATGACTCCTACTACTAACAACTTTGCTCAACATTTCACCCATCGATTGCTTCCTTTGTTGTCCAACAGCTGACAACCTAGACCTTATTTTTGCACCAGTTACTATGACCCTCGCGCGTACACCTTCAATTGCCCGTGATCATGCTCCTCTACTGCAAAATGCGTCATGTGGATCTCCCACACAGTCACTTGATTCACATACTCGACAACTATCTCACACAGATAATTCTATCACAACTCGATCTGCAACAACTTGTAAATACTAAGTCGCTCGGCCACACATTTAGCTCAGTCGAGTCCATTCTCCTGTTGGTTTCTCGATCTTAGTAGATCACGGATCTGCACAGTCACTTTCTGTATGTTGTACGGTGCGATCGTACAACTGTTGTACGACAGTCGTATAGTTGCCTTACTCCTTTTTTTTTCTAATTAACTTAACTCAATTCCGCAACTCCAAACATGAGAAAATAAAATTTCCCGCAAGATCTAATCTTGCATCTATGCAAATCTAGTTTCTCCTTTAGAGCCCAAGCTTTGATACCATGTTAAATTTTAAGAACCTAACACTCTTGATAGTTAACTCAGCAATAAACCACTTTATTGATTAACTACACAACTAGGTTTTAACAAAAATTCTGTGAAAGCATAAACAACAGAAACCAATCACATTGCACACGAGATTTCGAGTAAAAACCCTTGTAGGAAAACCAGATTTGTGATGATTTTATTGCTATAAAATCATGGATCTCGTCCTAGGATAATGACCCTTCTGAGAAAATACAAATCAACAAACAACCTAGCCCATTATTTGTCCTTCGATCTTCATTGTTGTTATCTTCCTTGTTGGACCTTTGCACCCTTTCCTCGGCCCCTGCCCTTGCACACCTGAGTGCTCACTCACTCTTTGTGTACAATCACTGTGTCTCATCCTCTCACCTTTTCTACCTTTTTATAATCTTGAGATTAGACCAAATCAAACCGTAAACCAAAACCCTAGATATCCAAAGTCATTAAAGGCCAAGATCTAATCTCACCTTCACTTCTAGATCCAATGGCTATGACTTAATTTGATTTTCACTTAAGTTAATAAAGCCAATAACTTAGGATTTTAACTTAATTAACCTCCATTAATTACAAAAATTCATTCACTTACACGAAATGAACTTCTAAGGTTCTAAGAGGCATTAGACGACTTCCACGTGCTAGACACACGTTGTATTGTCCCTGATCTGGACCCTTTGTAAATTGTACATATAGGATGGTGAGTCGTGGGTACCAATTGTAAATTTAAATGTACATTTAGGCTAGTGAGCCATTGACACCAAGTTTTGGTGTTGTGCGCACCTGAGTAGTGCATGAAGAATTACTATCAAAGATAGTGTGCACACATTTCATAGTGTTATGCACACCTGGGTAAGTGTGCATGTTTCATAGTGTTGCATGCACTTGGGTAAGTGCGCGGGAATGACCTGGGAGTGCGCACAGAGCTGAGTTATGTGTGTGTGTGTGTGTGTGTGTGTGTGTGTGTAGTTGAATATGTATTGAGGCCAAAGAGCCTGTGTGATTATGAGGCTGGTGAGTTGGGGAGTAGATAGGCTAGTGCACCTATCCATGTAAATATAATCATAGTTATTAATATAATATTACATCATTGCGCGCAAACAGACTTAGATGAAAAGAGATGGGGGGTTGACTCCAATGGAAAAGGGAAAAGGGGGGTGAGACACGAGTCATAGGGAATATTTTATAATATTTATGGAAAAGTGTAATGTTGGATAATTATTTTATCCCAAGTTCTCGAAGGTAGGTAACGAGTCACCAAGTGGCTTATGCTACTTCTTAGGGTGACAAGTGATGAGTTAAAGGAATGCAATATATATTGTTGGCCTTCGTGTATTTTGAGAGAGAACTCATTCGAGGGAATTATTCAAAGAATTGTTGATTATTTCAGGCTCTCATGAGCAGAAGGGGGTCATACTATATGGAAAATTCGATTATTACCTTATCTGCATAGAGAAGCTTGTAAGGAGTTGTGGGTTATGTAATGAGTGTATTGATTGATGAGGAGGAAGGTTGTCAGGCATGTGAGTAGTCTCTCTGTGTGAGAGATTGGTTGTTGAGGAAGCGGTTTGCTAGGCCCGTGAGCATACTCTCTAGGTGAGAGTTTTCTAATAATTGTTCCCCAATGCGTTGGGCATTAGTTGTAGGGATCAAAGGCTTCATGTATGGCTTGTTGCCGGTAACCCTAGAAGGGAAGTGGGGCGACCGAGGGACTGTTGAACAGAGGAGGGGCACACTTCCTTGGGTGTGACGTGTGTGGGTAATGAGGGAATGTAGGCTAGTTGCAACAACGAGCACCTTAGAATGAGCAATTCTATTGAGAATCAGACCTTAGCTTGTTGCTAGGAACCTTTTTTTCCCGATGGAGTTAAGCCTAAGCTTGGGGGTGACCTGTTGTTGAAATCTTATGAGCAACAAAGTCTATGGTTGGGAGGAATGTTAGATTTATGCACGCAGTTGGTGACTTTTATAAAAGATAAGTGTTCTTTATCTGCTTGTCTTGTTTACTATGTGTTATTTATCTATGTTTGACATGGATTAATTCTTGTATGTTGTCGCATATAAGTAATTGTTGTTATTTTGTTTAATGTTAATTGTACATGTAAGTATGGTGCTTATAGTGTGTATATGTAGTTGTGCATGAGTATGACAGATGTTGATAGTTTTTTTGTAAGCTAACCTTATGATTTTGGTATGACCCCCCAGGGAATGTTGAAAGGCCATGTGGGCAGAGAATACTTTGTGTGCACCAAAGGTTGGATTGCTTGTGCGCACTAGGAAGCAGTCTGCGTGCACAAGGATAATAGATTTGGTGTGAGACGCTATGATGGTTGTGCGCACAGTAGTGTTGTGTGATCGTTGCACTATTGTGCAATTGTTTGAGTTATTTGTGTTGCTTAAAGTTGTGATTAAAGGAGAAAGTTAGTGTGGTACGACTCAACTTGAGGTTGAGCGCACCACTTCAAGTGAAACTGCACAGACTAAGGTTTAGTGTAGAATCTGTGTAGTGGATTTTGGAGTAGCATTGGTCATTAGTATGTTGGGTGATGTTATAGTATAGTTGATTTAGGGCGACAAAAGTTGAGGTTGTGTAGCATGGCCCAACCTAGGGTGGCAAGGGACGTTACACACGCCAACGTGGAAGTACCTGTTCGATGCTACAACTTTCAATAACATTCGTCATAATAATTTTGTTTCTTATTTGATAATACATCTGGTACCTTACACAAACGAACACAATATGTGACCTGGGAAACTCAATACGGGATAAAACCTAGCTGGAAGATGAGGCCTATGCTCTACTCTCTTTTTCTCAATTATGAAATGCAAGCACAAAGAAAGGAGCACTCACCATGAAGTTGTCATGGACATTGTTGTGTTGCTTATATGTTTAGTATAATGCACTCATTAATTATCAATCCGGGATTCGTAATCAACAGAGTTACAAGACACCAGTAAGAAAGGTAATTTCTAATGTCACGAGTATAGAACTAAGCTAGA
>JZKD02S2269627.1:0-21993 GCA_000966675.3 Picea glauca | reverse complement strand
TAAAATTTAAATTTTACCTCTGTAAAACATTTTCACCGTGAGGAAGAATTTCATTTATTGGAAATTCCATGATTATTATTGAAACGCACTTCTGGAAAATATGTCTTACATAAATCACATAATAAATGGTTTCATTTATTATTTCGGGCTTGGGAAGAGTGGTTTTAACACGAACCACTTTTACCCCCAAAATGCATCACGTAAGAACACGTCTCCCAACCATAGGATTGTATTGTTTAATGACTTCGACAACAAACCACCCTTGTGCCAAGCCATGATACCACTAGGGAATCTCTCTCAGGTCTACAGGAATATTATCATGTGAAGGTCACTCTCCTTCACACCACCATTGGTAGTGAATTCCTCATCCCTCCTAGCTCATACCTCTTCAAGTTTTATCAGATGCCTTCTAGCATCAAGATCGTGACCTCTTAGCTCAGGTTTGGTTTCTTGGACTCTTCAATGATTCCTTCAACTAGATCCTTCATCTGAGACTCATGTCTCCCTGCCTATATGTGGGATATCCCTTTCCTTCTTCCTTCGCATCCCCCAAAAATATCCTCTGGTCTATCTCTGCTCTCTCGTTGTCTTCCCTTGTGTGATTCTCTTGCACACATCCCCCAGGAAGGCGCTCGAATTTTCCTCTTTCTTCTGTCAGAAGGAAACTCATGGGTCAATATTGGGAACTCGTGGTGATCTCTCATGTTGTCCTCTAACTAACATATTTTTTTCACCTCAGGTAGCCATCCATACTTATATTCATTGAGGGTGGTTGGTTTCTCAACCACCAGTCCTCCCTCATTAACTTATCTTGCCTTGAAATCAGAGTTAAAGGAAATAAATAAATATTTCCAAATTAATTCTTCATCAAGGAGGCTTGGGTTCCTTTAGTCTAATATAATCTCCTATTATTTTTCTAGTGGTATCATGGCCAATACATTTAAGGCTACACCCATCAGTCAATTGGTTAGAATTTTCGAATTAAACATTAATGCAATTACAATGTTTATATTTCCATGCCATGGAAATCATTAAATGCAATTAATTACATATGGGGAAAATAGGGGTCTTACAATCCCCTCCCCCTTAAAGAAACATCGTCTCCAGTGTTCTTTGCATCTCAGCAACACCTACCATGCCTTCATCTTTCAATTTCTTTAGCAATTGTTTTTCATCTTCTTGTTCTAGTCCTTTCCCAGAATCTTGGCATTAAGCACATTCCTACAAAAATTTCAAACAACAAGCATATTAATCCAATTTTATGCAAATACTTTTTATCGTTGTTCATATTTCAAGAGGAATTTTTTTACATATCAGCACAATACTTATCTGTGCAGTTCATGGATCTGCATCCATATGGCTATCACAATTACTCAACTCATTTTTTTTCCCTTGACATACTCATTGTGATCATGATCCCAATCAACAGAATAAAAGAGTCACCTCTTCCTTACAGTCACTTACCCTCCAGAATTAGGCTCAGGAATCCCCTTCTTCATTATACAGTCCCTTGGGCGATCCATATTTCCTGCCAAGGATTTCTTAGACAATAAGAGATTCAAATACTTCACCAAGTCTTACAGCTGAGGCATCCCCCAGGCTCACTCTGCCAAGGCATCCCTCTGTCCCATGTTAACACAACACAAAATTATTTACCGTGATCATGCCATATCATAGGGTTCTCATGTCACAACAGTAGCATTTTTCCATGCTTCCCAACTTGATAGTTGTCATCTGTCCCTCCAGAAAAGATCTGTACTCTCATATGTATCACATGTATACAGTGAATTCGTGAGATACCATCATCAATTTTAATCAAACTTTTCAAATATGTTACCCACAGATTTCAAATTTCACATTCCCATTTTCATATCTATTCCATACAGGAACCAGATCCTACAAGTATGAGATTTACCTTCTCATAACAGTTTGGCTCTTGCATAACCAACATGCATTGGTCTTCCTTATGGTATTATATCACTACCATATCCAATAACCTTCTTCCTGCAATTCCATCTTCAGACAACCAAACAAATTGCTAGTTCTCATGCACATTATACTTTCATTGCACACTTTCAGTGGCTTCCAAACAATTTTGAAAATCTATCCATACTAACAATTACATAACATTTATCTATTAAATAAAATAAAAGGAATTATCTTTCCTTACACATACATCATTTCAGCATACCAAGCATTTAAAAATGCAATCAAACATTAAATGAATTTAGTCATTGTGCCATTGTCCATAGCCACATTCACACACAATGCACCCTTGCATTGATTTTAGATTGCCATACTTTATGATAGGAACTTTTCCATGGTGTGTTGTAACTCATCCAACCTCTCACCATATGTCTCATTCATTCTCATTCATTATTACAAAAATATTTTGCTTATTTCTACGATCTAATCATAAACTCAAATCAACATAACATAATATGAAATTATAAAAATTAAACTTTTTCACATGATGCACCCATGCATTCTTTCTTTACTGGTAGCTAGGGTTCCAACACTCATGGCCACCCAACTCCTCTCTTTACCATTGTTACAGCTATGGTATAATATTGGAAGGTCCTCCTTCCATACTGGATAGTCCATTTCCTACCCTCTCATGCAAACATGCATCTCCTCAATGCATTCAATCAACATGTTGTTTATGAGCACTTTCGTTCCCAATTATTCATGATTGATCTATGCATTCATGATGCATTTTTCATGAATTTATTGCAAGGTATAATCATCCTTGACCTCCATAGGTTCCTCCCTCTTTCATTCAGGTTCTTCTTTCCTGAATCATGCCCTACTTGGGTATCAATGGCATCCAACTGCCACTCAAAAACACATGCATATCATCGAGGTAATAAAATATTTCAAAAGGGATTCTTACCCAATACCTTTCAATTCTCATGCCGCATGGGCATGGAATATTTATACCTATTCTACCTATCAACACTCCCTCTGATATTACCTCATAAATGGTGCTTCATGGGAACTTCTAAATGCCCTTCAACAACTTTCAACAATAGCCTTCTTGTATTTATCCTCTGCTTGAAGTTGTCCACCATTTGTAACTGTCTTTCCCAACAACTCCAATATTTTATACACATAGCATGCATCATCACAATCACAATTATATTAATTCTAATGTTAAATAAAATGCATATACCATAAAATTTAGATCAACAAAAAAATCTAGATATGTCTTAGCATATCTACATGCACTCTATCACATTACTCCTCAATGTGTTTACTAGTGCAATCACAATCAAATTTTCAGTTGTTTTAGTATTCTACAGCCATCATAATTCTCATGTCTTAAGAAATCATGCACAACCAACTATTAGTTTTCTCCTCCCAGAGAAACATAGTAGGCAATAAGAAAGAAGTTAAGGGATTCTTCCCTTTTCCAACTCCTTTACACAATAACAAATTTCTAGTTCTATTGAACTATTTCCAAGGCTTCATTGCCTTTGCATAACATGGATTTTAACCAAGCTCATTCTTTTAATATATTCATTTGTTTATTTTCCTTTTCTTTCACAGTTGTTATTTTTAAGGTTTATAACTCTGTTAAGAAAATCATAGTTTTCGGAGTGAGGAAAGTGTTCCTCCTTTCCTCTTCCTTTTCTTAAGAAATTTGTCCCTCTTGGGATTTTCCTACTCTGTTCCTTGAGCAGTTTCATCCAAGTTTCATATTCACTTTACCTAGATAAATCAACTTGCTACAGTAGCAATATTTTAGTTCACAAATTAATCATGAGCCAGTGCACTTTGTACATTTAGCAAATAGAAATCAGATCAATCACCATTTATTGATATATCATTTATCCATGACTTATATTTAAATTGAAATCTATGTTTTTACACAAATAGGCCTCGCAACCCACTACCTAATTCTCAAGAGTCATTAATGTTATGGCTTTGTTCCCCTGACAGAGTATTTATACAATTCCTCCATGGGGAACTTCTTCAACATGCAACTTCCTTGTTGCATATCCATCTCTTTCTTAAATGACCTCAATCTAGAGTCAACTTCAACTTCATTATTTTAGAGATTCACCCAATATTCCTTAAGGAATATCAACATGCATTTAGGTTATGCATTCACACCCGCACATTACTCTATCAGATTGCATCCCAAACTATGCTTTCACGTACTTAGCCTCATGCATCAACATGTTGTGTGTGTCCAACATAGGCACACTTTACAGTTCACATGTATATTTATTAAAATCATGTCACTCATGATTTTTCAAAGTTCATTTACATGCAAACCTTAAAGGCATAATCATATTACCTTCTACTCATAATAACAGAGCATCCTTTCTTGTTTCTCTTCCAACATTTCATGTTAAATCTCACTAAGGAATGGAGTACAACCCCTGCCCTCAAGATAGTATTCAGGCAATCAAATAGACTCTTCAAAATAGAGTCAACTATGTATTTGCAACATTACTCAAACCTAGCATGTACACATCTTGCCTCACGGGCTACTCATTCAGGTAGTCATACCATGCCTTATATGTGTGTGTGTGTGTGTGTGTGTGTGTGTGTGTGTGTGTTACACATACACACATATACATGTATTATGTATGTGCGTGACTTGCACCTTTTTACATCATACGTTCACATTTATTTAACATTATCATGTTTTGATGAGAGCCTACAGTCATTTACATGACCAGTCTCACCAATAAAATCATAACTTTGTTGTCCTCTTTGCATGATAGCAACCAACAAGAAACCAAATTTTTCCCTTGTGCTACAAAAGCATTCCACAATTCAAAAAAAAACTAACTAGGTAATTACCACATTACATAGGGAAACAAGATAATAATTCTAGTCTCTCTTCATGCCTCAAACCATTCTTGGTCAACAGACCTTTACCAAGAAAATCCTTTCTATATTTCCTCTCACTACTACTTGAGTATACTAATCCATACCCATATGGCTATCATCCACCTCTGGATGTTAATCTAACCCATTGGTCATCTAAAATTTCCCAAGTGTTTTCTTTACCATATTTGGGATCAACATTTCATTAACCATTCTACCTTATCCTCATAAGGTAGTATCCAATGAACATCATCAACATTTTACTTATGTTGTTATAATCAAATCATCACTAACCATACGATCTAAGACAACACCATATTTTACATCTAATAACATACTATAATAAATCTATATGCATGTTATATGCATTCTCAATCTTTTCCATATGCATCCCAACATATCTTTGTGCACCAAGCATTTTACCCATGCTTATAGTGTAGATGTATTCTAGTTGTCTTCCTCTTGCATTCACATGCATAGACATGCCTTTAGGTTAATATGCACATATATTTTCTTTAATACATCCATGAGCTCATAAACTTGCTCACATGCCCATATCACTTTACATCTTTTATGAGGATTAGCAATGATCCAAAGGACTCTTTATTCCTTTGTTTAAATAGATTATCCCAGTAAAAAATTTCATTCATTATAGGTCAAGTAAACTGACCTTACAAGTTCCCATTAGTCCTCTAAACAGGGTTTAATCTTTTTATTTAGGTAGCAATTTCAATTGTTAAGGGCTCCATCAGCCCATACTTATAGGCAACTTAGCAACTTATTATAACCATCCAATTTATTCATTATCTATACTCATGTAGCCCTATAGTAGGATTGTGCCATTTTTTCCCTTGTTTGTTGAAATATTACCATCATTACCTGTCATTATATTCCCACTTCTGTAGGAGTAATTATTAGTCCAACAAGGCAAAATTGAAGTTTTTTTGTAAAAATTCCAAAACAAAATCTCAATCTACATTCCTTCTTCTCAAGGAACCTTGTGCAAATAATAACCAAAATTTTAATGCAGATAAATTATTTCTAATAGTCTCATCTTGGCCTTGTTATACCAATCTTGTTACTGATCTTTGGCCCATCTAGGCCTAGTGTTTTAACTATGCTATGATACCATTTTATAAGACATCCAACCCCCTAAGTACCTTTTAAGGGATGGGGTGTTAAAATTTCACTTCTCCTTAACCACCTTGAAGCCTCTTCTCGAGGGTACCATCATCTTCGGCTCATAAAGAGATTTCCAACGACTATTACCATGCTCAAAACTAAGCTTTGGATTAAAATTTATGGTCTTCTAAAGTTTATGTACATTCTTTCATAAGTTCTACATCATCGCCACACGACATCCACATGGCTCCCTATCACTTGCACCATCCAATGTGCAACTGACGTGGAACCTACCACGTATCCCATCGACCTATGTCTTATAAGTTATTGGCCCCCAAACAGATGGTCTGCACCAACTCTCACTATTAGATCAATGATATGTAGTGTTTTGGATTGGTACTCGTCAGAGTACCTGGTTACTCCACTTGAAAACCACACCGACAGGATCTGCTTCGATGGGTCATCTCCATAGATCCAATGACCCTCGGCCTCTGGATCCAATAACCCTAATCACATCAGTGCTTCTAAATTGCTCACCATTTAAAATGCCTTTGTATTATCTTACAAGTAATTAGGTGGGGCCCATGACAAATCTACAGTTGTCATTTCATCATGCCTTTCCCACAACCAACAAACCTCGTTCGTTCTTGGATTTCCTCCTATTGGATTACTTCCTCCCCTAATTCATGTTCCACTCCGACGGACATACTCCGACCTTGCATACTCTAAATGATCGGACAATCATTAGGGTTGGATATCAACAGATTCAATTACTTCTGAGTCTCCACTTGCTCGGAGGTTATAGACCATCCCACGCTCTTCCTGAGCTTGGCTTATTGTGGGACCCACAATTTTTGTACTCTCACTGATCAACGGTCCATATATTTCTCAGGATCCTCCCCATCAAGATACTTTTATGGATCTAATGATCCCTATTCACTTCATCTAAAGGACATAGCTTCACTCAGGGTTCACAAATGGGTGACAGTTAAGGGTTCTAGGCCCTCCCCCTCGGAACAGGCCACCTTATATCTAATGGTCAAGAATCATGGGGTCACCCTCCAATGGATCTATGATACTTGGACCATACTGTCAATCTCGCACACCAACACTCCAACGACCACACACTCTAACCAACTTGTGACCCATCTAGTACAGTCTAGGATTCACTGATACCTTTCTCTGATGGATCCAATGACTCATATTGACTCAGAGGATCTCCCATCGGAGTCCTATGCAACCCTGATCCTAGGCACTCCAATGACTATGCCCTTTGACTTAGGGTCTGGATCTCTTTGTTATGTCGATTCAACACATGTGATTCCTTCAGACTTAAAACATGGGTTTTCTCCAAGAAAATAGTCTAGTCTCGGACTTAACCATTTTAGGAACTCTTCCAAGTATTTTCTAAGGCTTACCAGGTCTTTAGGAGCTCTCACCTTACTCCAAAAACCACTAAGGAATTCCCTAAGTAGAGATTTACATCTCATGCAAACTTTCAACTTCAAGATAGGGGTTTCACAAGGATTAAGGCTCTTTGACCATGTAGATATCTCCCTCATGCACCAAGGAATTCCTTCTACTATCTCAAGGTGCCTCTATCCATTCCTTCCAATGAGGATTGAAATCTCGCGACCATTCAAGGACTTGGATTCCTTTATTTTTTCGAGTCCGAAAAATATCCCAAGCATAACATCCCTCTACGGCCTCCCTCAGGCCACTATTGTGGTTAAGGTTTCATCCCTTCAAGGAGGAATATTATAGCACTTCCTTCCTCTCATACCTCTCATTGTCTCTTACATATATGGTCCTCCTACTCAATAATCATTTTACCACAATAGTTAATCCATGGTGGACGTTGGAATTCATAGACACATGCTTATTTTTCCTTAATTGAGAACAATTACAGTGTGTTCATGTTTAGATGTGTGATACATGTGTGATACCATTCATATACATTATCATACAAATATAACGGCTCCCTAATATATAAATAAACAAACAAAAAATTAGACATACACATTTACCCCAGTATTACAAGCATAAATCCTTCATTTTCAATTAAGTTATGCAGAGTGAGAAATAATTATTTGTTTTACAAGCTATATCTAGCCAACTAAATTTGGGTGTTCACCTTTCCTCCCAACTATAGGATCTTCTTCCTCGATGACTTCAGCAGCAGGCCACCCCCATGCCAAGCCATGATATGGCCATTGGGAAATCTCTCTCAGGTTCTTAGGAATATTAGCATGTGAAGGTCAGTCTCCTTCACATCACTATTGGTAGTGAATTATTCACCCCTCCTAGATCATGCCTCTTCGAGGTTTTTCAGATGTCTTCCAGTATGAATCTCGTGGATTCTTAGCTTGGGTTTGGGTTCCTGAACTCTCTGATGATTCCTGCAACCATATCCTTCCTCTTATACTCGCATCTCCCTACCCATACATTGGCTCCCCCCTTCCTTCTTCCTTCTCATCCCCCAAAAATATCCTCTATTTTGTCTCATCTTTCTTGTTGTCTACCCTCGTGTGCTTCTCTTGCACACATCCCTAGAAAGGTATTTGACCTTCCCTCTTTCTTTTGTCAGAAGGAAACCCGTGGGTCAATCATGGGGACTCATGGTGATCTCTCATGCTATTCTCTAATTGACATCTTTCTGTCACCTTAGGAAACCCTCCATACTTCCATTCATTGAGGTTGGTTGGTTGTGCAACCACTATTCCTCCCTCATTAACTGATTTTTCCTTGAAATCAGAGTTAAGGGAAATAACTGAATATTTCCAAAATATTTTTTTAGCAAGGAGGCTTGGGTTATTTTATTCTAATAGACTCTCCTCTTATTCCTCTACTGGTATCATGGCCAATACTTTTAAGGCTACACCCATCAGTCAGTTAGTTGGCATTTTCCAATTAAACATTAATACAATTACAATGTTTATATTTCCATGGCATGGCAATCATTTAACGTGATTAATTACATGCGGGGAAGACATGGGTTTTACATGAATGCACTACATGTATACATTATAAACAATTGTGATTGGATGAAGGTATGGATAGATCGATGTATATAATGCAATGGTAGGTTATCAGGGGAAGGGGTGGCTACTTTTCTTAAAGAAGCTCATCGTAATCAAGATACCAATCTTACTCAGAGGGAAATTGATTTAGCATATGGTTTAAAAGATAAACAGACAAGCATATTATTCACCCACATCATGTTTTAGTTTTGTTCCAATCTATTAATCTATGTGGTGTGTTTTTTTATAAATTTTTCTTAATTCTAAATATGTTTATTTATTGATAATGAATTTTTTACATGTCAGGCATATTGCAGTTGACACACCACAAAGCTATGTGGTGAAATGGTCGTAAATTTCGCATAAAAAGTTGTATGAAGAGAAGAAAACATATGATTTTTGGAAAACTGCAGTTTTTCAGGTCACTAATGTTTGCTCAAGAAGTGACAGGCATCCAACAATATCATAAAATAGATATTATAGGTATTTGTATGATATAATTGAGTGTGATTTTAAATCCTTCAAGTTAGTTCTATTCGAGTTCAAATGGTATAGGTTACGGATGAATGAACATGATCCCAATAGAAATGTTAATTGAGCATGCCAATGTATTTACCATGGTTAATACAAGGACATTTGAGCTGGGTACAGAAACTTATGTTCTTCCAAGCCAATGTGAGAAAGTCTTTTATTCAAAGGTTCCAGGTAAATCAAGTTGGTCGTACATTGTTAGATATGATCCAAGAGGAAGGCATGTAAAGTATAATGTACCAGAAGAAGATGATATTGAAGAAGAAGAAGAAGATGCAGAGGAGCATGAGGTAGATGTATTGTCAGATGAAGAAGTCAAAGAATTTGATCCAGATGTAGAGGAAAATGTTCCCAATGATGATATTGATGATGATATTATCGAAAATTACATTGATGACGATGTTGATATGGACAATTCCTTCAATGTTGATTTTGAACCAGATGATACAAATGTAGAGTTGGATGAATAAGAATATGATGAATGGTATTGCAAAAATGTTGAAATGTAGGAGGTATGTGATTATATCTTTTATATGATTTATTCCCTTTAAAGTATTTATTTATATGGGTTAATCATTGTCATCGTCGTCGTCATTTTTATCATCATAATCAACATTGTCATCATCCTCCTCATCATCATTGTCATCATCATCACTATAATGATTGTCTTTATGGTTTCATCATCGTCGTCGTCGTCGTCGTTTGGTGTGGGATTTGGGGTATAGAGGTTTGGAGTTATAAGGATTAACAATTGGGTTATAGGGTTTAGAGTCATTAGGATAGGTTTTTGGTGTTATAATATAAGGTCGATAAGGGTTAAGGGTTGTAATGTTTAGGTATTTCTAACAATAGGGATTATAAGGTTAAGGGTTCACAGGGTTTATAAGAGTTAGGCATTAAAGGTTATAAAGCTTATGATTTATAATGGTTATAGTATTATGGTTAGGTTTTATATTAGATATGGACTATCGTGATCAAGTGTCAAGGATTATAGGTGTTATTTATAGTAGAGTGGAAGTGGTTTAGAAGATATGGGTTGTAATTATTAGGTATAAGGAACAATGGGAATTATACGTATTAGTATCATAGGTATTATGAGAATTTGGCGTAGGGATTAGGGTTCATATGAATTAAGGGTAATATGGGTTATATGTAAGAGGGATTAGGGACTATAGTGTTAAGGGTTATAGTGAATGGACTTTATAAGGTTTGGGTGTTAATGGTTAGATTGGTTATAGAATAGGTGTTGGCAAATATAGATTAGTAGTGATAGCAGGTGTTAGGCGTTATGAGGATTATTTGGTTTAGTAATCTATGATTTATAATATATGAGGGTTAAGGGTTATATAATAGTTTATTAAATGTGCTATATGTAATTTATATAATATATTATGTATTATATAAATTAACAAATGAAAAAAAAGGTAATCCAAACAAAAACCCTTTCCTCACCACATTCGAGCTCCCGACAGCAGTAAACAACAAATTTTGACCCCAACCCTGACTGCAAGAGACAAGAGAGGACCGATAGAGAGTGAAGGCCCTAGCCCCGACAACAAAGGATTGACATAGAGAGACATCCCTACCCCATAGTGTGACAGAGGAGTCCTTATCTTGAGCGACAAAGGAGACCCCATCTAGATCAGCAATGTTTCCAAAATTGGTAATTTTGTCTAATCCTTTAAGATCCCAAATCTATTTTCCACTTAGTATTTTGAGGATTACATGGTGAATGTATCTATTTGAAGACTACTTGATTTTTATTGAATGTTGGACCGGGATTTGATCTCAGCAAACAACTCATAGAAATTCCCATCACCCATAAATTTTCCATGCATGATACACTAAGTTTTGTTTCTTATTTGGATGCAATCAATTATAGGAACATGATTTGATATGTGGGTTCCCAAATTCAAGATATTGGAATATTAAGGATATGCCTTGGGATTAAATTCCCCTAGGGAAATTTTGAGTGATAACAAAGGGTAGTCCTTGATTCTGTCATTGAAACTTTGACACAAGAAACAAGTGTTTGAGAGGTTGATGTAATGGTTTGCTTGAATAAGAAATTTACCTCCATGTGAATGTATACAAATTACTTGAGATATTTAGACAAGTTGACTATGAGGAAAACATTTTTCTAGGCCTGCAGGTTGAAGGATCTAAGAGGCTCAAAGAAAAAAAAATAACTGGTGAAAATGAGTTCTAGGAAAGTCCAAAATTGCATTGAAAACCCCATGAATTCAACCTATACAGGAAATATAGATGGGAAACTTCATCTGCAGAAAAACTCACGAAATTCTAAGAGAACGACTAGGGGTTTTTTGACACATACAGCGATTGCAAGTGACTTCTTCATGGGAGTGACTTTCTTTCTCATGTGAATTGTAAAAAGACTTTACTTAGGTTGTGAATGATTGTACACAACTAGCCATGGATTTCCCAAGGATCTTTTACATAGGGATTAATCACAAATACTAGTAGTATACAACCTATGAATACTTGTTATCATGCAAATATGCAATAAGAATATGAACGAGTCAGCAAGGTAACTATAGGAAATATAACCCTCTCACTACAAGATGCCTCTTCTTTCGGGCTAGTGCTTTTCTAGCCACTGGAGAGTGCCCCTAAGATGTTTGTACTTTTATTTCTTCATGTAAATTTTCATATTAAATTGGGATAATTTAACACACTAAGCTTCCGTCAAGCACCTAGAAATCCCCTGAGAGAAAGGTAAATATTATAAATAAAATTGCATAAAGTGGGATTAGTTTCTTTAACTTGAATTTCAACAGCAAAAGGGAACGAGTGAGAGAGAATATGCACGTTGAGTGAAAGATAAATTCAAAGTAAATGCATGAGAAAGAGAATATGTTCCTTGAGCGAAAGAGATTCAAAACTAGTGCAATAAAGTAACAACACAAGCCCTCTCACATGATTGCTCTCAGGAAGCAACTATGAAATCTAAAGAGATAAAAAAAATGCATAGTCAAATCCATCTAATGTATTAATGAAGTCAGAATACACTTAGGGCTCACTTGTCAATCGTTGGCAAGCATTAATGGAAGTGTTGTCAAGTCCAAAATGATGGAATATTGTGGTGAAGAGCTCCTAAAACCTGTCAAAAAGAATACAATCATTTTAAGGAAGACTTGGACCCTTCTTTTATAGAAACAAGAGAAAGAAGAGAGAAAGAAATGAACCCTAGCAGAAAGAGGGAGAAGTGGAGACCGAACTGGAAGTCAAACTACATGCATGTGATCATTTTTCCTCCATGCACTTTCCCTCTACTAAAATAGTTGTCTTATTTTATTCTCGTCTCAAGTATGCTGAAAATAAACTCAAATAGGGTGCACTCTTCCACAGTATATTGCTTCTTTTTCTTTCAATAATTTCCATGCATGATTGAAGTACTACATCATCCCAATATACCTACATGTGGGGTGCACCCCTTCCTTATTTTTCTTTCCTTTTCTTGTAATAATTAGTATGTTGAGCATAAGGATCATCAAGGCACACTCTCCCCAAAGTATTTTTGCTTTACTCACAATATTTACCATGTGTAAAATTAAGTTGACCAACACCTTGATTGGAGTGCTCTTTCATGTTGACGTAATCACCCTAGATTTTGCAATCAATCCCTACAAAAACCATGCATATTCTCACAGAGTACACAGCTAATAGTGCACTAATATCTAACAGAAGTTAACAGTTAAAGAATGCCATGAGGAATTTATTGCTACAGGAAAAGAAAATAAGAGACAAAATTAATGGATGGGAACAAAAATATATTTATTAATCATAACATAAATTTGTTTACATACTTATTACATCTAAGAGGAATCTAGAACAGTTCTTCCCTTTGTTTTGGCCCTTTTTCTATATTTTCTCTTTTTTGTTTCTTCTGGTGCAAAAATTAAGTCAAATTTTGCTAAAAACTCTTCTCTGCCCTCAACTGAACCCCCTTGCACCATTTCCTTTCCCCATTTATCTTTTCATTTCTTAGCAGCTGAAACGTTCATTCCATTCAACTTCCCCAATCATTTCATGTTTTCCCTATTGAGCAGTTACACGGTCCACCTTCCCAAAACCGTTTTCCAAATGATGAGTTGACGAGATTTAAACAATTGTGGCAACTTAAATGATTCAGTTTCCCACACTTATTTATACTGACACTTGTCATGACCCTCTTACAATACACATGGAGTTAAGAATGTATAATTTGTAGCCTTTAAATATTTCATGTGGGTGTTGCAGCAACAAGTTACAGCATGTGTTGCTACAACTATTACAACATGTGTTGCAACAACTGTTATAGCATGTGTTGTAGCAATTGTTACGACATGTATTGCAGAAATTGTTCCATCATGTGTTGCAACAACTATTACAACATGTGTTGTAAATATTGTTTCATCATGTGTTGTAGAAACTATTATAGCATGTGTTGCAACAATTGTTTCATCATGTGTTGCAACGACTATTTCAGCACAACATAAACATGTTACAGCAATAGGAAATTGGAACTTATTCCTTCCTACAATTTATTAGCTTAAACTTGAAATATTTTTGGGTTGATGTGGATTGCTTGAGGCCAAAGATGCTCCTGCATCACATTCTCATTGTTATCTAAAAATAATCAACAGACCCGCTAGAAATAATCTATTCTAGGGTGCTCCTCTAATTTTTTTTTGTTTTCTTCTAATTAATTATTGAGCTCCATGCAAATATAAATGTGCAAGTCTAATCTTATATATCATAAGTCCATATATTTCCTCTAATCCCCAGGACTAAAATTCTCGGGGCTCGAAGAACTAAAATTCTTGGGGCCCATGAGATGCCCCCATCGTTGTTATAGCTCAAAATGCCACTATCATTCATTTTTTACTTTGCCCTGCTTACTTACACATCCACCAACCACTTTTGTTGAGGTTCCTATTAAAAAAAAAAATGCATGGTGTACACGCCCTACTACATATGCAGCGCGCGTACATACGGTTGTTTCATGCCTGACAACCCACGTATACTCTAAAAAATTGAAAAAATTAAAAATTTATGCACTTTCGGGCGAAGTTTACGGGCTATGTCAGGTTTCACAACCATCCTACCTCCTATAGCCCCTTATAACAACTAATTAACCATATTTTCTCCATATAAAAGGGGCACTAGGGGGGTCATTTGGAGATATGAAAGAAGAGGCAAGTGAACTTTGCCAAATTTTCTTCCTTGCATTCCAAGCCTTTTACATCATGCTCTGAGTTTCATCCTCATCATTCCCTTCCAGTCATCCTCCTTTATACAATCCATGCTTTTACCCTATATTGGCATGTTGGTTGTGAGGATAGCATATTGGTAATATTGCACTTGGAGTCAAAGTAGAGGAACCCATGTGAGGTTCGTGGAGCAGCGTCGAAACGATTTGGGTTGTAACTTCCAATATTGTTATCAATAAAAGAAAAACTTCTTGTCCCAGATATTTATGTCTTTATGTTTATGTTTATGAATGTTTTTCATGTAAATATAACCCTTTAGATGATATTGGTAGTTATGCATATGTTTTCATAGTTTATTCTGTGAATTTGTTTTAGGCCATCTTTGGGAGGAAGCCTACAATTTTGGAACAAACAACAACAAGAAGGGATATATGACAGACGAAAGGACTTAAGGTACACATTTAGATATTCTCTCCCTTCCCTTAATTACCATTAGTTTTTGTTGGATTTGGGTAAAATAGAAGTGTTTCTATCTTTTAAGGTGTCAAGGCTCTTCCTAGTCGCTAGACCTGGATTAGGGGGATTTTTCCCCATAGCAACTGCACATGCTAGATCGTGCACATGATGGTCTATAGGGAGAATCTCATGAGGATATTGGTTCTACACTGCTAGAGCATTGTTATCTTAGAGCATCAAGTGTTCAAATATCAGGAACAATCTCCATAAAAAATTTGGTGGATAATAACTTGGTTCCCTTGAAGATACAACAAATCCCAAGTATTTTTTAATATCTTAAATAGTTCCTACCATTTGATTAAAACCTACATCTTTCATATTATTTTAATCTAATTATCATATCGTTTTGTAGGGAAAAATATTTTTTACAGGACCTTGCATGACAAGGATTTAGATTTTTTGGGCCCACCATTCACACATGGTGGAATGGCCAAAATAAATATTTGAAAAACAAATATTATAAAACATATGGTCGGCATATTTAGTGATACATTCAACAAGTCTGAAATCACCTTGAGGGCCGGTACATATTTGAAATATGTCAGATATAAATATAGGGTTCAATTGAAAAAGAACCCTAAGTATGATCGTCATCTAGCCATTCCCGAGAAGGAATGGAAGAATATAAAGGATGACGCAAAGGAGAGTGCATTGAGACACGAAGTGAAGACACCACCTGGCCCTAGAAAGTAATATATGCTATTTTGAATTGAATATGATAAATCTTCTTTAGTTCTACGAAAAAAGTTGTGATATATTATAACATACTTGAAACTTTTCATAGGCTCCCAGACATGTCAAAAGCAACCAAGGAAAGACTAGAAAAACATGTGTAGCACAAACTTGGCCAAGGTGGTTACCTAAGATTAAAAGTTTGAATTGTAGATACCAAATAATATATCCATGTTATAAATATCATCATGCAAATTTTATTTAATTGCAACCAATAAGAAAAAATCATGATCTTAAGTCATGTGATGTAGGAGGATACGTTCAACACTACTGCCACCAAAGAGGACTTGAGGCTCAGTTTCAAGTTCGACTTTCAAGAAGTGGTGGAAAATCGACAAAGGATGGGACAGACACAATCTAACCCTTCGAACGAGATGGTAAATAAAATGGAAATATTGTAGTTTTTTATTACTTTTCAAATATATTGATGATTGATTTTACCCATCAATTAATGTGACTATTTTTTTAAGAAGGAAAGAAATGGCGTTTCATTCGACAACGGTGGACAACAACCTCATGATTCTAGTGGTGTGTAGGCCCATCATGGTATGCGTGTCTTTAAAATAAAATGTATAATATGACAACTATAAATATTTACTTGCAGATGGTGTACTTATAAATTTTATTGTTTCAATAGCAGAGCCTGTAGATGAGGGTGCTCGGAGAGGAGAGGAACTGATGACAATCTAACTAATGGCGTTGACTACTCCTCTAGGTAAAAAGTATAGTAATGATATTTTTACTAATGAAATAGTGTTATGAATAATAACTAACCATGTCATTTCTACACTTTTTGTTATTGTAGTGGATGCCCTTGTATTGCATCAGCCTCCACATCGTGCTACTAGAAGTATTACAATGCTTTACATGACCCATCACCTTCCAACACTAGAAGAGGGCCCAATGGTTGAATGTTGGGATCAAGGCGAATGTGATGATGATTTACTCATGAATTATATAAAAAAGAATTTATTGTACATATTTTGAGGACAAATTTTATTAATATTAATTATTGACTGAATAATTTTTTGTTTTTCTGGTGATGCATGAATCTTATATGTTTTGTATGCATGTACATTGTTTCTTTCATTTACCTTTAATTCTATTTTTTTCTACTTGTTATGCATGATTGGGTATGGGGAACTAAGAGTGATGTCGGGGGGGCGCAAACGAGCTTCCATCTCCACGTGGTTGGCCCTGTTTAGTAGAGAATAAATTATTCTTGAAACCAAGAGGATCTCATTCATGAGGTATTCCCATTTAGTATTTCTAGAGTGTCGTACATGTTTACTTATTATTTAGCCATAAAACATTTTATTCTCTTTTAAAAATGCAAGCTCATATATGTTTAGTTATTATTCAATCATATAACCTTTTATTGTCTTTGATAAAATGCTCGTTTGAAGGGATGTCACCTCCATGATCCACAATGCATTTTCAACAAGGTATAAATCATTTGCTTCTCTTGCATCATGAAATTTTCCTTCATTTCATTGTATACTTAAATTCAAAATCCAAGGATAGATAGTGGTGGAAACAACTATTATTCATTTAATAATATTTTTTTTAGAGATTATTGACTATAAGTTGATGTGGCATATTATGTTCTCCCTTAACATTTTTTTCCAATGTTTAATGTTCAGAAACACCTATTCAAAGGAATTGGCGATGTAGAATGTTGATTAGAGTTAATGATTGATTCAATGAACATTGACAACAATATTGATAAATCACATGGCAAGAAAAATGGTTGTTCCACCTGCATACTTACACTTCAAAAACTCAACTGCATACTTATCATTCATAGAAACATTATTAGAACTACATACTCAACAAATGTTTGGAGGGACATTTGAAAAATGATGTGGAATATTGTATTAGTTTTTATTTCCAAATAAAAAACTCATGGTTTTTCAAATTTGTCAAAATAAAAGAAGAAAATGCCTTCATTTGGAGGGAATATTTTTATCTTACAAGAGATAAACTTGTTGCAAGGATCCCCTGTCCAAGGAAACATTTTAGAGACTAGAGTATTCTATCCATAGAAACATATAGAGCTCATTCCCATGTGATATCTAATCCTTCAAGGATCCAATCATGAGGTACAACAATATTTCTTTCACCAATGCAAACATGAATATACTTCTTCGTCTTCCTAATCCATGAACCCTCATCCTTATTTGTACCCTTGAAACCATCCAAACCCTTCCTTCTCACATCCTCTAACACTCAACCAAAAACCCTACCTACCACCAAAACCCTTCCCCTTTCTTCCATCCTCCAAAGGCCTCCTCAATAGATGTGACCTTATCTACCCACCTCCATGTCTAAGGTTTCTTCCTTAATTGTCATAGGCATGATCTTCCATGATGATTACACCCTTTCAAGTTCAAGCCTCAACTCCCATGGATCCTTACTCCCATAGATTTGGATCACCTAGTTGAGTTTTGAGGTCATCGAACCTAGACAGAACCACCTTGTCGTCATTTTCTCACAACCCTTGTGTGATTTCTATAAATGTCAAGATGTCTTTTAATGAATATCTTTTTTAGGACTGTATGGTTTTGGATAATGACCTCCTAGTCTCGTTTATGTGGAAAAGAATTCCTTTATTCCCACTATTGATGTTTCTAATATAATCATGCATCAACCCTAATTCTACCAAAAGTATGGGTGCATTCATCATTTTGTTGTCTTGTGGCTTATATTGGTGGATCTACGCAACAAAATTTATCAAAACTATAATCCCCTTTTATTGAAAGAGGGTTATGTCTATCTATATGCATGGGGTTTCTTCGGTGTATAATTTTATGCATCTTCCAATAGGGGCATTATTCTCCATTCTAGCCATTATTTTTGGGGATTTTATTGCTTCTACAAGCATCCCTAGTACCTTACACTCTGCAAGCTTCCATTGGAAATGGAGCACCTTCAAGAATGGTTGGACCATTGGATGGAGAACCATGCATACTATGAGAAGGGTTCATATAGACCCACCTAGTATGTACCTACCTAACATATTCATTTCACTATGCTTGTTGGGGTCTCTCTCTTGAAGCAATGCAACAAGATCCAATTTGTTGGCTCAATATGTTTGTACATCACTAACATTAAAACAGTACAGTGCAACATATAAGAGATTGATGAGAAAGAGAACATAGTTTTGTAGGATAAATGTACCATGTAGGAGTTACCTCCCTTAGGCTCTTCCAAGACCTAAGACAAAATAGAGATGAAATCTAAAGAATTTCTATTATGGTAAAGTCCCGCCTGTGGATAGGTGAAACCCCCCTTTAGATCAAGACCCCTTCTTTGATACAAAGACGAAAGAAAAAAAATGGAAACTAACTTCCCTTTAGACCTACTTCAACAATTAGAGTAAGAGGAAGGATATGACACACATTTTCGCGATGGTTGTCCTCACTACTCCATCCTTTGACCTTGTTGACCAAGCTCCTAGGCGCAAGATATGACCTGCAATGAAAAAAGAGGAAACCTGTTTCTTCTACTCTATTTGTTAGGTGAAAATAGATCTATCTATGATGGATCTCACAACAATAGACATGCATGAGCCAATGACACAAAACATGAAGGGAAATAGACCAAGTTATATATTAATGATGGAAAACATGGAAAAACTTACAACCTTGTGATGTTGTCATATCATTCCTCCAAGCTCTCCTATCCAACCCTCTCCTGAATGTCTCAAGATCAGAATTATGATGATCTCGTGGATTCTCCTCCCTTTTCACCTTGGAATTCACTCATTATATAGGATTTTGGAGGCTTAACCATCATGAATTGTTTTAGGAAATGGTTGAGGATTTTTCTCCATAAGTTGAGATTGAGTTTACTTAAGATGGAGCCATAAGATATGACTCAAATATTTGACCTCATATTCTTGGAACTAACCCTTAGAATAAGGTGGGCTATCCATAACTCCCTCTAACCACTTCAATTCTCCCCCAACACTGAGCAAAAGGAATTGACAACACTCCCCATACATGGGCAGGGGAGCGTTGTCCTTCAAAAATGGTCAAAATCTCAAGGTAAAAGGCATTGTTTCTACCTTCTCATGATGAGTTTTTCTCCTCTACAATGACTAGGGATTATGACAAATGTTCTTCCATGGTGTCAAAGTTGTGAAACTTAATAAAGTGCATGCAACACTTAATAAAGTGCATGCGACACTTATTAAGGTGCATACGACACTTGATAAAGTGCATGCAACACTTTGTAAATTGCATATGACACTTGATAAAGTGCATGTGACACTTATTAAGGTGCATACAACACTTGATAAACTGTGTGTGACACTTATTAAGGTTCATATGACACTTGATAAGGTGCGTACGGCACTTATGACACTTAAGTGTGACATTTAGGTGTGTAACACTTTCCTACATCTAAATCATACATGAAGAAATCTCTTAGATGAAAGAGTAGAGGACTTACTCGCTAGTTTGATGGTTTCCCCTGCATGCTCCTTGGTAGTTCAGTCCTTTGAATATGTCATTCACTTTCATGAACGTAGATCTGCACACATGAGAACATCAACAAACACCTCTCACAAGATCAAATGTAACATGTGTCAATCACCGATAGATCTAATAATATGACATAAATACATGAAAATATTAACTCTCTATAAACATTATAGTCACCATATACAATCAATTAGAGGGGAAAATCATGTGTATATTCTATTAATAAATAAAAAATCTTACAACTTACAAACAAATAGCTTGATGAAGCTTCTCCCAATTTCCTTTCCCAGGCTTCATAATCAATCTGACATTATCATTTTAATCTTTATTTTCCTCCCCTTTTCCCATGAGAGACCCTCAATATATAGGATCAAAGAGATGAGATGGTGGATAAATCTTAGACACTCAAAATAACAAGTTTCTCGAGGTCAAACTATGAGAAATCCGAGATTGATCCCATCTTGTTGTAACCATTCCTAATTTGAGAGTAACAAACCTGGTCGCGCCCTGCATTCCTACAGGATGCAACCAGTTGCGATTTGTAAGAGAGAAAGGAACGACTATCAATTTGGGTCACGATATATAAAAGGACACCTCGTGACCAAGAAAAAGGATAGTGTATACTCAAGGGAAAAGTGACATAACTCAGTGTTTCAGCCTCATAACCTCTATAGAATATCCATCAGGTAATCAGGTGGAAAATAGTTGTATAACATATGCCCCCTAAAGTATGAGGTTGGAAGAGGTTTTTGATGGCTGAAATAATTTATGAACAAAAGTTATGGATCTTTAGGCAAAGAAAAATAGGAAAACTCTATCATCAGTCCTGCACAAGAATAACATCCTCGAGGCGAGCATACCCATGCTCAGTAATAGAAACTAAGCATAGCCACCAAAAATGTACATTGTGTATCCATGCATGACGCAATTGAATAGATCATGGAAACAAACTAATAGACTATGGATCCATGTCACAAGTGAATACATATCCACGACCAAGTATAAATGTGGATCTATGTGATAGTATACAAATCAGTGAGATGACTCAATGCCCAAGTGATCTTTGAAGAACTCATGAATAACTCCATCGCAAATTGGGAGGGGATGTTGTAAAGGAATGATGTGGTCCCAACCCAAGGTATTTGTATCAACCCCCAAATGGTATGAATCTATAACATGTGAATAGATGAGATGATGTCGATCATGGTAGAAATCGTCTGATTACTAGCCATTAATGGATACCGTTAACAGACGCAAGGGAATCCATTGATGATGATGGACCCCAAGATACCTATTACAATATAGTGAGTGTGAAGAGATGATTTGTAGTCGAACACTCATAGATTCATTCAATAGGAGTCAATGATGTAAAATCATTATTGGAAATGCAAGGGAACTTGCCAATGATGACTGCAAGACCTAAGGTACTAACTAGTTTCTAGATTTTGATCATGGATAATGATTTGGTGTTGAAAAGATGAAATCCGTTGAAGGAGGGCCTTGATGTATCCCCCATCAATTGACATGAAA
>JZKD02S2269615.1:413390-423394 GCA_000966675.3 Picea glauca | reverse complement strand
TATTTATCAAAATCTGGGAATGAATATGCTAGAGTAAGCGAATTTTTAGTGAATTTTAAAATTTTCTGCTCTATTTTAATTCACGGTAGCTTTATTGAAATCCTGGTCACTACATAATTAATGTGCTGTTTAATTCTCCCTTCGTTCTCCGCAATAAATACATGTCCTTTATATGATGCTTTCATATCCGATGGTCACAACTTGATTTGATCATTGACCAATCCTCCAACGATACTTCTCTTGTAACTCCCAGATCCGACGATCCTAGTTTGTCCTGTAATGATAATGGACGGCTTCTATGCATCATTTGTTATGAGCCTAATGTCATCATTTCTTTTGCACTTTTTGGGTTTCTACTTGGTTTCCAACTGAACCAAGGATATTTGCATGCTCTGATATTGTGTGATCTAATAAGCTTCCTCTCCTGAGCTTTGATCTCTGCATATTGTCTGACATTTTCATTCTTTGCATACTTTCAATGCACTTTTCCTTCTTAGCTTTGATATTTTCATAATGTTTGACATCAATGACAATTTCATATATGATAACTTATCATCACATCATAATGACATTGATTGTTGACATCAATGAAAACATGTCCATGACAATATGTCCAATAGAAGGAGCATCAGTGGGTTCTGGAGGATAGATATGAAATGGACTATAGATGGATGTTGATGTCTAGAAAAATTTGTTTTTGGTGTTCCTAGTTAGCTAGAACACAATATCCATAACAAAATAGGTGGAATACAACTATGGATAGGAAATAAACATAAGAATACAAAAGGAAATATATTTGTAAAGAGGAAATGGAAGGAACCAAAATTGGAAAATGACAACAGTAAGAAAATATTTATTGATATTTGGAACTTGATGCAATGTTCACTTGCCTCTTCGAGGAGGATACCTCCTACATGATTAGTTATAAAAATACGATAATATTCACTTCATATAAAATTACATATTTTCTACGATTATATATAGTTTCTAATTGACCAAAACCTTAACCACCTAATGGACCTCCATTAATGAGGCTTAAACCACTAACTAGTGGATTTTCTTTAATGATACCACTTACGTTTATTGATTTCACACTATAATACCTAGTGGTGACTCATTTAATAAGTATGCCCCTCATAACATTAAACAAAAATATATTCCAATAACTAGGGAGGTTAGGGTGGGACCCTAAAATTTCCCTTCCCTTTACAAAGTAGTCTTGTCCTCAATTCTAGAGATAAGGAAATTTGTGGAGAATCTTTATTGGTTCCCATATAACATCTTTAGGATATGTATGCTTTCATTGGATAAAAAATTCTTGGATAGTGCACTGGCAAAGATTACTCTCACATTTTTCAAAAATGACCTCAAGATGCCACCAAATACAACCCTTCTCATCCAATTTTGGAAGGTTGAAGTTGAACTATGCAATCAAACCCAATCATTTTATTTGAGCAGAACACATGAAAGACTAGGTGGAGTTTAGAGTTTCTAGGAAGAGCCAATTTAAAATCCACTAGACCTATGTATTTAAGGATATTATAGGGTACATAAAACATAAGATCTAACTTATGGTGGCTCTTCTGGTTAAGTGAAGTCTTTTAATAGGGTTGGAGATGTAAGAAAAACTAATCACATTTGTCAAAAGGTTGTTTAGAGAGATGTTGATCATGTTATGTATTCATGCAATTCTAAGCGAATATCAAATTATATTTGAGGGTAAAAAGCATATTAGCATGAGTTGTCAGGGTGTTGTCCACCTTTTGAACCTTATAGAGGCCTAACAAGTATAATATTATTGATAAGGGTGGATTTCCATAGACTTCGTTGGATCCATTGGGGTTTCCATTATGGATAAAAACAATTTAAATAAGTTTCTAAACATTTGTTGAGTACTTTCATATGGCCATCAGTTTGGGGGTGATATGTTGTGTTGAGATTTAATTGGGTACCTTGAAATTGAAACAAATCCTACCCAAAATTATTGGTTAAGGTGGGATCGTGATTAATCATAATGGATTTAGACATTCCCTTTAAAAACATTTTCCATGAACATGTGCTACTATGTAGGTCTTGAATGGGTGTTCTAGGGCACAAAACTGAGCATGTTTGGAAAGGTGATCAACAACTAATATTATTATTGTTTTTTTTCCTGATTTTGATAACCCCATAGTCAAATCCATAGAAATGTCATCCTACATAGTGGTAGTAATGGTGAGGGTTGTAAGGATCTTGGATGCTTCACTGTTTCCCCATTGTGTCCTTGGAAAACTTCAAATTATTCCACAAAGGTGTAAATCTCCTTGTTTGTGCCTTCCCAAAAGAATGAATGGTTAATCCTATCATATTTTTTTTAAAACCCAAAATGACTTGTTGTGGGAGAGGCGTGTAATGCAGATAACAATAGGGATTTAAATGAGGAATCTCAAACCAAAAAAATGTATCCTTTATAAAAAAATATCATCATCCTACCATGTTTAACCTAGGTGTGCTTGTGATTTGACCTGTAGATGGTGGATTGTGTGCATGATCTTGTCATTAATTGATCATTATTGAAGTACCAAATGTATCCAATTGAGCACTGGAAAATATAAGGAAAATAAGGACCCCTTGTCATCATACTTCCTAGAGAGAGAATCAACCACTGCATTTTCCTTTCCCTTATTATAGATAATTTCATAGTCATAGCCTAATATTTTTCTGACCCACTTTTTCTTTTCTAGGGATGAAAACCTATGCTCTAGGAAATATTTCAAGATATGATGGTATGCTTGAATCTAGAAGTGACACCCCATCAAGAAAGGATGTGACATATCAGTTCCTTGAAGAATAACCAACATTTCCTTTGGAGAGGAGGATTTCCTCAAGTTTCTACCACATAATTACATACTAGTGAAGGTCAATGGGTGTCCCTCTTATATTAACACAACACTAATTCATTTTCCCAAGGTAACACGTTCCAAAAAAAAAATATTATGAAAACTAGGAAGGGCAAGGACTAGTGTGGTACACATAACATATTTTAAATCCTGAAAATCCTATTCATCTTCCTCATTCCAACTAATTGTATTCTTTTTTAGTAGGGTAGTGAGAAGAGTATAATTTTTATCATAGTTTTGGACAAAATTTTGGTAATAGCCTGTGAGGATAAGAAATCCACACAAAATTTTGAATGTCCTAAGACAAGGCCAATCCTTAATCACCTCAATTCTATTAGGATCAACATGCACACCTTCCTCTCTAACCATGTGTCCCAAATACTTGAGTTTTGAAGAAACAAAAGAAAATTTAGAATTATTAACGCACATTTGTTGATTACATAGGAGTTATAATACTTGATCCACATGTGCCGCCAAAGTTTTGTTATAGACCAAGAAGTCATGAAAGAAAATTGTTGGCACACAGTGGGAAGACCCGGGGTTAATCATCAACATATCAACAAAACCCTTACAAATTGTCCCTTTCATCAACATCTATAAGAAAGTGATGTTGCATGAAATTGCAAGTAGTCAGTGCTCCCCGCATGTATCATGACAAGGGACTAATCATCTCTCGTGGATCCTTGAAATCTGGCGGTGTGAGTTTACCAATTACCTGTGGGTTTTGGTGTAACGACAATTATACTATCAAAAAATGGTATCATAGCTAGAGGTAACGAGTTCGATACACACTTGGCTCATGCTGAGGTGGATATTGTTGCACGAAGTTGCAAGCAGTCAGCGCTCCTTGTGTGTATCATGACAAGGGACTAATTGCCTCTCGTGGATCCTTGAAATTTGGCAGTGGTGAGTTTACCAATCACCTGCATGTTTTGGTGTAATAGAATTCATACTACCAACAAGTGAAGTCTCACCCAAGGCATAAAGAGGGGTTGTGTGAACCAAGGTTCTATAGTGATGAGGGTAAGTGAGGAATTCAACATGTTATTACTAACCACCTACTCTGTTGCACAATTTCCATTAATTAATAGTTACTTAACACTTAATATATTCTATGCACGACATTCTCCCACATTACATTCATTCATTTAGAAGTTACTTTAGTGCATGACATCATAACATCATATATGCATAACAAATTCAACATACTTCGACATTTATCAACATTTCACGATAACAGTAAACATTATAACATGTAAACACAACACATCATGACACAAGGGTTTAACGTGGTTCACCAAACTTGGTCTACATCCACAATGAATGGATTATTTTATTATTCATTGGTAATATTATTACAGATGCATATTCTGCTACAAAATATGCAATAGTAAGATTACCCAAACCTACCTAATTGTTGTGCTACAATACGAGCTTCACTCCTCAGTCATAGCACCTAAACACTTAGCCAAAAACTCAACTCATGCAAAATGCACCATAAACTCTCATAATTTGAACCCCTTCTATCAAAAACCCATTACATATTTATACATCAATATAGAGCTAAGCATGTTACAATGTGGAAAAAGTTTCCCAAAATTCTAACTACTTTCCGCCTTTTTTCACTGCTCCGTCGTGTTTCCTCCTTTCACGTTCTTTGACTCCTTAAATCCCATTACCTTGATGTTCTCTAGTACATATTATAAATACCTTTTCTTATTTGAATTATTCTATCGCAGATCCAAAAACTTAACCAAAATTCCTATCCAACAGGCCCCCAACACTCACTTATGGCTTACCTTGAACCACTCATTCTTTCTTCCAGTGTGCCATAAATATTTTGAAGGTATTTTTTGTTATCATATCCTTTTACTTTACCTATATTTCCTTATGTAAAATTTGGTCAAGTTTTTTGGTAGTGACTTGAGCCTACATCTTCTCGACACTTTCATCATCTTCCTATTTTATTATACCTCGAGTTGTTTCTAACACTATTGTCACTTTGTATGCTTCATCCTCTAGTAATCATATTTGTTATGCACAAGAATGTTGTTTTTACCTTAGTTGATGCGTTTTTTAATATAGATTTATGTTGTCATTCATTGGTATTACCACCTCTTCTAGTTGTAATGTTCCCATCATTGCTTTGAACTTTTGCACCTTTTCATGTGCATCCTAAATATTCTATTGGATCTCCCGTTAGTCCTTGTATTCACTTAGTTGTGTCCATAAACACATGGTTTTTGTATACATCTAAGCACATTCTACTTATATAGTATTTATTTTCTTCATCGTTACTGTCATTGACTTCTCCTTTGTCTCCCTTTCTTTAGGTGGAGTGCTTGATGTCATGCACACTTCTAGGTCAACTATTTGTGTGTGGAAGCCTTGAATAGCTTCGCTAATATTAATCACTTGTTCTTTGACTAGGTCCTCCTTCTCTATCTAAGCCTCTAGGACTTCTTGGTATACTTTCTTCAATGCTTGCTACATTATTTCAACCTTCTGCACAACCTCATTGCGCTTCTGCTTGACTTTGTTGAATTCCATCTCCAAGGATGTGTTCTTGGTCATAACCTTAACCAACTCTCTCGATGTCTTCATAATTCATCACCCTCTATTATTTTTCCTTTACACCTAAATTTTTCATCTTCTCCACTAGTTTTTTGCATTCATTACATTCCTTAATGCTCCATTAACTCTATATATTCAGTGAATTATCCATTTGATTTTGCTGCCTGTCAAGATCTTCTTGTCAATCTGCATTTATTATTGCATGGCTCCACTACTTCACCATTATGGTAGATATTTATTGCATGTCCTTGTCATTAAATAAGATATAATTCCACACTAAACCTAGAAGAAGAGAAGAATAATTTAATCAAGAACATAAATGATAGAGAAATCACACAGTACACAGATATTTTACCCTAGAAACCCAAACTGGGAAAACCAACATTCCTTGAGTTTTATGCTCTCTTGTTGTCTTATTCAATCTAAATAAAATGTTTCATGTCTAACAATGTGTTGGCATCCATTTCGTATTTTTATCTTTTTCCTATAAGCTACCTACACAAGGGTTTTTGAACCCTTAATACTCATCGCAATCTTTTAAATAAAATGACATGATTATCTTGTGCATTTGCACACCTGCTTTTCGTTTTTATTTTCATGACTGCAAGCGTGAAAACCTTGAGCTAGAAGTCATGTTGATGGCATTAAAATAGTCACTGGATTATTACGAATACTCTTGTTCATGTGGTCATTTCACCTCTAGCTCAATAATGGTCATACAATTGGCAAAACACCAAAACTTTATTCACTTTTCATTTTTGTTAATATGGTTTCAATTTATAAGTTCTCCATGCAATGATTTTTGGTGTTTTGGATTAAATCCTTGGTGCAATGGTTTCATAGAATGCATTAAATTTGGGATTAAGTCCTTGGTGAAATGTTCGATATAGTGGTTTCTTTCAATTCATACAAATGCTATTGGATTTAAACATTCGGATTGAGTTTTGGCTATGTGATTATGTGATAATCCATTTGAATTTTGGTTTACAATGCTTTGGATTATGATTTGAATGAAACTATTACTTAGGCATCGTTCATTGTACAACTGATATGATTTTTGCATAGTCTCAATTCCTCCACCCTCGCACACATAGGCATTAATGTTTGCCTTGCATCTCGAGCTACCTCTGCTTGTTTTGAGAAAATTGTGGGAATTGTTCCTGTGCTTACCCTGTCAAACCCTCTCACCGTTCACCCTGTTGACTGTGTTCTTTCTCCTATGACTCCTGTAGGGAGAATTTAACCCCATGGTGTTCAGAGTCTGTTACTGTTTGATAGTGCCAGAGAAGACTGCCCCCGTAATTTCCTCCCAGAGACATGTTTTTGCGTGGGCGATTCTTGGCAAACGATTTTGAATCAGATCAAACCCTTGAAAACCCAGAACCGAAATTATCCCCTTTACCTTCATTGAAGGAGGTTTGCTTAGAAATTGGGTTATTACAGAGTTATAGCTCGTGTTTTAGAGGTCAAATCTCAGATCTTCTCCGTGGATGAAAGGTGCGTTTTGGTTTGTTTGTATTTGCTGAAACATTTATTATTTCTCCATGCCTGTGCCTTAGAACCCTTCTCACTTGTCCTGCCAATCCCCCTCCTACACTCTCGCCCCTTGTTGAACCCTTGATCAATTCAAAAGATATTCAACCAGTCTGCCAGCAAGTTTTACATCTACAAGGCTTGTGATTTTTTAAAAGAAAAAAACGTGTAAGCAGCTACATCCATCATGATTCGATTTGATTTTACATTGGCTGGTATGATTTTGTTTAAATTTTAGCATGATTCTGTCTTTCTTAAATCAATACAAAATATTTGTTTGCTAGATCGAATATATCTCTGTTTTGATTAAATCGATGTAATATGATTTTGTTGTTATTGAATTAGTATAAACGGTTGTGTTGGCTCTGAGTTAGTTTCATATAGTTCTGTTTTATAGATTCAAAAATGATTTAGTTTGTTTTTAGCATAGTTGATTCTATTTCCAAAGATTGGTTTGATAAATAGAATATAGTCTGTTTTGATTAATTGATTCAATACGATTTCGTTTATCCTGAATTGGCATAAAAGATTTGATTTGTTTAAGCTTGAATGATATGCCTTGTTTTGAATTGGTAATAAATGTTTTGTTTGGTTGACTGCATATATTCTTGTTATCATTTGGATTGATTTAAAATGATTTTGTTTGTAAATATGACCAGATACAAAATCATGAGATTCTGTTAGCTAGTCATAAAATTTGGATTTTTGTTAATTTTACAATTAAAACATTGTCTAAAATGGTTTATTCTTGTCCACCTACAGGTACACATGAATTTCAATGGGAAATTGGACATACTGTGGCAGTTTAGAGCATGCTTTTTGTTATATAGTTTTGTTTTAAGTTGTTAGTCTTAGGCGGAAATAGAGATTTGGGAGATTGTTCCCATATTTTTTGCAAACAGTTTGATAATTCCCACAGGAATGTTTTACCCTGTGGCCTTTATATACTCATTATTTTTTGTAAACAACCCATCACTATTGAGAGAACAAAGACTATGGACTTATGATTATACAGACTCGAATGGAAGTGGATGCTTTGTAACAGCTTTATCTTTCAATTTATCATACTTTCGTTCAAGTTTTGTGCATTTTAATTTGTTATCAAATTATTGACTACTTTAGATATCAAGATTTGTTACAGATTGATGCATTATGATTTGAATTTTGTCCATATCTGATGTATCTCATTTTACGCACAACAATTACTCTGTTTGAATTCAATAAATAGAAGGCTTATCTTCTTCACTAAATGAACGATTATGTACAAATCTTCACACTGGGATTTATCTAAATGTGATGATCTGTAAATCATAAAATTGTTTTTGTTTTATGTCTTGTTTGTTCTATCATTCGTATTCAAAGAGAGTTGTTGCTTATTGTTTATGAGAAGCTTGTGGAAAGTCGAGTGCGGGTTTCCCCCATCGAACAGCTGAATCAAATACTGTTCACGGGACAAATTGGAAAGCGTTACTACAGGTTAGTCTGTTAGTGTTATTTAATTAGTTTAGTTAATATATAAATTTCTTGTAATATGAAAGCCTCTCACTGTTCATCTCTATAGTTCAGATTTACAGTTAGGATTGTTATGTTATTATTATGCTTAGATAGCTGCCATTTTATTTCTGTCTCATAAAAATTATGAAAATCCAAAAATAATAGATTTCTTGTCATAGGACAGTTCACAAATGATTTTTGCAGGTTTTCAATTTAAAATCTGTAATTTGTAAATACTGTGCATACATAATTGAGGTTTAATCAGGTTGATAACTGAACATTTAAATAAGTAGATTTATTGTTTTATGATATTAGTTAGTAAACTGTATATATAGTTTTCGATTTGTATATAGTTTTCTGTAGTTATTTTTTTCACTTAGATTAGTTTCTTTAGCTTAGTTTTTCTTTTGTTTTCCTAGGACTTAGATTGGCCAACGAAGCCGCTAAACCTGTCAAAGTGGGTTATCCCAAACGACTTGGGTTATTTAGACAACCTCGGACTAGATCCACCCCTACAGTTGACGAGCGATCATTCGCCCGTCAACAAATGGCGCTAGAAGGAGAGTCAACTGACAAGCTGGCCTTGTAGGAGCCTTTATTTTAAATATATTCAATTCCCCCATGGCTCCCCAAATCATTGTGTTGGAACATGCTTTCAACTTCTCATTACTCAATGTTCCCAACGAGACAGTCTCTCGCTTGTCCAAAATCACCTTTGATGGTGAAGGCAATATATATGTTAAAGACTACCTTAACAAGTTTTGGTGCAAATGCATCAAACATGACATCTCATATTTAGGAGTTTTATGCAGACTATTCGCTTTTACTTTTAGAGGGTGGATTAAACATTGGTTTGAATCCTTTCCAGCATGTCACATTTTTTATTGGTTTCAATTTGTAGATGAGTTTCTAGATGCTTCTGAAATTTATGATTTTGATCAATTATGTGAAGAATTTCATACTTCACTAATCAACGACGATTCATCTTTAAAAGACTTTTTGACAAGATTCTATCATATCCTCTGTAAATTTAATCTCGATGACATGTCATTGGCATTAAATCTCTTCTATGATGTTTCCATCCCTTCCATCCAGTCATGTTCAATCACGAATGAAGAACCAATTGCAAATCCTATCACTCAACTGCTAGAACAATCTTCTTCGTAAGAAGAGAAAAATTCTTCCTATAATGTTGAACAAGCCAGGGAGGTAGAATCTATTGATCAGGTTCTTATTGACAACCAAATTGGTTTTTCCTTTGAATCATTGTATTTTCAGTCTAACACTAGTATGGAAGATGATTCGTTTCTGGCTCAAGGTGAATATCCTCATTCTTGTAACTCATGCTCTAATCAACATTTAAAATTAGTCATTGAAGAACACTTAAGCGACGAAAATCGTCCTGAATGTTCTAGTACTCCTATGAAACTAATTAGAGAAGAAGTTACGCAACTAGAAGAAGAAACTTTAAACCTTCATCCTCAAAATGCACAGGAAAGACTAGATGTTTGTCACATAAATTTT
>JZKD02S2269615.1:401718-413340 GCA_000966675.3 Picea glauca | reverse complement strand
TATGCTAAATTTTGGTGAAATTAATTCCGAGCATAACATTGATAAAACCGGATTTAACGCTTGTTCACTTTCATCACTCACATGGGAAAAGGACATGTTGCGAGATGATTTTACACAGTTTATTGTTGAAAAAGACAATGCATTATATTTTATGGAGATAAAAAATTCTAAGTTGCATATTCGTTCTTTAATTAGATCAAATCTTAATGTTTATACTTCACACTTTGAAATGATCAATCTCATCAAAGGAAACATTCAAACCAATGATCCAATTGATTCATGAATCCTCCTATGATGAGTTTCCCATTGATATATTCATTTCATCGAAGTCATGGTTTGCATCCTCATTTTTGTGACAGGATCTTAGGATGGCTTGAATATTCATATATAAAGAAATTTCATAATAAAGACAAGGTTGTGCTTTCTTTGTTTCCACCTAAGTATTTTGGAAGAAGGCATGACATGTTTCTTTTAGATCCTCCATGTGAAGAAATTAATGAACACTTAGAGAACTGTCAGGAGGATGGGACATTTCAGCCTTGGCTGATGGTTATTCCATTTCCTCGTAATCCTGACAAGTTTTTCAAACTTACTTACACTCACTCATGCCAATATGACCCTTATCACGACAATACTTCGCAATGGTTGGAGGATTCATACAACAAGAATATCCAAGGAAATGGTAAGATCATGCTTACTTTGTTTTCAGATGATGATTATGAAGGTAAGTGTGATATGTTTCTGTCATTTGTTGATATACTACCATTCTTATTAGTAATGCTTGATCTTGTTTCCATTGCAGGATTAGAGTTATTCTGATGGCTACATTGGAAACATGACTTCACGTAGTATCCTGATTTGTTTAATAGTTAGGGTAGGTTTAGGAATAGGTTTTTCTTTCAATTTTATTTCTCACTAGTTCTCTTTGTAATAATGCAGTCATGAACGCAAGTGGGCACACCATGAGAACCATAATACGGTTGTTGTCAGGGAAGTCCCCTTGATCATTTTCTCTTTACTCTTAGTTGAACATTTATTTTCAAAAATGCAGTATCGTCATGAAAATATTAAATGGAAAGTAAAGAGATAAATAAATCTGAATCAACCCTGACCCAAGGTACCATGAGTAAGGTTTCTTTCCCATCAAACAAGATTTTCCTACTTTTGAGTCTCCCAAGGGATTTTGTGGCATGAGGTTTTCAGATGCACGTTCTGTACATATTTTTTTTTTATTGTATTTCTTTGCTTTCAAATCTTTCTTCGTTGGTGTGTTTTGTTTCCATTTATGCTTATCAGTCTTTATTTTTGAAATACACATACTTGCATTATGAACTATTCAAACAAAGAAAACAAAAAAAAATTCCTCTGAAATGACTGCTGAAAAGTTGTCTAAACATCAATTGTGATATGCTTCTGAAATTTAGATCCATGTTAAGGAAAGCCTGTTGTTTGAAAGAAGTTTATTGATTTCAATTTATAAGTGAATCTTGTCACAATCATCTTTTCTTCTTACGTTGTCCATGTTCCTTAAGGGAATGACTCAAAAGATGTCTCCTTGCCTTAGAAGGTCGGTTTTGTAAACAAACCATCTCTGAATCTTAATGAAGGATAGTTTAAAAAAAAAAAAAAACTTTTAAGGTCTGAAAAAATATGTCTAAAATATTATAATTTTCAGCATCACTCCGCTCAATTATATATCTTTAAAAATTAAATAAATCATAAAAGATTTGTGGGAAGTGATTGTAAACCCACCGGGATGCTGAACAGGTCTGCTGGCAGCGGGTAAATTCATGCATGGCACCAAGACAACTTCGTCAGGGTACTGAACAGGCCCGCTGGCAGCGAAGCAATGTCAGGTATATAAAAATTTGCAAATATGAAACCTCTTGACCTTAAAATGTACTTTATTTTGATCTGGAACTTCTTAGCAGGATACAGATATCAGAGTGGGCTAAATGGAAAACTTGTTGAGGCTATGGACGTCTTCTGGAAGAAGTGGCTCTGTCAAAAGTATTTGAGACTTATCTTTAATATCATGACTCGCCTGTCTTAAGACTATTATTAGTTTTCATCTTTTAAGAACAGCTGGAATTTTTTTATTCATGATGATGTTTAAACAATTTTCTGGTTGTTTTTGAGTTAGAATTATTCTCATTATCCTAATATGGATTTGTTCTTTTGGCAGAGATAACTGCTTCTACCAATGTGTTGCCATTGTTAGCATCCATTTAACATTTTTATCTTTTTCTTATAAGATGCCTACACAAGGGTTTTTGAACCCTTAATACTCATCGCAATCTTTTAAATAAAACGACATGATTATCTTGCGCATTTGCACACCTGCTTTTCGTTTTCATTTTCATGACTGCAAGCATGAAAACCTTGAGTTGGAAGTCATGTCGATGGCATTAAAATCATCACTGGATTATTACGAATACTCTTGTTCATGTGGTCATTTCACCTCTAGCTCAATAATGGTCATACAATTGGCAAAACACCAAAACTTTATTCACTTTGCATTTTTGTTAATATGGTTTCAATTTATAAGTTCACCATGCAATGATTTTTGGTGTTTTTGATTAAATCCTTGGTGCAATGGTTTCATAGAATGCATTAACTTTGTGATTAAATCCTTGGTGCAATGTTCAATATAGTGGTTTCTTTCAATTCATACAAATGTTATTGGATTTAAACATTCGGATCGAGTTTTGGCTATGTGATTATGTGATAATCCATTTGACTTTTGGTTTACAATGATTTGGATTATGATTTGAATGAAACTATTACTTAGGCATCGTTCATTGTATAGCCGATATGATTGTTGCATAGTCTCAATTCCTTCACCCTCGCATGCATAGGCATTAACGTTTTCCTTGCATCTCATGCTACCTCTACTTGTTTCGAGAAAACTGTGGGAATTGTTCGTGTGCTTACCCTGTCAAACCCCCTCACCATTCACCCTGTTGACTTTGTGCTTTCTCCTATGACTCCTGTAGGGCGAATTTAACCCCATGGTGTTTAGAGTTTGTTACTGTTTGATAGTGCCAGAGAAGACTGCCCCCGTAATTGCCTCCCAGAGACACGTTTTTGCGTGGGCGATTCTGGGCAAACGGTTTTGAATCGGATCAAACCCTTGAAAAACCTGAACCGAAATTAGCCCCTTTACCTTCATCATTTGCGGTTTCCTGAGAAATTGGGTTATTATAGAGTTATAGCTCGTGTTTTAGAGGACAAATATCAGATCTTCTACGTGGCTGAAAGGTGCGTTTTGGTCTGTTTGTATTTGTTGAAACGTTTATTATTTCTCCAAGCCTGTGCCTCAGAACCCTTCTCACTTGTCCTGCCAATCCCCCTCCTACACTCTCGCCCCCTATTGAACCCTTGATCAATTCAAAGGATATTCAACCAGTCTGCCAACAAGTTTTACATCTACAGGGCTTGTGATTTTTTAAAAGACAAAAACGTGTAAGTGGCTACAGCCATCATGATTTGATTTGATTTTACAATGGCTGGTATGATTTTGTTTAAATTTTAGCATGATTTTGTATTTCTTAAATCAGTACAGAAGATTTGTTTGCTAGATCGAATATAGCTCTGTTTTGATTAAATCGATTTAATACAATTTTGTTGTTCTTGAATTAGTATAAACGGTTGTGTTAGCTCTGAGTTAGTTTCATATAGTTATGTTTTATAGATTCAAAAATGATTCAGTTTTTTTTTATCATAGTTGATTCTGTTTGCAAAGATTGGTTTGATAAATAAAATATAGTCTGTTTCGATTAATTGATTCAATATGATTTTGTTTATCCTGAATTGGCATAAAAGATTTGATGTGTTTAAGCTTGAATGGTATGCCTTGTTTTGAATTGGTAATAAATGTTTTGTTTGGTTAACCACATATATTCTTGTTATCATTTGGATTGATTTAAAATGATTTTGTTTCTAAATATGACCAGCTACAGAATCATGAGATTATGTTAGCTAGTCATAAAATTTTAATTTTTGTTAATTTTACAATTAAAACATTGTCTAAAATTGTTTATTCTTGTCCACCTAGAGGCACACACGAATTTCAATGGGAAATTGGACATGTTGTGGTAGTTTAGAACATGTTTTTTGGTATATAGTTTTGTTTTAAGTTGTTAGTCTTAGGCAGAAATAGAGATTTGGGAGATTGTTCCCATATTTATTGCAAACAGTTTGATAATTCCCACAGGGATGTTTTACCCTGTGGCCTTTATATACTCATTATTTTTTGTAAACAACCCATCACTATTGAGAGAACAAAGACTATGGACTTATGATTATACAGACTCGAATGGAAGTGGATTCTTTGTGACAGCTTTAGCTTTCAATTTATCATACTTTCGTTCAAGTTTGGTGCATTTTAATTTGTTATCAAATTATTGACTACTTTAGATATCAAGATTTGTTACAGATTGATGCGCCATGATTTGAATTTTGTGCATATCTGATATATCTCATTTTATGCACAGCAATTACTCTGTTTGAATTTAATAAATAGAAGGTTTATCTTCTTCATTGAATGAATGGTTATGTACAAATCTTCGCACTGGGATTTATCTAAATGTGATGATATGTAAATCATAAAATTGTTGTTGTTTTATGTCTTGTTTGTTCTATCATTCATATTCAAAGAGAGTTGTTGCTTCTTGTTTACGATAAGCTTGTGTAAAATCGAGTGTGGGTTTCCCCCATCGTACAGTTGAATGAGATACTGTGCATGGGACAAATTGGAAAGCGTTACTAAAGGTTAGTCTGTTAGTGTTATTTAATTAGTTTAGTTAATATATAAATTTCTTGTAATCTAAAATCCTCTCACTGTTCATCTCTATAATTCAGATTTACAGTTAGGAGTGTTATGTTATTGTTATGCTTAGATAGCTGTCATTTTATTTCTATCTCATAAAAAATATGAAAATCCAAAAATAATAGCGTTGTTGTCATAGGACAGTTCACAAATGATTTTTGCAGGTTTTCAATTTAAAATTTGTAATTTGTAAATATTGTGCATATATAATTGAGGTTTAATCTTGTTGATAACTGAATATTTAAATAAATAGAGTTATTTTTTTATGATATTAGTTAGTAAACTGTATATATAGTTTACGATTTGTATATAGTTTGTTGTAGTTATTTTTTTCACTTAGATTAGTTTATTTAGCTTAGTTTTTCTTTTGTTTTCCTAGGACTTATATCGGCCAACGGAGCCGCTAAACACATTGGAGTGGGTCATCCCAAACCTCTTGGGTTATTTAGACAACTTCGGACCAGATCCACCCCTCCAGTTGACGAGTGGTCAATTTCGTCTGTCAACACAATGTTCCACACCTAAGAAACAATTGACATCATACCCTCTTTCCTGCACAAGAACAACCCCGTAGTCAATATGGTTTACATCTGCATGACCAACAAACTACATCTAAATACTTCTCTAAAGACTAGTTATACTACTATTCATTCATTATCATTATCCTTTATGGCCTTACAACATGCCTCTTTATAGGCTTTACAACATGAAAAACCCTAAATACTTGGATCCGAAAAATAATTACAAATCCATGGAAATGATTGGCTACAAATCCCGCAAATATTGGGATTATGTTATAGATGAATCCACGTCATATTACTAGTCGGCCTTCATTTATTCTTCAATTGGTTGCTACATGGCCACTCGTCCATCCCTTGTTGTTTGACTTATTTGAATTGTCATTGATTCCTTTACCCTGTCAAACCACCTGGACCTTCAACTTCAAATTTACCTAGTCGACAAACCTCAACCTTCGACTTACTGTTGATCTACCTCAACTCTTGACCTATTTTCGATCCACCTCAACTTTGATCGCCAGTCGATCCACCTCGAATAGAATTTAACTGCAAAGAAATTAAAAAACCAACATTCTCCCACTTTTTGTCTTATTTGTTCGAACCAAGAGATTTCTGAACTTTCATTCACAGATCCAAGGAAACAATGCCCATTTCCTCTCTACACCAAGAGAACTTCACAATACTCATAGACTTGGTAAAAAAGTATGCTATGTTTTCCAAAGTGTCTACTTTCTTCAATAGCACCTTGTTACATTCCACCATATCTCTTCTAAAATGGTATTGTACATCAATTTCCTTGGTCTTTGAATGACAAGCAGGGCTCTTTGCAAGAAATATTACACTTTAACTATCGCAACTTAACTTCATATCTCTCTTTTCAAACTTGATTCTTGAACATAGCCTTTGAAACCATATTGATTCTTTGCTTCCATGTGTGGAAGCCATGTATTCAGATTCTACTGATTATTTCTACATCGAACATCTTGAAGACATATCCACTAGTCAACCTCCATCAATCCAGATCTCCATCCTAGTTGGCATCGACAAAGCCAAGTACATTTAATTTACCACTATCACCTCCAGGTTTTTCTTGGTAGCATATAACATAATATTTCATGCCACACAAATACCTGAATACTCTCTCGATAACTATCCAGTGCTCCTTTCCATGTGTTGACATGTACCCTCTCAACACTCCCACTACTTGGGAAATGTCTATTCGAGGGAATACCATCACATACATTAGACTACCAAAAAAACTTGCATCGGTAACACATTGTTCCATGTACTCTATTTCTTCCTATTTCTCTAGACATTGGTCAACAATTAGCCTTGCTCCCATAGGAATTGGAACCTTCAATAATTTCCAATCCTGCATGTTGAACCATTTGAGAACTATTTCAATATACTTAGTCTTATTCAATCAGATCTTTCTAGCGGCTCGATCTCTCTTAATATCAATTCCTGGAATGAATTTAGCTGCACTGAGATCCTTCATGTATAACTTGGAGGATAACTACTTCTTCACCTCCTTTATTGCATCCATGTGGTTTCCAATCAACAACATGTCATTGACATACAAAGCTACATATATGAACCACCCACCTTCTTCCTTGTCATATATGCAGTGATCAACTTTGCTTCTCACAAATACCAAACTAAGGATGTATGTGTCTAACTTCTAGTACCACATCCTTGGCGATTTCTTTAGACCGTAAATGGATATTTTTCAATTTTCACACCAACTCTTTCTTTTCGTTTACTACAAATCCTTCAACCTGTTTCATGTATATTTCTTCTTCTATGTCCCCATGTAGGAACATTGTCTTCACATCCATTTTTCTATTTCTAGATCAAATGTTGCATTCAGAGACATGAGTACTATAATGGAAGTTAACTTTTCAACAGAGGAAAATATTTCACCAAATTCAACTCCCTCGACTTGGGAATAACCTTTCGCTACCAGTCGAACTTTGAACTTCTCGACTTGTCCTCTGACATTCATTTTTTTTCTTGAATACCCATTTGTTACTGACAAAATTTATTCCATCAGATAACTTGAATAAATCCCATGTCTCATTCTTGTGCAAGGATTCCATTTCTTTGACCATGGAGTCCTTATAGAGTTTACCCTCTACCAAGTCAACTTCCTCGCCGACCAACTTGGGCTCATAATTTATGGTAGTTGTTAAGAACCAAATATAAAAATAACATAAAAAACCTCAAAATAAATACTCAACGCCTTGAAAAAGAGATAATTCCAGATAATAATCCTCTTCGAGGGGGAAACCTCCTTATACACCACATAAATTTACAATACAGGATGATTCTAAATGAAAAGGTCTCCTTAGTATATATAGGAGACTAGGAGGTACAATTACAACTAATGGACCAAAGATGACATAAATAAACTAACAATACTAATGTAATATGCGCCAATTAAGGAGTAATGTGCCACTATTTAGGTCTTAACATGCCTCTCCCCTTAAGAAAAGTTGTGTCCACAATGCTTGAGTAATTCTGGATTCTTATGTATAAAATACTCGTCTTCCCAAGTGGAATCTTTAGCAGGTAGTTTACTCCACTTAATGAGATACTCTGAAATGCATCTATTCATCAACTAGCGAATTCTTGTGTCTGTGATAGCTTCATGATCCAATATTATTTTCCCTTCCTCGTCAAGTTCTAGAAATATAGTTTGAACTAGGATATTGTCACATATAACCTTATTTAAGAATGAAATATGGATAAATGGGCATACCCACAAATATGTAGGCAAATCCAATTTGTATGCCATAGTACCAATCTTTTGCAACCCATTATAAGGGCCATAGTACTTTGATGAGAATTTATTATCCTTATTATCTTTCTTGAGGGGCATTTGTTTGTATTGTAATACTATTTAAAATAACCAATCCCATACTTCAAAACTTATTTCACTACGATGTTGATTTTCTTGTTGTTTCATGCGATTATGTGCCATGGTCAGGTTGTCCTTTAAGAGTTGGAGAACTTGTTGTTGTTGGAGAACCTTAGATTTTACTTTGAGAGAAGAAGTGATTGAAGTTGGGTGATATCCATAGAGTGCCATAAATTGTGTCATTTTTGTTGTAGTATGAAAGGAAGTGTTATACCACCATTCTTCCAAGGGTAACCACTTTCGAACCATTGTGTTCTTTTATCATAGACAAAGCAACGAAGGTATCCTTCCAAACATTTGTTCACTATCTCGGTTTGTTGATCATATTGAGGATGATAAGATGAGATATGAGCCAATTGAGTACCAAAACAAGAAAATAATTCTATCCAAAAATCTCTAGTGAAGATGGGATCTCTGTCACTTACAATAATCTTTGGGCTTCCATGTAGCTTTCGAACTATCTCCATGAATGTGGTGGAAACAAAATGGCTTTCAAAGGATGCGAGAGTGCACAAAACTATGCATACTTGGTTAGTGTATACAAAATCACCATGATGACACTATTTCCTTTAGATTTCAGTAACGCTGTGATGGACTCCATGGAAACCTCCTCCCAATGCTGACATGGGATGGATAATGGTTGTAAAAGACCTGGGGTCTTAATTGTTTCCACCTTATTTTGTTGGAAAACCAAACATTCTTCCACAAACCTTTGAACATCATCTTTATGACCATCCCCAAAAATTCCTTCTTGACCCCACAATAGATTTTCAAAAATCCTGAGTGCCCTCTTACCAGAGAGGTGTACAATTCCAAGACCAACTTTTGTTTGAGTTGGGAGTTCTTACATAGATATAAGTGATATCTGCACCATAGTGAATCATTTTTCCATGTAAATGTATATGATGCACTGGAATCCTGTTGCAAACTTTGAATGAGGGTCCACACGTTTTCAACATTATTCCATTCATTCCTCCCTTCTATTATCCAATCAGGTTGGATTATTGAGAAATCATAGATAATGGATTCAACATCTTCATCCTTTATTGAGAGTGAATATGCCACAACATTTTTCTTCCTTTTTTTGTAGATGATTTCAAAATCATAACCCAACATCTTGGTCACCCATTTTTGTTTTTCTTTTGAAGATAGTATTTGTTCCAAGAAGTATTTAATACTATCATGATATTCTTTGACCTTGAAGTGCCTACCTATTAGGTAAGGGCACCATTGCTTCAATGCATGTATTATTTCAATCATTTCCTTCTGATAAATGGGTTTGTGTAAGTCCTTTCCCTTGAGTGTCTGACTTTCAAAAGAAAGGGGCTTTCCTTCTTGCATTATAACAACACCAATTCCATTTCCCAAGCTGTCACATTCCACAATAAAAGTTTTTGTTAAGTCTGGTGTGGTCAAGACATGATCTTTGCACATCGCCTCTTTAAGTTGTTCAAAATCTTGAGTTTCTTCTAGAGTCCATGAAAATACATCCTTCTTGGTTAATGTCATTAAAGGTGCTTCTATTCTTCGATAGTTCCAAACAAATTTGTGGTAGTAACCTGTCAAACCCAAATATCCTTTAAGATTCTTCAATGTTTTGGGAATCAACCAGTCCATCATGGACTTAATATTGTTAGGGTTTACCTTGACACCTTCATGAGATACAATATGACCCAAATACTCTACCTCCTTCACCCCAAAGAAACATTTGGATGGTTTGGAATATAGTTGTTGCTCATTTATTAGTTGTATCACCTTGTCAACATGTTGAACATGATCTTCCCAATACTTTCTATAGATTAGTATATCATCAAAAAATACTAACAAAAATTTTCGAAGGAAGCGCTTGAAAATGAAATTCATCAACCCTTGGAATGTGGAAGTTTCATTCTTAAGGCCAAAAGGCATGACCAAAAATTCATAATTGCCTTCATGGGTTCGGAAAGTTGTTTTTGGGATATCTTGTTTATTCATTCTAATCTAATGATACCCTAAACAAAGATCCAACTTTGTGAATTAGATTGATCCATGCAGTTCTTCTAAAAATTCATCAATGATGGGAATGGTAAACTTATATTTAATAGTGATCTTGTTGATCTCTCTATAATATGGACACATATGCCATGAGCCCTATTTCTTGTGTACCATTACCACCGGTGAAAAGTAATAACTTTGGCTAGGTATAATAATGCCAACCTATAACATTTCTTCAACCATATGCTCAATTTCACACTTTTGGGTTGTTGGATTCGTGTTTTGATTGTTTTATTGTGATGATCAAATCCTTTTTGAATCAATATTACATATGATATGCTTCATATTATCCATTTTGAAGGATTCTCAAAGGTTTATATATCAATTCATCATGGATTCTCATTAGGTATGTACAATTGGTGTTTTTGTAATGGTTTTGTGATCAATTCAGTTTAGTTCGATGTTTATAAAGATCTAATGCATGGTTTGTTTGCAACAAGGAAAAATTGAGGTCTGATCCTCCATCCAGTACCTCATCTGACACTATGTTCAGCACTTGATCCTATACGCGATCTGACACTCCATATGACACGCGATCCGACACTCGGAGCGCATTGCAGCTGGTGGTTGCTACATTGGCGTCATGTGGTGGACGAATAAATAATCTAGGTTTTGTACGCCCTCGTGGCCTCCAACTAGAGAGCTTGACGCACCTCAGATTGGGCAGTTGTAGTGATCGTTGAGTGGCTCACAAAATTTCGAGAAGATGCTTTTGTTAGAAATCATTTAATGAGTTTTTTGTTTTTAGAGGAGGTCGACCCTTCCATTGGTCGATCTCTCAAGTTGTAAATCATCTATAAATACCATTACCTGTGGAACGACTAAAGACATAATTTTTGAGAAGAATTTTATTGTTTAGTACAAAGATTACTTGCAACTTTGTTCCAGAATCCATTTTTATGATTAATGATAGCATTGCGTTGAGTTAAGAACCAACATTTTCTTGTTGGAGTGTAGCCACGACCTACTAGGGAGCTCACCAGTGGTCTAGGAGACTGTGTATATCATTATATATTGTGTGTTCATCTTGTTTCTTATTTAGAATTCGTAATTATTTCTTTATTGCATGTATTTCTCAATTTTAATTGTTGTTTATATGTCAATTATAACTTGTTAATCTAAATTTTTTTTCCTTAATTGCAAATTGCTTGTAGGAGCTGGTTAATTATAGTATTGTGCCTTTTCCTTATTAGCTATGAATCATATTGCAAGATACTAGTTTAGATAGTTGTATTGAAGTATTAATTAATTACTTTGGTTTCGGTAATTGATACAGAGAATTAGTTTAGACATAGTATTAGTTTAGACAGAGCATTAAC
>JZKD02S2269615.1:369843-395651 GCA_000966675.3 Picea glauca | reverse complement strand
CTAATATGGTTCATGGGGTTGGGAGAGTCCAGTATTATGTCTTGGGAAGACATGAAAGCTATATTTCTTAAAAAATACCAAGACTACTGGAAGTCCAAGGATTCTCGTAATGATATTTTTAATATCTAATAGTTAGAGGATGAGAGTCTCGAGGATTACATGGAACAATTTCCTTATATCTCACAGAAATCGAAGTACCATAACCTCCCAGATGATGCATTCAAGGTTGTTTTCCTTAAAGGTATTTCAGAAGAATGCCTAGAGACACTTAACCTAATGGAATTATTTGACATCTCCCATAAACCATTTACTTAAATCTGTGAAATGTGTAGGAATTACTCGAGGAGTAGATCTAATATGGGGAATATTTTTGAGGATCCTTATAGTAGAAACCTAAAAACAATTAGTTCAGGTGGTATCACAAGGTTAGAGATAGGGAACCTATTGGATAACTTCAAAACCAATATATTAAGTACAATAGGTTCCCAGTTGGACACCCTAAAGATTAAAAAGAAACAGGAGGAGGATAATGCAACAACGTGCATATTTTGTCTAAGATGTAGGAGGAAGCATTCTTCAAGGGAATGCCCATTAGATAATATTTCATTTCGTGGCTTCTACACTGAAGACCACCCAACTGAAAAATTCCCATCACTGCCTAGTTTATTAGCCATTTACAGAAGTGGGGATCCTGGGGAATCCTCCTATGCACCTAGGTGGCCATGGAAACCTAGGCGTTAACCTACATACCTAGATCTACCACCTCAAGTTCCACCCTATTATCAACAACCACAATAGTGGAACTCACTGAACTAGAAAAACTAGTCTACACAGTATCACCATCCTTGGCTACAAGGATGGAGAGGAGGGAATACCCAAGGAAACACTCAAGCTCCACCTATCCTTATGCCCACTCATCCTTACCACCAATTTCCACCAAATATCCCACAACTTTTGCCAGGTTTTGTTCCCCCACCTTTACCTCCAATTCCACAACAACCCCAACAATACCAGAATATAATCTCTTAAAGACCGACATTATTACCATCACAACCACTTCCCAAAACCAATAAAAAACCAACTCAACCTCTTCACAATGTTGATATGCAAACCTTCTCGACGTATGTTATTTATCATGTTCCATTGCATGAGATTCACCTAAGGTCGAGAAAACGTCTGGATAGGTAGAGGCCTTTAATAGTCATCCAGGAAGAAGTAGAAGATGAAACTACCGAACAACCCATGAATGATAGTAAGTGGGAAGATGTTATCATTCCTAAACACCAGGAACCCAAGATTCCCCAAAATGAATCTTCATAGATTACAAAATCCCCTCCTTATCCATAAATATTAATGATTGAGAAACCTACCACTTGACCAAAATTTGACATTTTAAATGAATTGAATAATATCTGTGTCAAAATTCCCTTGTTACAAGCCATAAAGGACATTCCAATTTACAATAAGGTGTTCAAATAATTGTCTATCAAGAAACCAGGGAGGAAGTAGAAGTATCCTCCAATAGTATATTTGATAGGAGAATTCTATGAGTACATATCAAAGCAACCTAGGGTCACAAAATATGGGAACCCAGGGAACCTAGGGAACAATAAGCATTAATAAGGTTCCCATCGAAAACACTCTCATGGACCTAGGAGAAGCCATTAATGTTATGATTGTTACTACTTTGGAGGAATTACAGTTAAAACCTCTTTTTAGACCCACCCCAACTATTTTGGAATTAGTAGATAAAACAAAGGTTACACCTGAAGGAATCTTAGATGATATCATAACTACATTAGCCTCATGGGAATACCCAATATAATTTCTTATCATTCCTTCAAAGGATCTTGCTAAAGGGCATCCCGTTATCCTGGAAAGACCTTGGTTGGCCACAACCAATGCATTTATTGGCTGTAGAGAAGGTGAAATGACCATATCAAATATAATTTCTATACAAAAGCTTACCATATACCCACCAACTCAACCTATCATGGAGAATATATGGTGGATTGAATGTACATATGATAATGAAGACTGGGAAAAACTCACTTTTCCAAGCAATCATTCCTGGGCACTTCAGGAGAAAACAAGGGAAAATGTGTTAAAGAAGTTTATTTTTTCTACCACGTCTCAATTTTCCACAATCGTTTCCCCAATTTGAGTACATGTTTGGGGAAGAATTTCAGGAATAGTTGGACCCATCAACTTTGCCTTCGACATATTTTATTTTTAAGACAGATGAGTCTGGCACATCTTATACCATGCCCTATGAGATTAGTCCAAGGAAATTCCTACATATAAATTCCAGACTAGATGCAAACCAACAAAAACAGTTAGTAAATGTCCTTAAAGAAAAATCAGGGGAATTCTCCTAGGAATACAATGATATGAAGGGTATACACCTTGATACATGCATTCAACACATATATACCTAGGAAGAAGTAACACCTATTAGGAAACCCCGGAGGAGGATGAACCCGACACTCAAGGATATAGTAAAAGAGGATATACAAAAGTGATTGAATGCCATATTTATTTATCCAATCTCTTACAGTAAATGGGTATCCCCTTCCTTTCATTGATCAAGTCTTTGATACCTTGTCAAGGAATAAATAATTCTTCTTCCTAGGTGGACATAGTGGGTAAAAACAAATTCGCATAGCACTCAAGGATCATGACAATACTAATTTCACTTGTCCTTGGGGAACCTATGCCTATAAGGTCTTACCATTCAGTTTGTGTAATGCTCCTGCCACATTTCAACAAGAGATACTAGGGATATTTGTTGATCTTATTCTTGATTGTGTGGAAGTATACATGGATGAATTTACAGTATATGGAAACTTACCAAGAAGCCCTAGATAATCTAGAGAAATTCCTTATCAGATGTCATGAAATGAACCTATCCTTAAGTCATGAAAAATGCAAAATGTTGTTGACTGAAGGACTAGTCTTAGGACATCACATTTCATCTGAAGAGATTAAAGTATATCTTGCTAATATTGAGGTAATCGTCAAACTTCCACCCCTAAAAACTCAAGAATAGGTAAGAATATTTCTTGGAAATTCCAGATACTATCGACGATTTATTGAAAATTTCACAAAGATTGTTGCACCCATGTTTGGATTGTTAATAAAAGATGTTAATTTTCTTTGGACTACCCAGTGTCAAACCGCCTTTGAAACTTTGAAATCTAAGTTATTTGTGCCACCAGTTCTTAGGGGACCCAATTGGTCCCTTTCATTTCACATATCCACTAATGCCTTTGATACTGCAATAGGAGGAGTATTAAGGTAGAAAGAATATCATCAGCCCTATGCCATATATTTTGTGAGTAAGAACTTGTCCCCTGCCGAGTTAAACTATATAGTTACCAAAAATGAATTCTTTATAGTGGTCCATGCCATCAATAAATTTCACCATTATATCATAGGATACAAAGTATTTGTACATACAGATCACTCTGCCATTATATTTCTCATGAATATTCCCATTACCAATGGTCAAGTGACTAGGTGGGTTCTGTTATTGAAAAATTCAATATCATTGTCCTTAACCGACTAGGAAAGGAGAATTTAGTAGTTGATTTTATTTCACACATAAGACATGAGGGTGATGATATTCATGTTGATGATAGTTTTCCAGATGAGCATCTCTTTTCCCTCTATGTAAATACCCCATGGTTTGCAAACATGGAAAATTATTTGGCTACTAGGAAGTTACCATTCATTTGTCACCTCATGAAAAGCATCGAATTATCATGCAAAGTGATAACTACTTTTGGGTTGGCCATGAACTTTTTCGTATTGGTCCATACTTGATTATTCGTAGATGTGTCCAAGAAGATGAGATACTAGAAATCCTAAGAAGTTGTCATGATGGACCATGTGGTGGCCATTTTTCTGACAAACGTACAACATATAAGGTGTTACATTCAGGTTACTATTGGCCTATCATTTTTAAGGATGCTTCCAAATATGTGAGGAGTTGCGATAGATATCAAAGGATAGGAAGACCCACATCAATAGATGGAATTCCCTTGTGTTCCCAAGTTATGATAGAACCTTTCTAGAAATGAGCCCTTGATTTTGTGGGACCAATTGCACCTGTGTCTCATAAGAAGAATTATATTTTGGTTTGTACAGACTATGTCACCAAGTGGGTAGAAGCAAAAGCCTTATTTAGGGCTACCGAAAAAATCTATTTTTGAATTCATTTATGAAGACATATTTACACTCTTTGGTGTTCCTCATGAAATTGTTATGGACAAGGGAACCCAATTCACTTCTAAGTTGATGAAAGAATTTTCGGAGAAATACGGGATCAAGCATTGCAAGTCTTCTCCATATCACCCACAAGCTAATGGCCAAGTAGAGTCCACAAACAATTTTTTGGAAACTATCTTAACCAAAACTGTTCAATTACACCATATGGATTGGGAAGATAAAATTCCAGAGGCTTTTTGGGCATATCGTACCACCTGGAGAAACACCACTAGGCATACCCTTATGATCTAGTGTATGGAAAACAAGTACTTCTACCAATATAATTCCAAGTAAGGACTTTTTGTATTGTCGCACAATTGGGATTAAACCTATATGAGTCACAGAAAAAATGATCCCTACAATTAAATGAGTTGGATGAGATTAGGAAATATTTTATCCAACAAAAAATGTTAGTTCAAAACCAGAGGAGCAAGTGGCATGAAAAATTTATTAAGAAGAAACAATTCCAATCTGGTGATTGGGCTTTGTTGTTTGACTCCTGATTTAAAAATTTTAAAGGAAAAATTACTACTTGGTGGTTGGGTCCTTATGAGGTAGTTACCATGTATGATAATGGGGATGTTAAGATTAAAAAAGTTGACGATGGACAAGTCTCTTTTGTAGTGAATGGACATCGACTTAAACTTTACCACATAACCATTTCCAAAAAAGATTTTATATAGGTCATGTCAAATGACAAGGAATTGGCCTCAGGAGATGGAGAAGTTTCTTCTCCCTCCCCCTTTTTTTGAAACTTTTTATGAATTTTGACTGTACATATGTAAATAATTTGAAGTGGGTTTTTGTTGATAAACAATTCTAGAGATTTCTACAGGTATTTATTTCAACATGAGTGGAAAATTTCAAGGAGAAAAAAAGGAAAGTATTTTCCTTCAAAAATGATATTTCGATATTTTAACCTTGTTGCCTGCTTAAGCATTAATTGAATATTGACTTGTTGTAAATTAGCCATATTTTTTCAATATTTCTATCTTCCTTTTTCTCAAGGAATCTTTAATGGCATTTTCTCTTAACCTCCACCACTAGAGGATATAAGGAAGTGAAACCATGACTACCAAACCTAGAGGTTACTCGTACAATTTCCCCAACAACCTTGAGTAGGTGAGTAAGTATCTTTATGAAATATTAGCAAGAAGGTCTAATTATTGGTTAGCCATGGAAACATCACTATAACTTAAAAAAGAAGAAAGTGAGTCGAGCCTGAAGATACATTTATGTTCTTTTCCATTGGTACCATCCACTACACACTAAAAATGCTTGATTATACCATATCTTTAGATAGGCTACATCCACTTAAGAAACCCTTACATGAAGGAAATATATAAGGAATGCATAAAGAAGAGTCATCCTCTAACATAAATACCATCCCAATCTTAAATAAAAAATTTAGAGTTGTCTACCCATCTTCTTGCAAAAATAAATCTTTATATAAAAATATAAAAATAAGGTGGACTAGTCTCTATTGTAAAATGGTGTAAGAGGCTAAACCACCGGGATACTGAAAAGGTCTGCTGGCAGTGGGTACCAGCCTGTGGTATGACTAGGTAAACCCGTCAGAGTACTAAACAATATTGCTAGTAGCGGGGCATTCTACTTAGCAAGGGTGATGATCTGACAAACAATAAATAAAATTCCTAAATCTTAAACTTGTCATGATGTACAACATTACTTGTAGACAAATTTGAAAATAAGTATGCATGGTTAAGAAAAGGTCAATGAACTCCATAGATATTCCATTGGGAACTAACTTTAATACTATCCTAAGACTCCCTTGCTTAGCTCTTCTTAACTATATGTAGGATGTTTTGTCCTAAAGGTGGGGCCATACTATAACCATCTTGTTAGACTAATATGTGAAATTTATCTCTATAGTTTGCAAGCTATAAATCTTAAGATATTGGGATAATTGATCGGTTCCATATATTTTTTATTGTGATGTGTCACAATACTTAGGAGTGGGGGAGGGGTTTCCTGAGCTGACAAATGATAAACACTACATATCTATATTATTATCCATGAGAAGAGGAAGTAAAACCTCTGTAAAAATTATGTTATATTGTTTTCACGATATTCTGGGCTATTATATCAACAATTGTTTTTATTAAAATGTTAAATTATATATTGCTAACATCACTGTGTGTTATAAGCCTGCTGTACATTTTTAACGAAGGAATGCACTTGTTCTTTATGTCAATTACAGACTGTTAAACACTCACTACAGATTTTTGCTACATTCCAATGAACAAAGGAACAAATTGTTTTATAATGTACAAAAACGATGATAAGGAAATTAAGAGTGGATCATTCTATTTACACTTATCTTGTCCATGCTCTTGTTCATCATGACTATTAGAAATTTCCCAAGATGAGTGCTATGGGTGAATGTCCATTATAATGCGGATAATTTCTACTTGCAAGGGGAGTACCATATGAAGTACCATATGGAGTGCCATTTGGAAGACTGGATGGGGTGCCATCTGGATGAACGAATGAAGCACCATATGAAGGACCAGATGAGGTATGCATATATTGTAAATGACCACGATTGCATGCAAAAAAGGATCGTTTGAATTGATACAGTTGTTTCAATGGTAATTTAAGATGAATTGAATTGTATGTTGTTAAAATTCACGTTGATAATTAAATTAAAAACTTTTAATGAATTTTTATGATCAAATGACCAAGTCAAAGACTTGGAAATTGATTTAATTCACACATAATTGCAATTTCCTCCAAAGTACACCATTCAAAATTCAAATACTATGCAATAATAGTCACACATGGAAATCGTGTGTGATGAATTTCCTCAGGAATTCAACCATTTTCCATCTTAATTGCATTAAAAATTGGGTGTTTTTCCGAAATTGTCATTCCAATCATCCCATGCTTGTTGTGTCATGCTCACCCTCTGCCTGATTTTGTTCTTCTGCTCATCCTCCATGTTGTAACCTTTCCTAAATTCTATGAACCTTCCTCATATGTCGAGCTTCTGGGCATTCCTGAATTCGTAGAGTGTAGAGAGATTTTCCCTCGCATAGGTTGGGGACCATTCTTAACTAGTCTGTAGGAAAACAAAAATGGCGTCTCACTACAATTATCTCTCAGGTTCGATGGGAGGATGGAACACATAGGTTCTCTGGTCTTTTTAGTATATGAGGATTCAATTGCCTCATCCACAAAATTTCCACAGGTTGGGGATGGATGGTTCAAACATCATCAATTTCCATGCCCAAGCTACAATAGAGTGTTGAAGCCTAAATTTTAAAATTTTATGGAGATAAAGGGTACTCCAAAGAATGGATCAAGGATGAATTTATTAATCCCATGATCGTCATTACCAGGATTATTACTTGTGAAGGTAGGTACTATGTCTTCAAAGATTACCATTTTCGTTTGTTAGGTCATTTCCAATTTAATAAGCCCCTGGATTTTCCTTTCTACTTCTTGAAAAGTCTTGAGAAAATGTCTTCCCAAGTGTGTAAATACTTGGAAAATCCTCACAACAGTCTATTCCAACATGGCCTCATTAAATTGCTTGTCATAACTGAGTTGAAAAAATAGGGCAAGACATGGGATGAATTCCTCTATCAATTCTTAAACCCCCATCTCACAATAAAGACCAGCAAGAAATCAATTGATTTAGGGAGTGTTACCCCATATAAGCCTCATTATATAAAGACTCTAAACCATCCAACTCAAAATATATCTCTTTCTGAATAAAAGGCCAAGAAAATTGTTGATTTCCCTACAGCCTCATCGGGCAAGAAAACCAAAAATCCTGCTGATAATCCTCCATTTCCTGGTGCAAGTGGAAAACCTAATGTAAAACCTCCAAGCACTTCATATCCTATCCAAGTGTCTTCTAATAATGAAATTCCCCATAAAAGACTTAGAGAAGTTTCTGCAGAAAATTTTGAGCCTAATAAAGAAGTGAAATTCAAACCTATTCCCTCTCACAAGAACTATGTTACTCCTACCTCCCATATTTCTACATCATCTTTCAAAGTTGATATAACTTCTACATCCATCAAGGGATCCAAGACATATTATTTTGAACCATTTGATCATACCCCAATTATTGAGAAATTACAACAACAAAATTCTCAGTTGCTTCAACAGTTGGAAGAGTGAAAAACTATGGATAACCATCTGCATCATGACAATGTGGTATTGCAAGAAAAAGTGAATTCTCTCCAATGATTGGTTGATCCAATGACCACCACCAATTGCATCCTCTGGATGCAATGGAAACAACATAAAAGGACCAAGAAAAAATCTCTACGACAAGAGGGAGAAGCTTGTAAAGCCAATCCACCCCCTCCTTCACAAGTCTAGTTATGTCAGGTGATTCATTTTTGTTTGCAGAGGGACCTAAAAATCCTTAGGCATGGGGGTAATGTTGGGTTAGTGTTTTGATTATTTTATTGCAATGATCAAATCCTTTTTGTATCGATATTACATATTCTATGCTTCATATTATCCATTTTGAAGGATTCTCAAAGGTTTATATATCAATTCACCATGAATTCGCATTAGGTATGTATAATTGGTGTTTTTTTAATGGTTTTGTGATCAATTCAACTCAGTTCAATGTTTATAAATATATAATGCATGGTTTGTTTGCAATAGGGAAAAATTGTGGGTTGATCCTCCATCTGGTACCTTGTCCGACACTTCGTTCATCACTTGATCCGACACACGATACGACACTCCATTCGACACGCGATCTGACACTCGAAGGGAATTGGAGCTGGCGATTGGTACATTGGTAGCCTGTGGTGGATGAATTACTAATTTGGATTTTTTTCCCCCTTGTGGCCTCCAGCTACATATCTCGACACACCTCAGATTGGGCGGTTGTAGTGATCGCTAAGTGGCTCACGAAATTTCTAGAAGATGCTACTGTTAGAACTCTTTTAATGAGTTTGTAGTTTTTAGAGGAGGTTGACCCTTCCAGTGGTCGAACTCTCAAGATGTAAATCATTTATAAATACAACTACCTATGGAAGAATTAAAGATATAATTTTTGAGAAGAATTTTATTGTTTAATACAAACATGATCTACAACTTTGTTCTATACACTGTTTTTATGATTAATGACAGCATTGCGTTGAGTTAAGCATCTTCTTTTTCTTGTTGGAGTGTAGCCACGACCAGCTTGGGGGCCAACTAGTGGTCTGGGTGACTGTGTATATCAATAGATATTGTTTGTTCATCTTTTTGCTTATTTAGAATTCGTAATTATTTATTTACTGCATGTATTTCTCAATTTTAATTGTTGTGTATATGTCAATTATAACTTTTTAATCTAATTTGTTTTTCCTTAATTGCAGATTGCTTGTAGGAGCTGGTTAATTATATTATTGTGTATTTTCCTTATTAGCTATGGATCATCCTGTAGGATACTAATTTAGATAGTTGTATTGAAGTCTTAATTAATTACTTTGGTTTTGGTAATTGAGACAAAGAATTAGTTTAGACAGAGCATTAACTTAGATAGAGCATTAGTGTAAACAGAGTATTAATTTAAGATTGTTTGCAAGCTTTGATAGATTAGTTGTTTCAAGTTTTGATAGATTTAATTGCCATTTCAATTATTCTTTGTATATCTATTTTGTTTATTGATTTTTCCTTAGTATGATAGGATAAAAATAGATTTTCGATTATCATTTCTAAAATAATTTTAGTTAATTTTGAAATATGATTTTTAATCATAGAATTAGTTCAGTTTAGATCATGAAATCTCATATATGGATTTGAATTGTAATTTCTAGTTGACATTGATCAAGAATCAGAAGTTTGCACAGAGTGAATTTGAATTAGGATTTTTAATCATGAGTTGATGCGTTTATAGATTTTCTTGAAGTAGTGAATTTGAATAAGAGTGTTTTTAATCATTGATGATTGATGTGTAAAGTTTAGAGATCACATGGATTCTCGAAATACTTAGTGTTGCTTCTATGATGAAAAATATTTCTTTAGATTCCCTTATTCATACTTTCCATTTCTATGTAGAATTCAACATTGAATTAATTCTTCTTGAACTGTCACTAATAGTCAGATGCCATCATGATGTTATTTGACACTGAAGACACAATCATCACCTTTGAATACTTTCTTTCCTTTTACTGCAAGATAGAAATAGTTTTGATCAATTAGAATTTGAATACAATCATAACACTTTTACTTTTGATTAAGTAGATTAAAATTTATTCTTCGTGAAATAGAAATAGTTATGAGTTATTTTTAAGAATATAGTTCACTTTTCAAAATAGTCTTGATAGGTTAGTTGTTTACTTTCTTATTTTCTCAGAGATAGATAGATCAAATAATTCAAAAATAGCTTACTTGTTGTTTCTTACTTAAAAAAGATTGAATAGATTGACTAGATTCAAAATAGATTTCTATTGTCTTATTTAGAAATAGTCCATCAATTAATTGTTTGATGTTTCGTAGGGTAAATTGTTCATAATCCTAGAATTACTTAAAGCTCATTAATAGAATTTGTTAATTAACGAAAATTGAAAAGAATCATTTCTTTAGAAATTAGATTGATAGAGTGATGATCCCTAGGTATACCATCTCCTTAGTTATATAATACTTCCATTAGCTTTCCTGCCTTGGCTCATATAGTGCCACAACTCTAAGTTTACTTACCCCAGATTGACAATTTAATTGAGGGAATTAGTGCATATAGAATACCCATCATGGGCATAAGGGTATCTGTAAGGAATTATGTTAGGAGGAAGACTCCCATGAATTAGGTGAAAAACATTATCATGATTTTGAGTGGGTGGAAGACTTATGGGAATATCTTCAAATACTTTAAAATGATTATCAATGATCCCTTGGAGATATAGGGGAATATATGGCTTAGATGTTTGAACAGCTAATGAGTATAGTTGTACAATTACACCCTGATTCCCTTTTTCAACAATTTTGTCATGCCATTAGAGCTTATCACCTTACTGGGTTTCGATGTGATACCCCTTAACTCAATTTCCTTTCCTTCCAATGAAAATTTCATGAAAAGTTCTTGAAAATTAAAATCCACTATTCCAAATGATTGCAACCATTGGACTCCTAGTACAACTTCAACACCACCCATGGGTATAGAAATCATTGGAATATTAATTACATATTCCCACATAGTAATATTGATCTTATGGCATTTTATTGATAAATTGACAGTTCCTCCATTTGAAATCATTACTTGAAAATATGGCGTTGGATATATAAAGCAATTGAGAGCTTTGAATAATTTATAGTGAATGAAATTATGAGTACTACCAGAATCAATTAATACTATTACCTTTTTCTTTTTGATATATACTTCAATCTTGAGGGTTTGAGGAGTGATGATTCCAACCAATGCATTACATGATATCGTGGGATTAAACTCTTCAGAAGACATGTCTTCTACGTTTTCATCTTGAGTTGGTTCTTGTTCTTGTTCTTCTTGTTCTTCTTCTTCCTCTTCACAATCTATGTAGAATAATTTATTCTCACCACACTTATGTCCCTTAATGTACTTGATGTCACAATTAAAGCATAAACCTTTTGTTTTTATTTCCTCCAATTGTTGAGGTTTCAAACTTGTAGGTTGAGGCGTTTTATAAGAAGGAACGTTATTCTCTCGATAGATGTTAGAAGTGATCCTTCTAGTACCATAGCCATATTTTTACTGTCAACATTTCTCGCCACCCTGAATGCATTCTCCAATGATTTTGGTTCCCAAAGGAAAAACTCATGTTGAATGTTATCCTTTAAAGTTCCTATGAATACATCAATCAAGTTCTCATTTGGAATATGTGTTACCATTATATTCAATATTTGGAAGTTCTCAATGTGCTCCACAACTGAACCCTTTTTATTGATATTTATCAATTAGATAAAGAAGGTATTGCTCCTAGTATCCTCATAGTGTGCTATCATTTCTTCCATGAAAATTGTCCAAGTGAAAAGTCATTTGTGAGAACAAATCCATCGATACCACAAAAATTGATTGGGTTCTAAATAGAAAGAAGCAATTCGTAAATTTTGTGTGTGTGGCACATCATGTAGATCAAATAAATGCTCCATATGAAGTATCCATGTGATTGGATCCTTTCCGTCAAACTTCTTGATATCGATCTTAGGAAAGTGGTTTGTATTCAACCTAAAGTTAGAGTTTCTCTAGTCTTGATTCATCTTCCTTGTGTCCTCATCATGAATTTCATGGGATACATTTTCACTTTCAGGTGACCTCTATATTAGGAAATGTTTCAATCCTTCCATGATCTCCCTTTTTAAACCATCTATCTTAGTATCCATTATTTCATCCAAATTAGCTTCAGTTGAATCCATCATCCCTTGTAGTTCATGTTTTGTTATTGTCTTCTTTTGTAAATCATTTATGTCCCTGCACATTTGTTCACCTTCATCAAGATTCCAAGTAGGACTTTCTGAAGGCTTATTTGGTGTAGAATTTCCATTTTTTGGTGGCATATTGGCCAAGTATCACTTTTAAACCTTGATTTCGAGGTGGTTCTTCTAGTTGATCGTTATTGTGTCGTATCTCTAGAATTTAGGCTCTTCTGGGTTTGCAAATTTTGTTATGTAGTTCTCTGATATGTCTTCTCTACAATGCCATAGGTATGATCAAAATTGGATGTTCCAAGTGGAATTTATGGTAACTTCCCCACACCTTATTGATTTTTGGCCCTTCTAGGAGAGTGTACTTGTAAAGCGTTCCAAGAGCACAATATCTGATATCTGATTCTGAAACTTGCACCAAAAATACTACAAATTGTCCATTATCCAATGCAATTGGTCTCACTTAATTTGGATACTCATTGAAGAAGATATCACTATTTTACCTGGAAAACATGTTTGAGACTAGTTAATATGACTAGTCAACTACCCTATCTTACATAGGGTGTATCTACAAAAGTATGATGACCCAGAAGCTCAAATGTTTTTTCAAATCTACCTTGATAATTTATCTAAATATCCTCCAAGTTTCAGGGCCTGAATCATCACAGAAAAAAATTTATAGTGAGAATTGTGCAATGACTAAATTTAGGGTGATTCCAACACCATTTCTTACATAGAATATATCTATGAAAGTATAAAGCTTCAGGAGATGAAATTTGAAACCCAAGTACCTTGATCCATCTAAAACTTAGTAGAAAAAAACTTATAGTGAAAATTCCAAGGTGTCTCAGATGCATCAACAAAACCCCAATACCTTGAGCTATGATACCAAATGTTAAGAACCAAATATAAAAATAGCATAAAAAACCTTAGAATAAGTACTCAAAGCCTTGACAAAGAGATAATTTCAGATAATAAGCCACTTTGAGGGGGAAACCTCCTTATACACCACATAAATTTACAAATACAAGATGATTCCAAATGAAAAGGTCTCCTTGGTATATAGAGGAGACTAGGAGGTACATTTACAACTAATGGACCCAAGATGACATAAATAAAATAAAAATACTAATGTAATATGCCCCAATTAAGGGTAATATGTTACTATTTAGGGATTAACAACAGTTAACACAAATGCAGAATGAAAGTCAGGAAGAATATATGATCGAGATTATTTTCGACACGAAATGACAGTAGAGATATAATAAAGAAATGCATATAGATGTATCAGATATCCAACAATATAACATAAATATATTAGAGATATAAACAATGAGATATAGTAATACACAATTTCTATTAATGTGTGAAATGTGCAGAACTATAAAAATACAGAGTGAAAGACTCGCTGGAATGGTGGCCACTAGTCTCTAAGAAGCGATGTGATGACTACTCTCATTCGAAAGAAGATGATTGTTACAATGAGGCTCCAAAGGAATTTTTAACATAAGTAAAATCGAAAACCTAACCCTAGAAGATGAAAAGACAAAAGGTTTGCAGGCCTCAATGGGGGTAGTTGATACATCAACTTCCTGAGGGTGTAACTTTTGCATACGACCTTCGTTTGGGTCGCTCGATACATTGTTGGAAAGGTTTAATCGAGAAGAATTTTTTTTTACTAGCTTAGGTCAATGTCATTAGCAGTCATCTGGGCCCCAAATCCCCAAAAAACATCATTTAGGGCCCCAAAACAACCTCTGAAGTTTGGAACACGAAAAACTGTCGAAAATCTACCAATATGGAAAATTGTTTTTCAAGCCCGTGGAATAGGTGGGTGGCCACCGATATCCTCCTGGATCAATCCTCCATCCTTAGGAAGCAATGATATCCATTGCATTGAGTTCCTGTGGGAAAGAGGGAAGCATTTGTTGAATCTGAATCTTGGTGAGTTTCTTTCTTTGTTGGAGAAGTTGTGTTGCTTATCTTGTTGAAGGTTTTCATGAACCTATCACTAGAAGGGTTGGACCTTTTTAACCATTCTGGTTACATGATATGAATGTGTGCAGAAGGAATCATTTCTCTTTGTTGCAACCTTGTCGGCTTGCTTCTATTGGATAGATGGTGCATGGGCCGAGGTTGTAGTGGTTGAAGTGTCCTTATGTTCACCTTTTGAGCACATTGTGAAGAAGATAAATTTTGTAGTATTAGATACTACCTTGCGACACTTTTTAGGTGTGATAGTATTCAAAACTACCTCTGGTATTCTATAGAGATTACCCCCCAGAGTAATAATGACACTACGAGATTGAAACCCATAAATAGCATGACACTTTTACATATATGGTTGGCCCAAGAGAACATTACAGACATCAAATGTGGAAACATCAGATAATACCTCATCTTTTAAGGGATGGATGTCATATGAAAATCGACACTATTAGCTTACATGGAGGTATCTTCCCTAGTGAGGCCACTAGATGGTGTATGTATACGGGTGTGTTGTTGTCGAAAATTCCAATTTCTTGATGACCTCTGCTGAGGTGAGGTTTTTATGGCTTCCACTATCAACAATAAAGTGAAAATGGGTCCCCTTCACCCACATCTGTGAATGAAAAATGCACTCCCCCTCTTTAGGATCTGTTGGTTCTTCTTGTTGAATTCCTGCATTGCAATAATAGTAATGGTATGTGTTGATGATCTGTCTTCTACCAGTATTTTCGGAATCATATTCTGAATCAGGGTTCAGATCCTTGTCTTTGATCTCACCCACCAATGATTGTTTTGAGAAACATTCATCAGTGTTGTGCCAGAGGATTTTGTGGAAATCACACCACTTTCCAGTGTCCTTCTTCGTCTTTTCGTTACCCTTCTTTCCTTGTCGCTTGGATGGATTTTCTGAAGACTGGTTGTTAGGACTATCTTTACCATACTTTATTTTTTGCGTATTTGTAGACCTGAAATATTGCTTGTTCTAGTGCTTAACTTTCTACTTGATTTTAACTACATATCGATAAGAAACACCTAGAGATGAGATGTCTAGAAAATCCATTTCAGTTTGGATGCATTCGTGTAGAGCCCCACGGTATTTCAAAACCAAATGTTGCTCGAAGTATTTGATACCCAAGTTGGTGCACAAGGTATGGAAGGTATTGGTGAACTATATAAATTATTGCCCCCTCTCTTGCTACAGTGTGGTCCATCTCATGTATTGGTCATCATAGTTACCAATAGGGTAATATTGTTCCTTTAGTACATCCACAAAAAAATCCCAAGTGTGCTCCCCCCCATATGTTCCAGACTCCTCGGTGGAACTTTTCTCCCAAAAAGTTTCCTACCAATTTTTGACATGGGGGAGAGACTTAAGGAGTGAGAAGGTGATATTTTCCCAGTCGGATAAATTATGAACAGAGAAATAACCTTATAGCATATTTAACCATTTTTCTAGGGCATTTTCACCTATCTGTCCTTAAAATATGGTAATATCAAAATTAACTTGTACCTTGAAAGGCAAGGTGCCTCCAAAGTGAACTCTTGATGAAGACGCACCTGTTGTTATTAGAAAACATTGAAGGATGCGGGAAAAATTCTCCATCATTTTGTCCCTCTATTGCATGAGAGCTTGTTTAAGCAACATATTGACAGAATTGTCTTCTCTATTGTTTCTCTTTTCTTCCACCATCGAGGGTTTATTCAGAGTGCAAGAGATATTTTCCTCAAGAGATGAAAGGTTGATACCCAACTTGATATACTCAGACCTCGTCGAGGACATGCACTAAAAAAAATTCAAGAGAATCCTTCCTTGATACCACTGATCTAGATTATTTTTGGCATGAAATGAGAGAGGATATATAATAAATAAATGTATAGAGATGTATCAGATATCCAAAAATATAACATAAATATATCAGATATATAAACACAGGGATATATTAATACACAATCTCTATTAATGTGCAAAATGTATAGAACTGTAAAAATGCAGAGTGAAAGACTCGCTAGAATGGTGGAAGCTTATCTATGAGAAGAGATGTGATGGATACTCTCATTTGCAAGAACATGATTGTTACAATGAGGCTCCAAATTCCTTTTTAACATAATTGAAATCCAAAACCCTAACCCTGGAAGATGAAACTCCAAACTGTTTGTGAGCCCCGATGGGGGTAGTTGATATGTCAACTTCCCGAGTGCGTAGCTTTTCCATACGATCTTCATTTGGGCCACTCTATACACCATTGGAAAGGTATAATCAAGAAGAAAAATTTTCAACTAGCCCAAGTCAATTCCATTGGTAACCACTTGGTCCACAAATCCCAAAAAAACATCGTTTAGGGCCTCAAAACGACCCCAGAAGTTTGAAACCAGAAAAACTGTTGAAAAAATACCAAGATGGAAAAATATTTTTTGAGCCCGTGGAATAGGTGGGTGGCCACCGATATCCACCTGGATCAATATACCTTCCAACTCATTTTATTTATCTTTCTTACCTCCTTACCACTGGATTCTACTGTTCCACCATTTCCTCATATTCAGTCGACTCATCTCAATCATCTTCGTCATTCCTCAATTCAAACTGCATTGTCTCAGGATTATTCTTGGTCTGAACAATTTCCTCAGGCTCAAACTTACCTCCTTATTCTCTGAAAACCACATATCGAATGTGTTGGACACACCTACCACACATAGAGGTGGGTATGAATGAGTGTGGAGATATTTTTCCCAAAACTTCCCTCTTACACAAAACTCATTAGTTAGCATTCAACATTTACTCATTACCCATTGTTTTCATTTATAACCAGTTATATGTGAACATATATCATAAACATAAATCAAAAATATATCATCAACAAGTCATCACCACAAGGAATACAAAGAACACAAGATGTATGTACAATTTTCTTTTTATTACGGACTACAATATTTGGGGTTTTTGAGAAACAACTAAATAGAGTACAAATCTACAAGAGAACCATCTCTATAATGAAATACTCAACTTACATCCTCAACACCAATTGAGATGAGGCAACAATCCTCAACATATATCAATCTGTACCATAAACAAGTGCATCAACCATGCACCAACCTATTCCAAACAACCTATAATCAACCTGTACCATAAACAAGTGCATCCAACCATGTACCAAGTATATACCAATCATGTTTTAACTACTCATAACCACTGACTCATCAATATGTACCAACATCATAAAATATACACTTCATGTATGTGCCAACTCCTCAACTACTTGTCTCAACCATGTACTTGACATGTACCTCAACCAAAATCCCTCATCGATTTCATCATCAAAATATGATTTGTAACTTTGTAGTATACATTGTGTATATGATCACATTCCTACAAACCTTCCTTAAATTTAACAACAATAGACTAGCATTTTCATCAAACGTTTCTTTAGTCTCACATGACTAGTTTCAGATTAGTCAACAACCCTAACTTGAAAGAATCATAACTTTGCACCTATAATGAATAAATATATGAAACTGATACACAATTTTATTCAGTGTGTTTTATGCAATTCTTCCAGGTGTCACTACTAGGAACCTTTCAAAAAATGAGTTATAGCAAAAATGGCACACCTTGCTGAATTCTAGCTTATTCTAGAGAGCAACCTTGTAGAGCGTGCCCCGCATGTAATATTTGTTGAATTGACCTAAAAATGTTACACAACATACTATAGACTATACTATAACCAACACAATTTGTCTCAATGAATTTGGATATGTTATGAATAAGTTATGACATTTTTAGCTGAAACACTTGTTTTAGACTAGTTTTACTACTAGCCACAAACCCTATTTTCCACGGAGCATATCTCCAAAAATACAACGACCCACAAGCTGAATTTTTTACCATAGATACTTGGATATGTTTACTAAATGTAATATAAATATCAAAGTATGAATCATTATATAAATAAAGTTATTTCAAAAATGGTGGGATGACTTGTAAATAGCATACCTTAGAAAGCATCATGAAAAGAATTTATCCTCCCTTGAATTTCGGCCCTCTTTTCTTCACCCTCCCTCCGAAATTCGGCTTAGATATCATTTGGTTACCTCAGTCACCTATATATCTTCCATATTCTCAAGTGTGATCTGAAATGAGAGATCCTTTCCTCTTATTTATACTCTCCATCTTCTAGGTCACTTAACCCATTTCTAGGTCACTTAACCTATTTCTAGGTCACTTAACCCATTTCTAGGTCGCTTAACCTATTTCTAGTTCACTTAACCCATTTATAGGTCACTTAACCTATTTTCCTCATTTTTAGGGTCAACCATTTTCCATAATTAGAAATTTCTCCATTACTTTATCATTTAAATATCCCTCCTTGACTTTGTCACCTCACTTTATCATTTAAATAATCTTCCTTGATTTTGTCACTTCTCTTTATTATTTAAATAATCCACCTTGACTTTGTCACTTTACTTTATCATTTAAATAATGATTTCTTCTTTTCAATCACTTTGACTTCTTTGACCTTCTGGCTCTTCAAGCCTTCATATGGGGGTCCTTCAACTTCGTAAGGCCATAACTCTCAAACCGTGAGGAGTTATGTGACATTCCACATACCACCGGAAATGGCATGACAAGAACTATCCATCTAGAATAGTTTCACCAAAAACTTCATTGATATTCATCTCATTATTCCACATACAAGAATGGGTCATCCAACCATTCTTCTAGGATAACTTAATCCACAAAGCATCTTCTCATGAGGGATTTCACCATAAGGGTACCACTTTGGAGTTCATCCATTTGTGCACCTTATCAATCATGATAAGACAATAATGAGTCATCTATACATTTTTCCAAAAATGCATCATATACCAATGAAGCCACATCGATCCATCTTCATCATGTATCAATGACAACCCATTGATCCATATTCATCATATCAATAACAACTCATTGATCCATCTTCATCTATGCATTGTCATCAAGGACACTACATATTACATTACATCAATAATCAATCAATCGTTTTGCATCAATCAATCACTTGACATCAATTAATGACACCAATCAATCAAACCATTGGCATAAATGACAACATGATCCAACAATATCCCCCTTTGGCATTGATGGAAATACCAACATTGATGTCAACACAAATTACCAATTATTGATGTCAACATGTAGATAGGGCATGCTCTACATCAATATTCAATGTGACTATATCTCCCAAATGTGACTATCTCTCGCAATCAATAATCGTCAATCACATCAATGTGACTATATCTCCCCCTTTCACATCAGTGGAAAAGGGCCATTTTCGTCTTGGGGCTGCTCCCCCTCTCTGAGTGCCTTTGATCTTCCTCTGAACAATCTCTCCCCTTTTGAATGAGGGATATCACTCTAATGTAATGCTGAAGATACATCAAACATACTCCCCTTGTGAACATTTCTCCCCCTGCAATTATGATTATGTGTTCTTTCTTCAAATATAGGGATCTTTTCTAGGTAAATGTCTCCTCCTAGAATCATGGGAAGAAGAATGACTTCCCCTATGGGTATGTATCCCCCTATATTCTCGGCAAGATCAACAATATGCTACCATATAATGATCCTTGGACCTGTTCATGCATCAAACTCATTCCATACCAACCATCATGAAACAAAAGATATGTCAACAATAAAATGGAGAATCATGAGAAAAATATCAACCAGGTACATCCTGTACAAAAATGTGTGCTCATCATGCACAACACCTTTGTACATCAACATCATGCAATGTGCCAAACAATATCATCCATAGAATGTATCAATCATATGCCTCTATCAACATGCCAACATGAATTTACCAATATGCCAACCATGTGCATCCACCAATATTCCAACCATGTGCATCTATCAATATGCCAACCATGCCAACCATGTGTATCTACAAATATTCCAAACAATGTTTCATATCACTCATGATATGTCTCCATCATGAACCAAGTATCATAAACAAATACCAATTGTTGTGATAATCAAGTAATATCATCAAGCATATTTCATATATGAATGTACCAAACATGTACATCACCATGCACCAGTACCACAAAATGATGAATCCCATATATGTATGCCAAATCCTCCATAAAACATGTGCCAATCAAACTGCTAGTAGGTGCCTCTACCAATATACTAGAAATGTACCAATCATGAATCAACTATAGATCATCAATGATGTATAACATGATCACCTCATCAACTCACCAACCACATGTCCCAATGTGTATCCCATCCATATGCCAAATGCATGCATCAAGCCTTCCAACAAGTAAGCTTCCAATAAATCATCAAGCTATATCACATGACCAAGGTGTCATAACTTCACTGTCATAACCAACATTGTTTTTCAACAGAAAAATGCATCAATCCATACTCATGGGTTAGTGACATGCACCCAAGATTTTATTTTACATCATCACCTTACATAATCCAATATAGAATCATGAAAAATTGTAGCAAATAGTGTCAAAACTTGAAATAAACCATGTCAAACCCTTCATCATAGAGTTATACCATCACATCAAACTCCAATCCATCTGCATATCCCTTTTCCTTAGGCTTCATCACATATACGGGGCCTACTGCACAGACATCTCATGTATGTACGCGACCTATACAAGGTCAGCCTGCTATGTACACGACTGATACCAATGTCACATGCATATGCCTCAGTATATGACACTTTTGAACTTCCCTTCAGTCTTTCATTTTGTTTCGGTTGCTCTTTCTTCTTCCCCCACTTCTGTAGATGTCCCTGCTCCTTAGAACTTGAGCTCTGAGCATCCATGTTTTCAAATATGTCTCCCTTCCTTACTTCATTCCTTCTTCTATCCATGCTATTTGAAGTCCTCATCATGGAATTTCTTCTTGTGTTCCATCACTCTTTGCATTTGTGGCCAAATCCACTACAGTTGTAGCATCTCATGGTGTTACAATGAACAACAATGTGTCCTACTTGATCACATAGCCAACACCTTATGGTGTTATGAAATCTTCCACCATATCTTCTTTCACAAGATATACATTCAAAATCTTTGTGACCATATTCATTACATGAATAACAATGCCCATGAAAAATACTTTCATACCTTTGCTTTGATGTCCCAAAGATAGATTCTTGATGTCTTCCTTGCTTTGTACTTTTGAAATTTTCCTTGCCTTGTTTAGATGGTTGATTTGAAACATTGTCTTCCTTCTTTGAGGTGCCTACTTTAGCAAGTGTAGCTTCTTCTTTGTATCCAAGTCTTGATTTATCACCTGGTGATCTTTGACTTTCCACTATATCATCCAAGATTCTTGAGCTATTCAAGAATTTGTTTGACTTCTCTACCTTCTTTCTAAGGTAAAAATCTTCATCTTCTAACTTATGACATGACTATTCCTTTTTATTTATTTGATCCTTCAATAGTTCCTCTACCATTTTGGGTTCTTCAATTTGGGTCTTGAGATGGACAATAGTTTCAAAATTTTTTCTAATCTCATCATCTACCTTCATATCTTCTTTTTCATTCTTTAGTCTTGTGATTTCTTCTTCCTTTTCTTCTAATTGAGTCTTATTTATCTCTTCTTGTTCTTTGAGCATTCCCTTTAAATTCAATATGTGACTTTGACTCCTCCTAAGAAACTTCTTAGTGTTATCTGAAAGATAGTTATAATGTGTATAAAAATGATCACTTCTATATCTATATAAACCCTATTCAACTTCTTTTTGAAGTTCTAATAGATTTTATTCTATTATTTCCATGGGATAACTATCATCAAACTTTACACAAACTATTTCTAGATCATATTCTTCACTTGATAAAAATTCAACATCATCACATTTTGAATCATTGCAATCAAGAGTCTTTGGAGATTCTTTACATTTATTTGAAGTCTCTTCAATATCTTCCTTTTTTCCAACATTATCACTTGATTATTTGTCTTCATTTGAAATGTTTCCAAGATCACATTTAGAAATAATAAAATCAAGGGTTTTTGGAGATTCTTTACCTTTGATAATCTTGATGGACTGGTCTTCAATATCTTCCTTCTCCTTCTTTCTTTGATATGTCTCCTCTAGCTTTAACCATAGATCCTTGGTGGAAGTGCATTGTTCCATGATTTCTTTAATAGGGCTTGAGAGTCCACTAGAATGGTCTTAAGAGACAATGCATCATTCGTCTTTCCTTCCCTTTGAGATGCAAACTTTGACTTGTTGTTCAACTGAACTGATCCACCAATGGTTGCCTTCCAAATAGCTGCCCCCATTATCTTCAAATAAACTCTCATCTCTATTCTCCAAGTAGAATAGTTTTCCTCATCAAGGATTGGTATTTCATCATCCATTTGTGTGTCTATGTTTCTCCTTCAATCTTGTTAAGGCTTGTACTGAAGGCCTGCTCTAATACCAATTGTTGGACACACTTAACAAACTTAGAGGGGGGGGTGAATGAGTGTGGGGATCTTTTTCCCAAAACTTCCCTCTTACACAAAACCCTTTAGTTAGCATTCGACATTTACTCATTACCCATTGTTTTCATTTATAACTATTTAGATGTGAACATATATCAGCAACATAAATCAACAGTATATCATCAACAAGTCATCACCACAAGGAACAAAAAGAACATAAGATGTATGTACAATTTTCTTTTTATTACGGACTACAATCCTTGGGGTTTTTGAGAAAAACCTGAATAGAGTACAACTCTACAAGAGAACCATCTCTATAATTAAAGACTCAACTTACATCCTCAGCACCAACTGAGATGAGGCAACAATCCTCAACAGATATCAATATGTACCATAAACAAGTGCATCAACCATGCACCAACCTATGCCAAACAATCTGTAATCAACCTGTACGATAGACAAGTGCATCCAACCATGTACCAAGTATATACCAATCATGTTTCAACTACTCATCAACAATGACTCATCAATATGTACCAACATCATCAACCATACACTTCATGTATGTGCCAACTCATCAACTACTTGTCTCAACCATGTACCATACATGTACCTCAACCAAAAGCCCTCATCGATTTCATCATCCAAATCTGATTTGTAAATATGTAATAGACATGGTGTATATGATCACATTCCTACAAACCTTCCTTAACTTTAACAACAAGAGACTATCATTTTCATCAAACTTTTCTTTAGTCTCACATGACTAGTTTTGGATTAGTCAAAAACCCTAACTTGAAATAATCATAACTTTGTACCTGTAATGAATAAATATCTGAAACTAATACAAAATTTTCTTCAGTGTGTTTTATGAAATTCCTCCAGTTGTCACTACTTGGAACCTCTCATAAAAGGAGTTATAGAAAAAATGGCACACCTTGTAGAATTCTAGCTTATTCTAGAGAGTGACCTTGTAGAGCGTGCCCCGCACATAATATTTGTCGAATTGATATAAAAATATTACACATAATACTAAAGACTATACTCTAACAAAAAAAATTGGTATCACTTAATTTTTATATGTTATGAATAAGTTATGGCGCTTTTATCTGAAACACTTGTTTTAGAATAGCTTCGGGACTAGCCACAAACCCCATTTTCCACATAGTGTATCTCCAAAAATACAACGACCCACAAGCTGAATTTTTTACCACAAATAATTGGATATGTTTCCTCAATGGAATATCAATATCATGGTATTAATCATTATATAAAAAAATGTATTGCAAAAATGGTGAGATGACCTGTAAATAACATACCTTAGAAAGCATCATGAAAAGAATTTATCCTCCCTTGAATTTCGGGCCTCGTTTCTTCACCTTCCCTCTGAAATTCAGATTAGATATCCTTTGTGTTATCACTGAAATTTCGTCCGCACATGGCGACAAGAACTCCGCATCATCAAAACAACAATGAAGTCATTCATGGCACTGAATTAATTTCACAGCATTCCAGAAGGGTCAAAAACTATACAAAGTAACAAAAATTGAAGGGCACTTCACAGTAGTTTGGTGCACGTCCATATGCGCAGAACAAGAATGCACTCTGCACGCATGCATGCACAACGTGCGGCTATCAACGACAAAACCCACGCACCTGCTAAAACAGCGCATTTATGAATTGGCCGGCCTCTCAACCACTTACAGACCAGCTCCCAATCTGATTTGACTCCCAAATCCGAGCTGAATCTGCAGGGTAGGCGGGTTAATGACCTAATGAAGCCCTAAAGAGCCCCTTTTCACACTTTGAAGAGGTTACATAATCGCCCGGGGATCTGCTATAAAAATCCATGAAGGAACATTGTTTTCGCAAGGAATTCCAGGTATTGTTATGCTGTTAATATTGTCAAGGGCTCATTCTTTGACGATAACACATCAACAACATTTCGTAGAGCCATTCGCCTCTCCATTGAGCGGATGTGCTGGGAGTTCTTTCACTATGAGTCTTATTTCTTCGCATTGTAAGGAAAGCAAGTTCGTGAAGGCCTCAAGAGCCTTTCTTTGGGGGAATAAGGAACCACGGTTCCCTTCCTTCATCGTGCTCTGATTTCATCAATAGACCAGCTCAAAACCATTGGTGATATCGGTGTTTTTTTTGTGTTTATTGTTTCTTTATCCGTATGTTCACAGTTTAGTTTGTTTTTGTTTAATTCTTGCTTGTAGTTTGTTTTGTTTCCTCTAACCCTTTCCTCCACAGCTGTCATGCTCTGCAAGACCCAACAGGGCATGTAAGCACCCTCGATTTTCTCACTAGGTGACGAATTGGGTGCGAACAGACTGGCGACTCCATTGGGGAGTTAGGTATCAATTCCTCCCTCATTTGGGTTTATTTTTCTTTCCTTTTGGTTTTATTAACTTGCAGGGACACAAACCGGCCTCCGCCGACCTGCTAACCAGTCAATTCACAGGAGAATTGAAGGAAATCCATCCGGATTTTCTTTCTCAGTCACTTGTCATAGGCGCGGGGGTATTTCACCCCACAGACGCACATCTTGCGCGCATGCGCCTGTGCAACATTCCCTTTGCGCACATACGTTTTAGTTCTCAATACTGTCAGCGCGCATGCACCATATGTGCCTCTGTCTACACTGGAGGCCGCGCATCTGAACTAAATTTCACATTGTAAGGTTTTTGGATGTGGGGAAAGTCATTTTCCTTCTCAAGAATGATGTTATGCATGCTCTAAATAC
>JZKD02S2269615.1:354444-365885 GCA_000966675.3 Picea glauca | reverse complement strand
CCCTACCCCCTCTGCTATAGCTGGGGGCAGGAGGAAGAATAAGGAGCCCAACGTTCCCCTTCCCCCACACATCCCACCACCTTGCACACTATGCGAGAAAGAGGGCCACCAAACCAACAATTTCCCATCACTACCCGAATTACGGAATTTGATTCCCCCCAATCCCACTCCATCAACACCCGTCACTACTGCAAGTACCACTACCACCAACCCTTCTAGTAGTAAAGGGTTGAGGAATAAATTTGCATGTGCTATATGTTCAGAATATGGCCATTACACTCATCATTGCCCAGCACTACCACGATTTTGGCAAACATTAGCAGTTGTACGCCAGAACTTCCAGAACAACCCACGCCCTGCCACGTCCTCTTCAAACATCACTGACATTCGCTATGTCACCACTACAGTCAGTGAACGTATGAGATGCCCTTGCTCTCTCTGCGATTCATTAACTCATTTTACATACCAATGTCCTATGATCCTTGCCTACAGGCAACGTCAAGTGGCCCTGCGTCACCAACCCACAGAGGCGAGAATTGACGTTACTTCACCACTCGAGGATCATCATGTCATTTCTCCAGAGCCCGAGGCACTCCCATCACCTCCATGGTTCTTACATGACGTCGTTGAGGATCTACCCCGCAACCCCCCCAACTCTCCTGTTCATACGACGACCCTCCACCCAACCACCACAGGTACCCCTAAGTACTTCAACATATGGTTCATGTCGAGCGAACCCTCACCCTCTACTCATACCCCTCCCCTTGATTTTCCAACAGGGGGCAATCACACTAGCACTGAGATCACTCATCACGACCCCTTATATTCCCATCATTTCCAAAATGATGAGGAAATACTAGAAGAGCTACACAACCCAGACTCTTCCTAGGACACACTACATCATCGTGCACTCTTCCTCCCACAGGAAGCCCTCATTCCTTCTAATCAAAACCCTGTGTACGCAGTCGAAACCAAAGATTTTATCCCATCTGGGCCTATCAATTGGTTCAAAAATCCCATTCCTGCCCCTGACGCATTCGAAGAAGGCAACATGGCTAACATTTCCCCCACCATCAAAATTGACATTTCCATTAAAAACGCCGTCGTCGAAGAAATCATCATTGGAGCTGCTTGCACTCCTCAAGAAATTTCCGCATATAAAGCCCTCTTCCAGGAATACCAGAACATTTTGGCCTGGTCATACACGGAGATGCCTGGTCTTGACCTAGCTATTGTCGAACATTGCATTGACACCTGGCCTGACATCACACCAGTTTGCCAGAAACAACGACTGCTACACCCTTCCAAGGCCACGACTATCAAAGCCGAAATTGACAAATTACTTACGGCCGGATTTATTTATCCCATTGCTTACAATTCATGGGTTTCCAACTCTGTACCCATTGACAAAAAACAGGGCACTATCTGCATTTGCACAAACTTTTCTCGATCTCAATAACATATGTCCAAAAGACAACTTCCCAACACCTTTCATCGACCGAATTATCAACGACTGTGCTGGCCACGAGGCTCTCTTCTTTATGGATGGATTCTCTGGCTATAACCAAATTCAAATCCACCCAGCCAATCAATACAAAACCGCATTCATTACCTCGTGGGGTAATTTCGCATATTGTGTCATGCCTTTCAGCTTAAAAAACGTCGGCGCAACCTTCGAGCGGGCAATGACATACATATTTCATGATCTTGCTGAAATCATCCTCGCCTACTTGGACGACCTCACAGATCACTCCAAGAAACGCACCCAACATCTTGATGATTTACGAATCATTTTTCAATGGTGTCATCATTATAACATCCGCTTGAATCCTCTCAAGTGTGTATTCTGTGTCACCGCTGGACATCTCCTCAGTTTCATTGTTTTCCAAAGTGGCATTACTGTGGACCCCCTCAAAGTCAAAGACATCACCGAAATTCCACCTCCATGGAATTTATGACAACTGCAGAGTCTGCAGGGCAAAGCTAACTTCCTCAGACGCTTTGTTCCTGATTACGCCATACGTGCACATGGTTTCCTTTGCTTACTAAGTCACAACATCCCCTTTCATTGGGACGATTATGCCCAACAGTCAGTTGAAGATCTCAAAATAGCACTTTCAAATGCACCTTTGATTAGTGCACCTGAATATAATCGCGACTACATCCTATACGTATCAGCATCAGCGGTATCAGTAGTTGGCGTCCTCGTCCAGCTCGGAGATGAAAATCGTGAACATGTTATTTACTATGTTAGTAAGAACCTCTCAGGACCACCCTTGAAGTACAAACACGAAGAGAAACTTGCTCTCGCAGTCATCCTCGCAGTCCAGAAACTGCGCCATTACATTCTTCTTTAGACCACCAATGTCATCGCAGACTCCAACCCTATGCAATACTTTCTTAGCCGTCGATAAGTTAACAACAAATTCGCTCGATGGATCGTTATCCTTCAGGAGTATGACCTCGAGTTTTCAACACCTAAGAGTAAGAAGGCCCTTGTTCTCGCTGAACTTGTCACAGCCCTCCCCTCTGACACCACCAGTGCCCCCGTCAACACCGACTTTCCTGACGAACATCTATTTTACATCACTTTCGATGACCCTTGGTATGGCGACCTTCTCGTCTACCTATGAACTCAAAAGTTTGGTTAGCACCTTTCATGAGATGATCATCGACGTATTTTCCATCAGCCCCCCCGCTATCTCCTCATCGGAGACATCCTATATCGGCAGGGCGTTAACACCATTCTTCGTCGTTGCCTGACTATTGACGAAACCAACAGAGTATTAAACGACTGCCATAGTGGCGCATGTGGCTTCCACCTTTCAGGTATCTCCACGGCTCAGAAAATTATCCGAGCCGGTTACTTTTGGCCTACATTGTTTCACGATTGCATTCACGCCATGAAACAATGTGAGCAATGTCAGCTCTATGCCAACAAAGCCCGTGCTCCCCCCGCTCTTCTTCACCCCGTCATTACGGCCGGCCCCTTTTGTAAATGGGGCATTGAGTTTATGACTTGTAATCCACCCTCCAGCAATGGTCACAAATACATTGTTGTCGCCGTTGATTACTTCACCAAATGGGCCGAAGCAATTCCTACTTTCAACAACACCACTGACACTACATCACGCTTCTTCTTTAACCACGTCATATCCCATTTTGGTGTACCACTCCAACTCGTTTCCGATCATGGGAAACACTTTGAGAATGAGATATTCGTCGAACTCTCTTCTCGGTTAGGCTTCTCTCACAAGTTCGCCTCACCATATTATCCTCAATCAAATGGATAGGTCGAAGCAGTGAACAAAGTCCTCAAAACCATGTTACAGCGTACAGTTAATAAACATAAAACCAATTGGCATCATATGTTATTTTCCGCGCTATGGGATTATCGAACGATAGTAAAGACTGCCACAGGTTTCACGCCATTCCATTTAGTCCATGGGGTTGAGGTAACTCTTCCCATTGAGTGTGAAATACCTACCTTACGCACTGCAATTGAGCTATTACCTGACACTTATCCAATGGAGCAGCGCTTGCTAAACTTGGATTCGCTGGATGAAGATCATCGATCTTCATTACAGAACAATGAGGCAGCTAAAAAAAATCCAAAGCTACCTTTGATCGCCATGTCAACCTTCATTCATTCTGAGAAGGCGACCTCATATTGGCCTATGATATCGCCCATGATACCTTTGTCCACGGAAAATTCGAATCACTCTGGCATGGCCCTTACATCATCCAACATTGCCTCACAAAAGGTGCATACATCCTGGCCTCCCCCGAAGGCCTCTCACTCAAGGAACCCGTCAATGGGTTATATCTCAAAAATTTTTATGCTTAAAAGTAGTCACACTACTTTAGGTCATTTTCTTTTTTCTAGTGTTTTTAATCTTTTTTCTCTCACCCCTCTTGTCTAAACTATCCTTTGTGCTATTGACAGATGCTTCCTTCACCAGCCTACCACATTGGTTACGCCGACGGTGCCAGCCATTGGACACAAAATCTCGCTTCGGCGGCTTGGGATTTATACACCCCCTCACATGAAATGCTCCATTCAAGCGGCATATGTTTGGGGTCATCAACCAACAACCAAGCCGAATATCCTGCTGTCATTGGCCTCCTAGCTGACACCCAACGTCATCATATTCATCACCTTAGCGTCTTCCTCGACTCTCAACTAGTCGTTCTCCAGCTCAACAATGTATACCGTGTACACGATCCGTGCCTCTTTCGCAAATACCTGCAGGTTAGATTGTTATCGACATTTTGATTCCATTACATTTACACATATTCCAAGACAATTGAATCAAACAACAGATGAAATAGCTAACATGGTGTTAGATTGGCATATATCACATCAAGCTACACATACATAACACATCACATACATCTTGTCATATCATATAGATAAGATAGACATCATCATCCTTATCAACAAAAAACATATGTAAACAACACCAAGATCTCAAAAAATATGTATACTCATATATATGTATATCAAGGCCTATCAGGCCATCCAATTGTTTACATACAAAAAATATACATCGGCCCGCAGGCCAGTGCCACATCTCGGTACAAAACTCGACTCACCAGCCTATCAAAAAGATATACATGATACATCCATCAGGGTGCCTCTATCGCACCCCCATCTGCCCCTCCCTCAAGAGGAGGTGGTGGCCCACCCCCACCTACCCCAGGCGGTGGTCGTGGAACACTTGCAGGACCCTCCTACCCTAGCGGCAAGGGTCCACTAGTCATGGCGGCAAGCACAGTTGCCCGTCGCACGATCGACCGCCATGGTGGCGGTAACCCTATGCACTGCTCCAGGAACCCCTCATCCTGGATACGGATCCACATGCCCTCAGGCACATCCTGTAAAACCGTCTCCAGACGACGACGTATATCATCAAAATCACCTCCGGTCACCGTCGGAGGAGCGTGCGATGGCCCCGCACCAGGGTCATCAAATCGACGCCTCTTCACCGGTCTCTCGGGCTCTGCTAGTTCCCTCGCGGCCTCATCCCACCGACGTCTCCCTCCACGCGGCGGCCTCTCTAGCTTGTGTTGAGCCGACGCTCTCTGGAACTCCACCTCACGCCCGCGAGGTGCCAAATCTGCACATGCACAAAACTACCAACACACGATCGTATCAGTATCTATCATCATACATATGAACTGGTATATCAAAAAATAACATAAATCAAAACATATACAAAACTCAAACATACCTTGATGATCAAAAACCTCCCCAGGAGGCAGTACCATGTCTTGGTCCCCCCGGAAGTCCACCCCAGCATAGGGGTATCAAAGTATGACCTGCGACATCTGCCGCCAGATCTGTCTCGCCTGCACCGTGAAGTAGTGCCCACCTTCGCCACCACCGTGGAGAACCAAAATCTGAGACCACTGCCTCAGTCGAGGCTCTCGTGCCCCCAGCGCCTCTAGAAGAACCCGTGGGTGCAACATCGACACCCTCTCCAGAAACCAAGCTACCAGGATAGAGCCGAAAGCAAACTCCCCGGTACCTGTGGACCGACAATGGTCCAGCTGTGCGATCATCCGCGCATGCAGTGTCAAACCCTAGGTGAACCGCTCACAGCCCACCACCACCCTCTCCATCACCAGTAGCTGGCCACCACTGATCTTTTGGGTCGCCAGTGACCCATAAACCCGAACAATCATCTCCGCTATGCAACGATGCACCAGTAAATCTATACTGCTAATACTCACTACAGTCCCAGACATGTAGTGCTCACCTGAGAAATATTGCTTGGTGACCTCTGATAGCTGTGTACCCCTCGACAGCACAGGCTCTGTCGGCAGCGGTGTCCCTCGGAAGGGGAGCCCAGTTAAGAAATATATATCCTCCACCACAGAGAAGGGGATCTACTCTCCTCGCACGAGGAAGCAGTGCAGATCTAGGCTCCACTTCTGGAGCAGGAATTGCAATAAGTACTCATGTGCCCGTATCAATGGGCACTCAAAAAACTTTAGCAACCCACTGGTTTCTAAAGCCGCTCTAACCGTAGGCCCTGCATTGGCCACAACATCTCACAGCTGCGACCAGTCTCGCTCGCGCCACCACACATCAATATTCCTTGATAGCCACCTGCACACAACACAGAGTCTTATATCAGCTAATGAAACCATCCAATGCATCAAAAAGCCTCCTGTTTTACCCTTCCACCTTGCCTCTTAGGCGCGGTTTTACCACACCCAGGCGCGCACACATGCACACCTGTTTTTCCCACAAGCGCGCTCGTGAGCGCACCTGTTCAACATATAGGCGCGCGCTAGGGTGCACCTCTTCACCATACAGGTGTGCTCTAGGGAACACCTGTCAACCCCACAGGCACGCTCTGGTGTACGCCTGTTCACCCCACAGGCATACACTAGTGCACGCCTATCCACCTCACAGGCGCGCCCCTAGGGCATGCCTTAAACTCTCCCCACGCGCATCAATGCGCATGTATGCAGTGGACAGGCGCGCACGTATGCGCACCTCCCACTGAATCGCCCACACATGCGGGCCCACATCCTATGAAAAAACCCCTTAAACCCCCTCTACGGCCCCCTGTACCTACCCTACCCCCAAATTGGAAACCTATTTCTATGCAGAATGATCAGACCACTAACCTGATACTCGCACATCGTCGATCGGATACCCCGTGCTCCTTGAAACTCCAAATCTCCTCTGCAATCTGCTCATCCAATCACTGTAACAGCAGGGACAAATGGGGTGGCAATGTGGGCCCTACAGCTATATATAGGCCTTTTTCCAAACTTCCACTCAACATTCCGGGAGCCCAAGGTGTCCATTTTTCAAACTGTCTTCAGCCACGAGATCAGCATCACGCCGCCTACGTCACGGCTATCCTTGGGTCACTTTTCGTCTGAAGCCCCCGGGGTGCCTTTTTTTCATATCATGGTCAGGTACGCACGTGCATGGTCACATTTGTCAAATACATGCTCATATCTTTGATTCTCTTCAGATATTGTTCACTTTGGGTATTTGGTTGTTATGTGCGCAGGTACTTGCTCATCGGTCATCGACATCATCCCTTTAGGTATATATTCAGGACTGGCATGTAGTCTATCCCACTGTATTGCATTTACATTTCCAGTCACACCCTCTGATATTGGCCTTTAGGATCCTCATTCCCGGCTCTGCAGTACCCACACCTCCATTTGCATCTTCGGTACTGTAACTCGGTAGCATTCTCACCCACATGAGTTGTCCCATTCATAGCACCCTTTGGCACTTTTGACACTCATGTTGTTTTTCATTACCCTTTAGGGATGGGAGTCCCGATAGTCTTTCATCATGTCATGAATCAGCCACATACTCTTTCTCTTCATTTTTCTAGCTTTCCCACATGGACTCCCAAATTATCTCTTTATGGTTCTATTTTTTACCTGCACCTCCGCAAGATCATGAGCCCTTCATTTCATTCACACTCAGTTTGCCCATCTGCGAACCTACCCTCATTTCACCTACCTCATACAGAAAATCACCGATGGGGCCCCCAACCTTCATCAGTTTCCCAAGACAATTATGCCCTCCCTGGGGCACACATTTCACACTGGGGCACCCGTTTCTATATTTGTACATTTCTCCCTAAAATTATTCATTATTTATTGTACAAACACCTTTATTTTCAGTCATTACATTTTTTGTCGTCACCATTCGCGACTTTCTTTCTTTTGGCCACACGCAACCCATGTCACCCTTAGTTGGAGCATTACTTATCATTTACCCTTTCCGACATCGTCCATACCTTTAGAGTACTCCACAGGTCAGTTACCTCTACCCTCTGAATTTGTTCACCTTGTCCCGCCTCTGGCACAACTTAGCACTGGTCTTGTCGTCCCCCTGACACTCGACCTTGTTACACGGTTGCGGCCACTGTTTCTCTCATACATCCTCCAGCCAAGGGAAGTCTTGAGTCATCCCACTCCTTGACTTCGTCCATGTACCTATGCCACTTCCTCACCTCAGTAGATTCCATGGAGCCCTTTGCTTCTAGGAGTCGCGTCCCCCTTTTGTCGACATCAACACACTTTTCCAGAAGGGTGACAGTATCTTGATTCTCATTCTCTATCTTAATGAGAGATCTCAGACGACACAGGGTGAAACACCATTGCTCCCTGTTGTCATTGGCCCCCATAACATTCGACGCCAACACTCTCTCATGTTACGGTGGGTCTTACTTTGTGACTATTGCAGTTATTTTTGTCATTTTCCAAAGACCTCTGAACTTGGTAGGGCCATTAATGCTCACATCATCATCGTTGCTTATTACCACGATCATTTCCTATTAGTCAGAGTATGTTCCTTTGCAGAATTGTCTTCTGCCTTTATCATTACCGCCCCTGAGGGCACTGCAGTTGTCTACACCAACACTTTCGTCATCTTTTTTCAAAGTTACATAAAACGATCATGGGGCATGCCCGCCTCATTTGTACACAGTTGTATATTTTTTTTGCATGTCTCTCAGAAGGTCGAGATACCGGTTCCTTTTTTCTCCAACGGATCGCTCCGAACGGTCCCACTATTGCTTTCCATTACAAACAACATTCTCAGTAGAAGAAACATTGATGGATTTTGGCTATACGTATGCTCCTAACCTCACCCATTAGGGGGCATCTTTTATCACTGATATTTCATCCGCACATGGTGACAAGAACTCCGCATCATCAAAATAGCAATGAATTCATTCATGGCACTGAATTAATTTCACAGCATTCCAGAAGGGTCAAAAACTATACAAAGTAACAAAAATTGAAGGGCGCTTCACAGTAGTTTGGTGCGCGCGCACATGCGCAGGACAAGAACGTACTCTGCGCGCATGCATGCATGACGTGCGGCTGTCAACGACAAAACCCGTGCACCTGCTAAAATGACGCATTTATGAATTGGCCGGCCTCTCAACCACTTACGAACCAACTCCCAATCTGATTTGACTCCCAAATCCGAGCTAAATCCGCAGGGTAGGCGGGTTAATGACCTAATGAAGCCCTAAAGAGACCCTTTTCACACTTTGAAGAGGTTACATAATCACCCGGGGATCTGCTATAAAAATCCATGAAGGAACATTGTTTTCGCAAGGAATTCTAGGTATTGTTATGCTGCTAAGATTTTCAAGGGCTCATTCTTTGACGATAACACATCAGCAACATTTCATAGAGCCATTCGCCTCTCCATTGAGCGGACGTGCTGGGAATTCTTTCACTATCAGTCTTATTTCTTCGCATTGTAAGGAAATCAAGTTCGTGAGGGCCTCAAGATCCTTTCTTTGGGGGAAGAAGGAACCACAGTTCCCTTCCTTCATCGTGATTTGATTTCATCAATAGACCAACTCAAAACCATTGGTGATATCGGTGTTTTTTTTTGTGTTTATTGTTTCTTTATCCATATGTTCACAGTTTAGTTTGTTTTTGTTTAATTCTTGCTTGTAGTTTTTTTTGTTTCCTCTAACCCTTTCCTCCACATCTGTCATGCTCTGCAAGACCCAAGAGGGCATGTAAGCACCCTCGATTTGCTCAACAGGTGACGAATTGGGTGTGAACACTTTGGTTACCTAAGTCACATATATATATATTCAATATGCTCAAGTGTGATCTGAAATGAGAGATCCTTGCCTCTTATTTATACTCTCCATCTTCTAGGTCACTTTACCCATTTCTAGGTCACTTAACCTATTTCTAGGTCACTTAGCCTATTTCTAGGTGACTTAACCCATTTCTAGGTGACTTGACCTATTTCAAGGTCACTTAACCTATTTATAGGTCACTTAACCTATTTTCATTATTTTTGGGTTTAACCACTTTCCATAATTAGAAAGTTCTCCATTACTTTATCATTTAAATATCCCCCCTTGACTTTGTCACCTCACTTTATCATTTGTTTATTCTTCCTTGATTTTTTCACTTCTCTTTATTATTTAAATAATCCACCTTGACTTTGTCACTTTACTTTATCATTTAAATAATGATTTATTCTTTTCAATAACTTTGACTTCTTTGACCTTCTGGGGCTTCAAGCCTTCATATGGGGGTCCTTCACCTTCATAAGGCCATAACTCTCAAACCATGAGGATTTATGTGACATTCCACATACCACTAAAAATGGCATGACAAGAACTATCCATCTAGGATAGTTTCACCAATAACCTCATTTATATTCATCTTATTATTCCACATACAAGCATGGTTCCTCCAACCATTCTTCTAGGATAAATCAATCCGCAAAGTGTCTTCCCGTGAGGGATTTCACCATAAGGGACCACTTTGGAGTTCATCCATTTGTGCACCTTATCAATCATGATAAGACAATAATGAGTCATCTATACATTTTTCCAAAAATGCATCATATACCAATGAAACCACATTGATCCATCTTCATCATGTATCAATGACAACTCATTGATCCATATACATCTATGCATTCTCATCAAGGACAATACATATTACTTTACATCAATCATCAATCAATCAATCCTTTGAATCAATCAATCACTTGACATCAATCAATCAAACCATTGGCATCAATGACAACATGATCCAATAGAATGTGCATTGTTCTCATTGATGTAGGATCCAATATCTTATCCCCTTTCATTCTTTCTTTATATCCAATGAAAGTACAATTGACTGCCTTCTTCTCCATCTTTCTCCTCTTTTCCTCGGGAATGTTAAATTATGAGATCGATTTCTTATGCAGATTATTTCTTTAAATGATTCAACACTTTTATTCCATCTGAATACATTTCATTGATATAGAATCATAACTTAATAGAAATAACCATGTGGATACATAAGCATGCACATCAACAACACATATACCCTAGGGAAACCCTATACAAGAAGAAAAACCCCAGCAAACGATCTTCCTTTATTGCATTAATAATGTATGGTCACTTACAAATATCCACCATGAAAAATCATCTCCTAAATGAGCTTTCCAAGATGACTTAGACCTAATTGTAAGACCTTGTATAAGTAGAAAGACTTGGTTGATATAATATCTTGTTATTGACAAACATTGTGGAAGATACCATGCACTTCCTAGGTGCTTCTTTCTTGTCCTTTATATGACTGATATATAGCCTCACCTAATAGGGATATACATAGCCTTTCTTGACTGATATGTTTCCCTTTTTCTTGATTGATATGCTACCCTTTTCCTTAACTGATATGTTGCCCTTATTTTACTGTTATGGTGTCATTTCCTTCATTATTATGCTATCCTTTCTTTGACTGATATTCTATTCTTTCTTAACGGAAATATACATTTCCATTCTAACTGATATACACTTTATAATAACTGATATAATGTCCTTTATTAACAGGAATATACGCTTCATTTCTTTGGTTGTTATTTTTCCTCACATAACAACCTTACTCTGCATAACAAGACTTTCTTCTCAACCACA
>JZKD02S2269615.1:316669-347383 GCA_000966675.3 Picea glauca | reverse complement strand
CTTTTAATTTAAGTACACTAACTTTGTGCACACCTTCCGTGAACCTCCCAGCCTTAGACCACGTGGGTCACCCCCGAGCTGGGACTAAACTCCATCGAACAAGGGATTCCTAGGCTAGGCGGGGACAACAGGAAGTTGCACAATACAAAAACAACAGTGGAATTTCCCACATAAATCTACATGTGTCATGGGTGACACTTGGCTCTCCAGGAGCACGTTCCTCTCCACTTGGCACCCATTCCTCTTCCCAAAGGAACCTAGGATAACTGCGTTTATTTCCCCAAAATTTAGTAATTTGAGAAAATGAATTATAATATTCCCTTGGGTTAAGCCCTCAATATTAGCCCCTTTTCCTAGTCTCTCAGCCCCCCTCCCTTACCTATCCTAGTGAATCTTATTCCCCCATAATATTTCTTCGTGGTCTATCTACATGTAACGATGTTTTTTATATTAATAATATGAATATTTACATGTACAAAACAAGCTCTTGGCCTTTAACATCTAGGATCTTCGAAATAATAAACACATAAGCCTCCAGCTTATAAATACTTGGCTCACATGCCTACAAAACATGTTACATTCATAATTACAACTAGAGCTCGACACTGGGATATTACAATCCCCTCCCCTGATTTTTTCACTATCCTCAATGCAACTCATTTACATAACATCAACGGGATTTTCAAAATCTTCAAAAATATGCAGGTATTATGCCGCATAGCATCTTCATGCTCCCATGTTGCTTCCTCATGATCATACCAGGTCCACTAGACCTTTACAATCCCTATGGCTCAATTTCAGAGCTTCTTTCTTTTCCGGTCCAATATGCACATTGAATGCACCTGAAAAGTGCTTTATTTCTCAACCTAAATCACATTCCAATCAATAACATGATTAGCATCAAGTATTTATTTCTTACATTTCAATGCAATATAAACCATGAGGAGTTATGTGACATTCCACATACCACTGGAAATGGCATGACAAGAACTATCCATCTAGGATAGTTTCACCAACAACTTTATTTATATTCATCTTATTATTCCACATACAAGCATGGTTCCTCCAACCATTCTTCTAGGATAAATCAATCTGCAAAGTGTCTTCCCGTGAGGGATTTCACCATAAAGGACCACTTTGGAGTTCATCCATTTGTGCACCTTATCAATCATGATAAGACAATAATGAGTCATCTATACATTTTTCCAAAAATGCATCATATACCAATGAAACCACATCGATCCATCTTCATCGTGTATCAATGACAACTTATTGATCCATATTCATCTATGCATTCTCATCAAGGACAATACATATTACATTGCATCAATCATCAATCAATCAAACCTTTGGCATCAATCAATCACTTGACATCAATCAATCAAACCATTGGCATCAATGACAACATGATCCAATAGAATGTGCATTGTTCTCCTTGATGTAGGATCCAATATCTTATCCCCTTTCATTCTTTCTTTATATCCAATGAAAGTACATTTGACTTCCTTCTTCTCCATCTTTCTCCTCTTTTCCTCGGGAATGTTAAATTATGAGATCGATTTCTTATGCAGATTATTTCTTTAAATTATTCAACACTTTTATTCCATCTGAATACATTTCATTGATATAGAATCATAACTGAATAGCAATAACCATGTGGATACATAAGCATGCACATCAACAACACATATACCCTAGGGAAACCCTATAAAAGAAGAAAAACCCCAGCAAATGATATTCCTTTATTGCATTAATAATGTATGGTCACTTACAAATATCCACCATGAAAAATCATCTCCTAAATGAGATTTCCAAGATGACTTAGACCTAATTGTAAGACCTTGTAGAAGTAGAAAGACTTGGCTGATATAATATCTTGTTATTGACCAACATTGTGGAAGATACCATGCACTTCCTAGATGCTTCTTTCTTGTCCTTTATATGATTGATATACAGCCTCACATAATAGGGATATGCATAGCCTTTCTTGACTGATATGTTTCCCTTTTTCTTGATTGATATGATACCCTTTTCCTCAACTGATATGTTGCCCTTATTTTACTGTTATGGTGTCATTTCCTTCATTATTATGCTATCATTTCTTTGACTGATATTCTATTCTTTCTTAACGGAAATATACATTGTCATTCTAACTGATATACACTTTCTAATAACTGATATAATGTCCTTTATTAACAGGAATATACGCTTCATTTCTTTGGTTGTTATTTTTCCTCACATAACAACCTTACTCTGCATAAAAAAACTTTCTTCTCAACCACACACTCCAAAACCTTGTATGTAGAATGAGGGGCGAACTCTTCAAATAAAGGCATGGAGAGGTGAAGGAGGAAGTCTCGAATTAGGATCTTGAATGCATGTTTTCCTAACTCCACTTTACACTTTAGAAAATAGACCTTGGACATGAGTTCGAAAATAGAAATTGACTTGACACTTCAATTACAACTCTCCCTTGACTTGACAATGCATGTGAACTAACTCAGCATGCACATGTCATGCAAGCAACATGAAACTAGACATGCATGCAACATGCAACATGCGACATGTGACAAAATTGACAACTTTGACTTTGACCTAGACATGCAACTTTGACTTTTTACAACTTAACTCTTTACAACATGATTTTAAAAACTCATTCAAATTGACTCTTATCATGGAAATTCAAATTTCTTTTCATGGTGGATAATTTTACACGTGCCAACGCCGATATCAATACATTTACATCATTTTCAATATAAGGAATATCGTTTGTTTCTAGCTCATAGGAATTTTACATTCAACAAAAAAAAAATTGGATTCCTTGACTTTTGGTAATGGCTCACAAGGCTTTACTGGGCTCACAGAGGTTGTATGTTCCCCGTGACATTTTCACTAGTCTATCTATGCTCACAGAGGTTGTATATTCCCCTTCACTTTTGCACTAGATTGTCTATGGTCACAGAGGTTGTATATTCCCCATGACTTTTCCATTATAATTACATAGCATCGTGTTTGTCTTTTCTTTTTGTTTGACTCACAGAAGTTGTACGTTCCCCCTATATTGTTTCAATACCTCACAAGACTGGTTGATTCTGCAAATCTCATTGGCTAGCCTCAGGGTGGCCCATATGGCCTCTCATTGGAGAATTATTATCGATGCTACCAAATTTAACACTCCTTCTTTGCGAGGGAGTCATTCTAAGCCACACCAATATTTCCTTGCAAATGCACAAATTGTCTCAATGGAAAAGTCTTGGTCAGGATATCAACTGCCTTCTCTCTCGTGGCTATGCACTGTAACTTTATAGTTTTTATTTGGACCAAGTCTTGGATGTACTAGTACTTCATATCAATATGTTTTGACCTGTTGTGAAATACTGGGTTCTCTATCAATTTTATGCAACTTTGATTATCACAGTGAACCATCGTTGTCTCGATATTGTCACCAAACAACCCAATAACAAATTTTATAAGCCATATTGTTTCCTTTCTAGCATCACTTCTTTCAATGTACTCAGCCTCTATTTTACTCTATGTAATGGATCCATGTTTCATGCTTATCCAATATATCATAGTGGATCCTAAACTGAAGCAGTATCTAGAAGTACTCTTTTGGTCCACTAGGCTTCCTTCCCATTCAAGATCTGTATACCCATGCGGAAATAAACCACCACTGGATGTATATCTCAGACCATAGGTATTGGTCCCTCTGAGATTGTAATGTCCCCAGCCATCAACCTCTGTTGGGTAACACTACCTAATCAACTGTATCTTTTCTTTTATGTTCTGATACCATTTTTGTAACGTCCCCGAATCTACCAATGGGTTAGAGGACATCACTCCGTAAAACATCTCTTGCTCTGATATGTATGTGTGTGTGTATATATATATATAATGAAATTTAAACAAGCATAAACACTTTTCTCTTGCACTTATTCATGTGGAAGCAACATTAACACAGACATGCAATATAAACAAGAAATATTGATAACATTACAACTTAGATGATAGATACACAACATATAATGAACAAAGAAAGGGTGCTTATCTTTTAATTTAAGTACACTAACTTTGTGCACACCTTCCATGAACCTCCTAGCCTTGGACCACGTGGGTCACCCCCAAGCTGGAACTAAACTCCATTGGACAAGGGATTCCTAGGCTAGGCGGGGACAACAGGAAGTTGCACAATACAACAACAACAGTGGAATTTCCCACATTAATCTACATGTGTCATGGGTGACACTTGGCTCTCTAGGAGCATGTTCCTCTCCACTTGGCACCCATTCCTCTTCCCAAAGGAACCTAGGATAACTGCGTTTATTTCCCCAAAATTTAGTAATTTAAGAAAATGAATTATAATATTTGATTGGGTTAAGCCCTCAATCTTAGCCCCTTTTCCTAGTCTCTCAGCCCCCCTCCCTTACTTATCCTAGTGGAGCTTAGTCCCCCATAATATTTCTTCGTGGTCTATCTACATGTAACGATGTTTTTTATATTAATAATATGAATATTTACATGTACAAAACAAGCGCTTGGCCTTTAACATCTAAGATCTTCAGCCTAATAAACACATAAGCCTCCAGCTTATAAATATTTGGCTCACATGCCTACAAAACATGTTACATTCATAATTACAACTAGAGCTCGACATTGGGATATTACAATCCCCTCCCCTGATTTTTTCACTATCCTCAATGCAACTCATTTACATAACATCAACGGGATTTTCAAAATCTTCAAAAAGATGCAGGTATTATGCCACATAGCATATTCATGCTCCCATGTTTCTTTCTCATGATCATACCAGGTCCACTAGACCTTTATAAGCCCTATGGCTCAATCTTGGAGCTTCTTTCTTTTCCAGTCCAATATGCGCATTGAATGCACCTGAAAAGTGCTTTATTGCTCAACCTAAATCACATTCCAATCAATAACATGATTAGCATCAGGTATTTATTTCTTAAGAAAGGACACATGAAATACATTATSTATAGACATAKATGCAGGMAATGTAATCATATATGYTATTGTACCAATCCTCTCTAGGATTTCAAACAACCCAGAATATMTGGCTRCCAACTTGGAACAKTTTCCCAACTTYAGGGAACTTYTGTTGGMTTTCACCTTCAAGAAAACATGATCAYCCACTTTGAATTCCTTGTGAGTTATGTTATTKTCAKCATAYATTTTCTKCCTATCTTGGGAAACCTTTAAATTTTGTTTRATCTTCAACAKTTTCCCTTCGATTTCCTTGATCAACTCTGGCCCAACCMCTACCCTATCAGTTKGGTTTTCCYAGCTTATTAKKGTGTTTCACTTTCTGCCATAAAGTGCTTTAAATAGGCTCATCTTCAYTKATGCTTGATACCCATTGTTGTAGGSAATTMTACCAAGTGTAGATAGYCCTCCCATCTGGATGGTTTTTCCATSACATACATTCTTAACATATCTTCTATCRCTTGATTTAATCCTTTTGTTTTCCCATCAAACTTGAGATGATMAGTTGTGYTGAAGTTCAGATTTGTTTCAAACCCTTTGAATAACCCCTTCCAAAACTTTGAGKTAAACTTTGGGTCTCTYKCAGACATAATTATCCTAGGTATKCCATGCAAGCATGCTACTTCMCTCATATAAATATCAASATCAGTTTCCTTGTGATTATTTTTTAATGGAATAAAATGGGCACCCTTCGTAAGCTTATCCACCACCACCATGATGGAATCATGTTGCTTTTTKTTTCTGGGTAAAACTATGATGAAATCCATTGTCACCACTTCCCACTTCCACTTAGGAATGGGTAATGGTTGTAGAAACCCATCTTGGTTTCCATGCTTAGCTTTGACCCTTTGACACTCCATACATCTGGCAATGTAATCTACAATTTATTTCTTCATGCCTAGCCAATAGTAATGGATCTTGACTACTTCCACTATTTTCTGATATCCAGGGTGCCCAACATAAGGCACACTATGCATCTCTTTCAATATCATACTCCTAAATTCATGAGAACTAGGTACATAAATTTTGTTCTTGTATAAGAGTATCTCATCCACTTCCAATCTATAATATTCTATTTTCTATAGCATCTTACCTTGTTGTAACCTTGTTACCATTTTCATGTACTATGTATCTACTATTGCAACTTCCAAAACTCTATCTTAATATCGGTTTGATACATGTTGATGGTTGTAGCATGTAGTTCATGCACTCTTATGTTGAGTGCATCAACCACTTTGTTCTCTTTTCCTTTGATGTGTTGGATATCAAAGTCATATTCACAGAGAAATCCCAACCATCAAATTTATATGGAATTTAAATTAAGTTGATCAAACAAATATTTCAGACCATTAAGGTCTGTCCTCAGCTCAAAACTATTTCCCATGAGGTAGTGTATCCATTTATTTAAAGCATGTACCATGGATTCCTACTCCAAATCGTGAGTAGTGTAGATCCTTTCATGCTATTTCAATTTCCTAGATTCAAAACATATCACAAACCCATTATGACTGAGAACTTCACCCAATCCTTCTTTGCATGCATCTGTGCAAACAAAAAACTCTTCATTCGAATATGCACTATTCAGAAATGGAGCATTGGTTAACAACTGCTTCAATTGTTGGAAGCTCTTTTCACATTATTCAGTCCATTGAAAATTCTTCCCCTTCCTTTGCAAGGAAGTGATGGCATGAGCTATTCTCGAAAACCATGCAATGAACCTTCTATAGTAGCTAGTTACACATATGAAGGATTTGACTTCTATCACCTTATTAGGTGTTGTCCACCCTTTAATGGCCTCAATATTTTTAGGGTCCACTGCTATCCCTTCTTCAGATATGATATGCCCGAAATAGTGAATTTTGTTTTGATAAAATGAGCACTTTCTCAATTTGGCATACAACTGATGCTCTCTCAGCACTTGCAACACCATCCTCAAATGATTCTCCTTCTCTTCTTCCAACTTGGAATATACAACGATGTCATCCAAAAATACAATGACAAACTTGTCTAGATATTCTCGAAAAACACCATTCATTAGGCACATGAAAACAACTGGTGCATTTGATAGCCCAAATGGAATCACTATGAAATAATAATGACCATACCTTGTCCTGAAGGCGGTCTTGATGATGTGTTCCTCTTTAATCCTTACCTGATGGTATCCTGATATGAGATATATCTTTGAAATTATCCTTGCATCCTTCAACTAATCGAAGAGATCATCAATCCCTGGTAGATGATACTTGTTATTTATAGTTATTTTATTTAGCTACTTGAAGTCGATGGATAGTCTCAAGATCCCATATTTATTTTTAAAATAAAAATGGAGCGCCCCAAGGTGACACACTTGGGAATATGTACCCCTTCGTTAAAATTTCTTCAATCTGCATTTGCAGTTCCTTCAATTCTAGTGTACTCATTTTGTAAGGAGTCTTTGATACTAGAGTTGTTCTAGGCATTAAATTTATAGAGAAATCAATATCTCTCTTTGGGGGTAGTCCTGGTACCTCCTTGAATATATATTCAAAATATTCTAGGACTTCATGATCCTCCAAATTTGGCACCTTATCCATAGATGCTTCCTCCATATGGGCTGCAATTATTCGACAACCTTTCCTGTAACATTTCTTTAGATGAATTGTTGATATTTCTCAGACAGTAACTTCCTTGGGAATTCCTTGGACTTCTCTTTGATTTCCTTCCTTATCCAAGCAAGTGAATTCCTTGTTATGACAGTCTAATATGTCATGGTGTTGGTCCAACCAGTCCATACCAATTAGGTTGTCATATGATCCCAAAGGAAAGATGTACAAATCTTCCTTGGTACTCATCCCACTCATGCACACTGGACATGATTCAACCAAATAAACAACCTTTCTCTTGGCTCTCGTAGCTAGCTACACCATCCAAGATTTCCCATTCTTACTTCTTGGTAATTGAAATATTTCCACTACCTTAGTATATATAGCTATGACTAGCCCCTGAATCAATTAAAATAGTAAAGGCATGGTTATTGATCACACCTTCAACTTCAATCATGTGTGATTGAAACTCATCTTACTTGGTGTCCAGGGCTTCATAGATTCTTGGTACTCTTCTTCCCATTTCCTCCACCGTTTCTACTCGCTGAACATGGTGAACAAATATCACCTTGTCCTTTCTATGAGAGAAACCTATATACTTATGATCTTATTTTAAACCCAAACATTGCATAGGTGTCTTCCTTGGCCTTTTCCCACCTACTTCAACCATCTTGGGCTCTCTCAAAACTGGTTTTCCTTGAGGACTATTTCTGAAAAATGGTGGCTTGTTTCCCTTCTTCCTTTACTTCCTCTTAAAATTCCTCTTGTCTTCCCAAGATTTTTGAAAAGTAGGCTTTCCTTTATGCTGATCATGTAAACACTTTTCCCTCCTTATGGTTTCTTCCAAAGTTTTAGGGTTATCATACTACATTTTGTCACTGATGAAAGATGGCATCCCACTCAGATATATTTGGATCTTAACTATCTCATCCTTAATGAAAGATAAATACTTCAACAACTCTAGAAATCTATTTTCATATCCATCTATAGTCATGCTACCCAATTCAAGTTCAAAGAACTCTTTCATCTTTCTGTCATAGTATATCTTGGTTAAGTACTTCTTTTCAAAATTTCTCTTGAATTCCTTCAATGTAACATTCTTCTCTTTGATGTGTTGTAGTTGCATAAGATGATCCCACCACATGGATGCCTTTCCTTTCAACTAATAGATTGAAATTATTCCTTCTACATGAGAGGAATAATTATGCAATTGGAAATATTTCCTCATGCCAAGTAGTCATGTTTCAACATCTTCATCTTTTTGGTTCCCTCCATCAAAAGTAGGATGTTTGATCTTATTCATTTCACCCTTCATTTCATCCACTTCAGATCTCCTATGCTTTCTGGTAGGAGATGGACTTGAACTATTGTGTGGCCTCCTTTTGGAACGCATTTGGGAGTGCTGGTGATGTCTATTACCACTTCGTCCTCTTCTTTCCTCATCAGGGGACCTGTGGCTCCCTGATTTGTTGGATACACTTTCCTTATCCAACTTATTTTCAGTTCTTTCTAGGCTCTGCATTAACTTCATTTTGAAGTCTTCTTGTTGTTTCTTGGCTCTCATAATCCTTTCGTTATATTCCTGGTGAATTTGGAAATAATTTTTTTATTTTTTAACGATTTTCATCATGATCACTTCTTTATATATTTCTTATCCATGCCCATTGGAGTTCATTCCTTCAACTCCCAAATGAAAATCCATTCCTCTAACTTCATCCTCCAGACTATAAGCATCTTGTGCCTCCTCCATTTCTCTACACTATGAGACAATTCGGCTCGGTTCTGACAATTGTTAACTCTGCAAAATGTGCAGTCAACCAAATTTTGTCAGGATATTAGACTTAATAATTTTACAGAATATCATAAACCAATATGATTCAACAAAACAATATCAGACTCCATTTTCTTTTTGTCTTGTTTGATCAAGAACTCCTCATGCTTCTATCTTTAATCCCTACTCTGTTCTGCAACAATTGTTGGGTGCCAGCCCCTTTTTCTTCAAACCTTAATTCCCATGTGACCACAGTTGTGACCAAATATTATTAGTTAGGTTATTATCCATAGTCTTGAAACTTCAGGGCTCCAGATCTTCAGAGGATTTCACATCTGCACACCTGAAAACTCTCAAACCGCAGATCTCCAAATACTTCCAAGTCACCCCCGCTGACGTCATCATGCCACGTTACTTCGACACTACATGACTTCAAGGATTTCTTCCTCCCACTCAATCATGAACCATTTCTTTCATAGTGTCAAATCTCTAGAATATCGCATCGGCTATCGCATGTTCTCCGTGATCAACATTCGAGGTAGACTCCGGCCTTCGGGAGCTCTCGACACAATACTAACTATAACACCTTTTTCTCCAGAGTACCATGTCTCTGGACTTCACGATCTGGTGCCACATGTCCACTGTGACCATCAAGGGCCCCACCATCCATTCTCAAGAGGAGGACACGTGGAGAAATATTAGAAGTGGACACCTGGCCCAATCAAATAGGTAAAACATGTCACATTCTAATTGGAATTTCAATCTTCCAAAGGTTCTCAACTCACTAACACATGGCACACATCCCATGTGTCCATGTCATCCTTTGTGATGTCTTGACGCAGACCCCCTTTCCCTCGAGCCGAGATCCACACAGGATCGTTCTAATTTCTCCATGATTCAAAGAGACTCCTTTGTTTCCCTACTGAAACCTTCAATGAATCCAATCCATAGGTCCTTCATGAAAGCTCCACCTACACCACATGCACCAGGTGTGAGTCTTGGCCTCCACACGACCACAACCCAGGCCTTAGAGCAAGCACCTTTTCGCAACTCGCAACTCGTGAGTTCATGAGTTGAAGACCCTCAACTCCTCTTTTCCAAACCTTCGATAATCGAGATGAGGATATGGGTATGCCTCCTTCCCCATTATCACTTCTTCAAGAAACCACCTGCTAGAGCCTAACTCTAGCACCTCTCGCAACTCGCAACTTTGCGAGTTGAAGTGTTGATTCTTCCTTCTCCACCTTTGCGAATTTGTGACTCACGATAAGTCAACGATGGGTTGACCCTTTCTAAATGAAACATGTCCACCACATGTCACCACTTCCACCTTTTCTATGGGTGCTTGTTTTTAAGCCACCTGTCAGCTACACGGCCCCACTTACGGATGGGCCATGTGTTTGCACAAGCCCTCGGCGCTCGGCACTTCATGATTTCTGCAGTCAAAAAGAAACTCTCTCAAGTTATGAACCCTCGATAGGTGATAACCCTAAAATTTTTGATCCCACGGTTCTCCTGTGGCCTGGATCCAATGGCTTGGATCTTCTTCCCTATTCCTTACAACTCGGGACTTTGTGAAACCAAAGATATTTAGTATTCCCTCCAAACTCACGATCCAAAAATTTGTGATATGATCCAATGACATGGGTTGAGACAAGATCAATGACTCACGTTGATTCTTGATGCTAGGGTGGTGAGTTCTTCCAACTCCTAACTACCTTGCAGCTTTACTAGATCCTATGGTCCTCACAACTTCGTGAGTTCTCCATAGAGAATTATGACCGCTCGATTCATTCTTCTCAAGGATCTCTGGCCAATAATGGCTTGGCATTCTTCCACCTAAAATTCACCTCTATACGATGGCTTTGATTTCTGTCTCCCTTTGAAGTGGTTTGATTTATGTCTTACTCTGAAGTGTTCAAAGGTGTTATCCCTACTGAGCTTTCACTTGCAACTCAAGCCTTCCAAAGGGTTTCCTACTCGCACTCCTTGCGAAAAACATCCAAATAACCTCTGTCTATTTGAGTCCTCAACTCTTTGCACTCTTTACAATAGTAGTCCTTCAACTTCTCCCCCTTAGTTGATAAATTATAAGACTTCCACCAGCCTACGCACACCTTGCACGGCTCTATGCTTCACCTTCACTTCTGCGAGTATGAGAACAATGGTATCTCTCCTGATCTTTCTGAGATAAAACTCATACCCTCATCAATGCACACCTTGTGGACGTTCACTGCACTCCTTGCAGGATCTTTCAGGAAGAGAAAAAATTGAAACTCATTCTTCTCCTCTCTCATACATTCAACATGAAATTATACACACAACACTACATTGAAACAAATGCATAATAGAGAATTAAAGAAACTTAAACATACCATTCAACTAATGTAAATAGTAAGAATCATAACACCATGAAAGTGAGTCAAATCTTCATATATTAACTCAATTGCTCATGTACATGGGTTCTTCTCTACATCTCTCTGCTACAGCCCTACAACTTATCAATCTTGAATGATAATAATAATCTTTGTTCTTCTTCTCATGATACAATAATACAAGGGTGAGGGTGTCTATATCCGTTTTCCCTCCTACGCTTCTAAAATTGTCTAATATAACATTCATATCTACCCGCTTTCATTAAACAGACTTAATTTCTATTACATCTAGAAAATGAGAGAAAATTGCTCAAGATCTATTTACAACATGCAAGTACGCTTCCTTTAACTACTACATTAATATCTTCTCATTAATTTTTCAAAAACATTTCAAAATGTGTAGAATGTGTGTTGCGCTTTTCCAATTATCTTCCGCCTTTATGCTTGCTTGGTTGGCTACTTAAGATGCTCCTGCATCATACTCCCTTTCTCAAAAAATTTCATGAACTCCTATTCATAAGCTCTTGCACGGTCTGTCCATGCTTATGAATTTATGCTTCATCTTCCCAACTAGCATCTTCAACTGGATGTCCCTTCCATTTGACCAAGTATTCAAAATACTCTTTTCTCCTGGTCTTTTTGCGAATTCTTTTATCAATTATGATTTCCATCTGTGGCTTTTCAGCTACAGGCATTTGTTTTTTCCATTTAACCTCTTTCTGTTCCTCATATTCTTCAGATCTGTAAGGGTACAAATCTGCAACATTGAATATCAGTGAGATTGAATATGTGTTTGCCCCAAATTTCCTTATGACCTTGTGCAGTCCAATTGTTTTCATCTTTATTTTGTTATATGTTCCCCTTGGGAACCTCTCGTTCCTCAGGTGTGCAAGAATCAGATCACCAACTTCAAATTGAAGTTCTCACCTGTGTTGATCTACTCTTCGCTTTTATTCTTGACTTAAACTCTGTAATTTCTCCTTAATTCAGCTGTGAATCTCCTTCATTCCTTCTGCAAAGTCTTCTGCACTAGCACTCCTAAATTCAACTTGTTCAGAATCGTTCAATTTAGAAACTCCCCTTGGTTGCATTCCATATACAATCTGGAATGGACTCTGCCTCATGATTCTATTGTGTGAATCATTGTAAGAAAATTTTGCTTGTGGTAGAATATGATCCCACTGACTATGGTGTTCAGTTACTAAGATCCTCAGCAAATCTCCTAAGCTCCTGTTCATGACCTCTATTTGTCCATCCATTTGAGGATGATATGCTGAGCTAAAAGACAAACTTGTCTCCAACTTATTCCATAAGGTCCTCCATAAATGTCCCACAAACTTGGTATCTCAATCAGAAATGATACTCTTTGGCAAGCTGTGAAGTCTGACTACTTCTTTGAAAAACAGGTTTGCAATATGAGTTGCATCGCTGTTTTTTTGGCATGGTATGAAGTGTGCCATTTTTTAAAATCTTTCGACTACCACAAAGATTGAATCACATACTCTTTGTGTTCTTAGTAGTCCCAATATAAAATCCATGCTCACCGCATCCCACGACCTTTTTGGTATGGGTAATGGTTGGTATAATCCTGCGTTCTGCCTCTTTCCTTTCGTGTGCTGACAAATTCTTCATTTATCCACAAAATTCTTAACATCTATTCTCATCCCTGGCCAATAATATGATCTATTCAACTTTGAGAACATATTGTCATGACCGAAGTGTCCGACCAATCCTCCACTGTGTTTTTCCTTCAACAGGTTCTCCCTCATGGAGAATTTTGGTATACATAACTAATTTTCCCTAAACAATAATCCATCCTCGATCATGTATTCAGTCCATTGACTTTTCTCCGTGAGAATTGGATTCTCAGATGCCTCATATGCTTCCTTGAAGTCTGGTTCATCTCTATACATTTATTTGAGGTTATCAAAACCTAGAGTCTTGATTCTGAATTCCTGCATAAGCAAACATTTCCTGCTCAAAGCATCAACAACTTTGTTAGCAGTTCCAGAAATATGCTTAATCACAAAAGTAAAATTATGCATTAATTCAACCCATTTAACATGTTTTTGGTTCAACTTCTCCTGTTGAGTCATGAATTGTAAAGCATGATTATCACTATACAAAACAAACTCTTTAGGAACCAAATAGTGTCTCCATTTCTTCAACACTTGTATGACCATGTAGAATTTTGTGTCATATGTGGCATGCTTAATTTTTGCTTCATTCAGTTTTTCACTAAAATATGCAACCGACCTATCATCTTGGCTCAAGACCGCTCCAATTGCAAATCCACTCGCGTCACACCTAACCTGGAATGTCTTGCTGAAATCTGGCAAAACCAGAATTGGTTGCTCAGTGATCTTCTTCTTCAGCAGATTGAAACTCTTCTCCGCTTCCTCCGTCCAATGAAAATATTTATGTCTTTTATTCACTGTATCCATCATCGGTGCACTAATTCCACTAAAATTTTGGATGAATTTCCTGTAGAATCTAGCCAAACCATGGAAGCTTCAAACTTCAAACACACTCTTCGACGATGGCCAATCCTTAATTGCATTTACTTTTTCTGGATCCATTTTCAACTCATTTGTAGAGATAACAAAACCCAAATAAATAAGTTTTGTTCTCATAACTGATGATTTCTTCACATTGATAAGAAATTTCTCTTGTTGTAATCTTCTCATTACTACAGCTAAATGCTTCAAGTGCTCTGCTTCTATCTTGTTGAAAACTAATATATCATCAAGATATACAATGATGAATTTCCCAATGAAATCCTTCAGGACTTCATTCATCAACCTCATGAAAGTTACTAGGCACATTCGTTAATCCAAATGGCATGAAAATCCATTCATATATCCCCTCATTCGTCTTGAATGTTGTCTTCCATTCATCACCTTCTCTCATTTGAATTTGATGATACCCTCTTTTCAAATCAATCTTTGAAAAAAATCTTGTTCCACTCAAGCAATTCATCAAGTCATCCATCCTTGGTAATGGAAATCTGTATCTGATGGTAATCTTATTGATTTCTCTTGAGTCTATACACATTCTCCAGCCTCCATATTTATTTGCACTGACCACTATCGGAACATCGCATGGACTCAAGCTCTCTCCAATCAATCCCTTGTCCATTAAGTCATGGACTTTTCTCTTGACTTCTTCATTTTCCTGTGGCGTCAATCTATATGTGGATTTGTTTGGTAAACTGGCTCCAGGTATAAGATCTATATGATGTCTTATACTCCTAATAGGTGGCAACGAACAAGGTAGTTCATCCACTACTATATCAGTAAACTCTTCCAACAACTCCTGGATTTCTTCTAGTAAATCATCTATCCTCGTACTAGTCAAAACAATTCTAGGCTTTTTGACCACAATGAATTGTGTGTTCTCCTTCTTCTTAACCTCATTAAGAAGCTCCTTCCCACTCATGAGAAGTACAGTGTTTCTCATCTCTGTTTTCATCTCTTTATCCTTAATTGACAACAACATGTGAGTCCTACCATTTTTCTCTAGGGTGTACGTGTTCTTTCTCCCATCATGAACTATGTTTCTATCATATTGCCATGGTCTACCCAACAATAGATCAAAAAAATCCATGGGAATGACATCACATAATATTTCATCTTTATATCCTCCTATTTTAAATTCAACTAAACACTATTTAGTGACATTTACCTGATGTCCTTTTTGTAGCCATGAAACTCTGTATGGGATTGGATGTACAACAGTCTCCAGTTCCATCTTTTCTACCATCTCTGTCAATACGAGATTGTCTGTGCTACCACTATCCACTATGACTTTTCATACTCTATCCTTAGTTTTGCAAGCAATCCGAAATAGACTGTTTCTTTGGGTTGGTTTCTCTCCCTCCTTCTCTAGCTTTAAGAGAAATTTCCTCATCATTAAGATCTTCCACCCTCAGTGTCTTATGCTTCAACATTCCTTCCTTGATCTTCAACAATGTGAGTTTCACCACCATATTTCTTCTTATCTGGACACTCATAGGATTTATGTCCAATTTTTCCATAGACAAAGCATTTCACTTCACCTCCTCTACCTCTTCCTCTTCCCCTGGTTCGAGGAAAAGTATTTCTATCAACATACTGCCTTACCTGTGAGCTTCCTCCTCTCTCAGATTGAGTTTGAGGTTTCTTCCCCTTATCTTTAGGTTTTTGAGTTATATCTTGGGCAATTGTTTTCCTCTGGCTTGACTTCTACCCCGACCTCTTTGACCCTATTTTTCAGTTCAGCTTCTCCTCATCATTCAAAGCCATCTGATAAGAATGTTACACACTTTGAATCATCATCATTCTCATCTCATATTGAATGTCATATCGTAGACCATTCATGTACCTAGCAAATTTTTCATCATCACTTTCCCGACAACCTGCTCTGATGTTTATCTTGTATAACTCTTCAGTGTATTCTTTCACTGACATCAGCTCCTGTCTCAAATTCTGAATCCTCCAAAACAGATTGATTTGATAATCCCTGGGTACAAATTTGGCTTTCATATTTGCAACCATTCTATCCCAGCTTTTGATTTTCTTCTTTCCCTTGCAGCATCTGTCAGCCTGTAGTTCATCCCACCATAGTGTTGCATGTCCTTTAAGTCTAGTGACAACATGTTTGACTTTCTTATCTTCCTTGACATCCTCATAGTCAAAGTATTTGTCTAGAGCTCTAATCTAGTCTAGAATCTCTTCAAAATCTAAGTTTCCCTCAGACATGGGAATCTCCATTTTTTCTCTGGCACCTATCCTCGCAACAGCCCTGAATAGGCATTCATCTACAGTGTTTTTGACTGCAAATTATTCTCCTTCATTTCCAGGTTCATTTTGACTTTTAGCTTCCCTGATATCCCCAGCACTGACTATGTGCCTTTTTGTTGTCTCCATGGCATCAAGCCTGGCACGTAACTCGTGCATTTCTCTTTCCACTATTGGATCGGGCATTGGCCTATCTCTTCTTCTCGGCATGGCTATAGAATTTCTCCCTTCTCTCTGCTACAGAAAGAAAATAAATTGTTTTGTGCTCTGATACCATAACTGACGCAGACCCCCTTGATCTCAGGCCGAGATCTGCATAGGATTGTCATAATTTATCCACGAGTCAAAGTGACTCCTTTGGTTCCATGTTGAAACCTTCAATGAATATGATCCATAGGTCCTTCACAAAATCTCCACCTGCACCAGGTGTGAGTCTTTTCCTCCACACGACCACAACCCGGGCCTTAGCGTAAGCACCTTTTCGCAATTCACAACTCGCGATTTCGTGAGTCGAAGACCCTCGACTCCTCTTTTCCAAACCTCCAATAACCAAGATGATGATATGATTATGGCTCCTTCCCCATTAGTGCTTCTTGAAGAGACCGTCGGCTAGAGCCTAACTCTAGCACCTCTCACAACTCACAACTTCGCGAGTTGAAGTGTTGATTCCTCCTGCTCCACCTTTGCGAATCTGCGAATCATGATAAGTCAACGATGGGTTGACCCTTCCTAAATGACACGTGTGTACCACTTGTCACCACTTCCACCTTTTCTCTGGGTGCTTTTTGTTAAGCCACTTGTTAGCTACGAAGCCCCACTTATGTATGGGCCATGTGTTTACACGAGCCCTCGGCACTCAGCACTTAGCGAATTCTACAGTTGAAAAGAAACTCTCCCAAGTTCCAAACCCTCTATAGGAAATAACCATGAAATTTTTGATCCCATGGTTCTCCCATGGCCTAGATCCAATGGCCTAGATCTTCTTCCCTATTCCTCACAACTCGGGACTTCGTGAAACCAAAGAAATTTGATCTGCCCTCCAAACTCACAATCCCCAAATTCACGATATGATCCAATGATGTGGGTTGAGACGCGATCGATGGCTCATGTTGATTCTTGATGCTAGGGTGGTGAGTTCTTCTAACTCCTAACCACCTTGTAGGTTCACTAGATCCTATGGTCCTCGCAACTTCATGAGTTCTCCATAGAGAATCATGATCGCTCGATTCATTCTTCTCAAGGATCTCTGGCCAATAATGGCTTGATGTTCTTCCACCTGAAGTTAGCCTCTATACCACGGCTTCGATTTCTATCTCCCTTTGAAGTGGTTTGATTTATGTCTTCCTCTGAAGTATTCAAAGGTGTTATCCCTCCTGAGCTTTCACTTGCAACTCAAGCCTTCCAAAGGGTTTCCTTCTCGCACTCCTTGCAGAAAAATTCCAAATAACTTCTAGTTATTTGATTCCTCGCTTCTGTACAATCTTTGCAACAATAGTCCTTCAAATTCTCCCCCTTAGTTAATAAATTCTAAGACTTCCACCATCCTACACACACCTTGCATGACTCTGTGATTCACCCGCACTTCTGGAAGTATGAGAACAATGGTATCTCTCCTGATCTTTTTGAGATAAAACTCAGACCCTCGTCAATGCACACCTTGTGGATGTTCACTGCACTCCTTGCAAGATCTCTCAGGAAGAGAAACAAATGAAACTCATTCTTCTCCTCTCTCAGACTTCATACATTCAACATAAAATCATACACACAACACTGCATTAAAACAAATGCATAATAGAGAATTAAAGCAATTGTAAACATACCATTCAACTAATGTAAATAGTAAGCATCATAACACCATGAAAGTGAGTCAAAGCTTCATATATTAACTCAATTGCTCATGTACATGGGTTCTTCTCTACATCTCTCTGCTACATCCCTACATCTTATCAATCCTGAATGATAATAATAATCTTTGTTCTTCTTCTCATGATACAATAATACAACGGTGAGGGTCTCTATATCCATTTTCCCTCCTACGCTTCTAAAACTATCTAATCTAACATTCATATCTACCTAATTTCATTAAATAGACTTAATGTATATTACATCTGATAGATGAGAGAAAATCACTCAAGATCTATTTACAACATGAAAATACACTTCCTTTAACTACTACATTAATATCTGCTCATTAATTTTTCAAAATGTGTAGAATGTGTGTTGTGCTTTTCCAGCTATCTTTCGCCTTTATGCTTGCTTGGATGACTGCTTATGATGCCCTTGCATCATGTCTACAGACCATGTCACTTTTGGACTTCGGTCTTTAGGCCTTTGGGAGATTCCACACTATCACACTCCAATTCTCCTGAACGTTGAGCTCCTGAACAAGTTGATCTTCTAACGTCTGTCTCCTTTTGTGAATGGTTTGAATGAACTCCAGACTTAAAGACTTCGGGACTTTGAGAGTTTGTGCCTTAGCGCACTTTGTTTCTACTAAATGTTGAAATCCAAACGATTGTGAGATCTACGGCTCACAACCACCCACACACAGATCTGATGGCTGAGATATATTTTTCCACCGCTATGCTTGACCTTCTTATCTTGGCTTGATCTAACGGCTCTGATCTATTCTTTCTCAAATCCGACGGTAAGCACTTCTCCCTAGATCTATGGTGTATATCCTCTCTTGGAATTTAGAACTTCAACTTCGGCTCCTTTTGTTCTTATAACACATAAATGCCTTCAAAGTCATGAAGTCCAAAGGACATGGAGGTTAAATTTCATGCACCTTCCTCTAGATCTAATAACTGGAAAGGTTGGCCTTTCCCCTACATAGATCTTATGCCTCAAATTCAATCCATGTGGCCCAAAACAACGATTTTTGCGTCTTCTTTCTCTTTTTCCATTACATAAATCATTATACCTCTTGAGCTTCATAACATGGTCAAGGTATTCTCTTGGCACCCAGGGGCATTCTTAACTCATATTTTGTTTGTTTTGACAACAATTCACCTTGAAACCTATGTTTCATTAACCACCTACACAGCCCATCTAGGATCAATGTTGAACCCATGGCTCTGATGCCAATTTGTAACATCCTTGGCCATCAACCTTTGTCAGGTAACACTACCTAATCAACTATAAATTTTCTTTTATGTTCTGATACCATTTTTGTAATGTCCCTGGATCTACCAAAAGGCCAGGGGAGATCACTCCATAAAACATCTCTTTCTCTAATATGTATATATATATATATATATATAATGAAATTTAAACAAGCATAAACACTCTAGTCATACACTTATTCATGTAGAAGCAACATTAACACATACATGCAATATAAACAGGAAATATTGATAACATTATAAATTAGATGCTAGATACACAACATACAATGAACAAAGAATGGGTACTTATATTTTAATTGAAGTACACCAACTGCGTGCATACCTTCAATGAGGCTCCCAAACTTAAACCACACTGCTCATCACTCTAAGCAGTGGGTCACCCCTGAGCTGGGACTAAAATCCATCAAGCAAGGGACTCATAGGCTAGGCGGGGAAAAAAGGAAGTTGCACAATACAATAGGAAGGATTTCCTCCAAGGAGCCACTTACACCCACTGCTCACAGAATCTCACTCCCCACATGTTTGTCCCACCCAAAGAGTGTCCACCTTCATTTTAACCCAGTCCATCATCTGATCCACCTCCCTTTCAGGGCCTCAACAATAGGTCGGATGAAATTCTCATATCTCTATAGCTGCTACTGGACTCCCTCCGGGAGAAATCTCTTCCTCAACACACTCCCTCACCTAGAGAGACTTTCTCATAGGCCTGACAATCTAATTCTTCTATCCACACTCTCTCACATAGGAAAGTTACCCACAGGAATGACAACCTGCCTCTTCAAACAAGCTCTTAAGTCAACCAGGTAACCATAGTAGCAAACTCGGGTAAGGCAAGGGATGGCTCAACAATTTACACAGGTTCACGATGGTAAAGGGTTCAACAATGGAAGAATTGGTTGACTACATTCCTACTCAGTGCGTGAGTGAATCCAGGAAACAGATGGCTCATTTGGTCCCAATGCTGAGAGAAAACTCCCTAGGAAAAGATATCCAAAATGGTTCATACCCCAAGAATGGTGTAAATTCCCACATAAATCTGCATGCATCCTAGGGGACACTTGGCTCTCCAGGAGCATGTTCCTCTCCACTTGGAACCCGTTCCTCTTCTCAAAGGAACTTAAGATAATTGGGTTTATTTCCCCAAACTTTAGTAATTTAAGGAAATACATTATAATATTCCCTTAGGTTAATCCCTCAAGCTTATCCCATTTTTCTAGTCTCTCAGCCCCCCTCCCTTACCCACCCTAGTGGAGCTTAGTCCCCCATACTATTTCTTCGTGGTTGGTCTACATGCAACAATATTGTTTATATTAATAATATGAATATTTACATGTAAAAAAAAAGCTCTTGGCCTTTAACGTCTAGGCTCTCCATCATAATAAACACATAATCCTCTAGCTTATAAATACTTTGCTCACCAACCTACAAAACATGTTACATTCATAATTACAACGAGGGCTCGACCTTGGGATATTATAGAGATATCTCAAGATATTATTTGCTACCACCCAATGTCTTTGTCTTGGTTCAGTCGTGAACTGACTCATTGCAATCACCACATAGAATATATCTGACCTGGTGTAGACCATGTACATTAATGATCCAATCAATTGCCTATACATGGTGGGATCCACCAAATCTAAAACTGAATCAAAATCATGCAACTTCCTGAGGTTTGTAACCATCAAAGTAGACATATATTTGCAATCCATCATACCAGACCTCTTTAATACATCCACTATGTATTTTCCTTGTGCCAAAAATATCTCTCCCTGTCTTTGCCACACTTCCAATCATAAGAAGTAATCCATCAAGCCTAAGTCTTTCATCTCAAATTATGATATTAGCTCCCTCTTACACTAGGATATTAGCCCTTCATATATTGTTATAAAGAGATCATCAACATACATGATTAGTTTAATAGGTTGGTTCCCTCTTACCTTGAAGTAAATATTTGCATCAACGTCACTTTTATGGATTTTAAGAAAGCCATCAATCTTTTCATACCAAAATCTAGGAGCCTACTTAAGACCATACAAGGCCTTCCTTAGCTTGCTTACATGAGCTCCTTTGTTATTTAGTACAAAACCATATGGTTGTTCCACAAAGACCTCTTGTTCAATATTTCCATTCAAGAATGTTTATTTTACATCCGTCTAATTAGCTTCCAACAAAGAACTGAAGCTAATGAAATAATAGATCGAATGGAGGTATTACTGGCTATCGAAGAAAAAGTCTCCTCGTAGTCAATTCATTTTTTATGAGTGAAGCCTCTGGATACAAATATTTCTTTTCACTTTTCCACACTTTCATAGGCTACATGTTTGATCTTATAGCTCCATTTCAAAGAGACCATTGATTTGTCCTTTGTCCTTGAAACAATTTCCCAGACATTTTTCTTTAGAATTGACCTATATTCCTCAAGCATGGAATCCTTCCATACTTGTACTTTATCTGCTTCTTAAAATGAAGAAGGTTCGGCATTAGTGATGATTTTCATTAATGAAACATAGCCCCCAAACCTTTGAGACCTCTTACTTTCCCTGAAAGTTCCTCTGGCATAAACTATCTTTTCTTCTTCCTACGTTGTTTCTTTAAGCCATCCTAGATACATTTTGCTTGGAGGTTCTTAAAGAGTTATTTCTAACTCTTCATCAAGTTCTAGGGGCTCATCAGTTGGCCCTTCATAAGTCTCCTCCCTCTGATCATATGAATATTCATTTTTAGAAGAGGGTGAATTTGGCTGAACTACTTTTGATTCCTATTGAATCTCTATAGATTTCTTGAATGTGGCTTCCTCATGGAAAGTCACATATATACTTACCTCTATTTTCCTCTGACCTGGTACATATATCCTATAAGCCTTGGATTTCTCAATGTACCCCTAAAATACCCCTTTCTTTCTTGAGGGTTCCATCTTTTTCCTCTTTTCCTTAGGGACATGAATATACATTGAACACCCGAATATCCTTATATTCCCAACTTCAGGTTTGATCCCTGAGAATACCTCTTCAAGAGTCTCATCCTTCAATATATTATGTGGACACATGTTTTGAATATACATAGTAGTGGGGGTAGATTCTTCCCATAAATAATTTGGTAGATCCTGGTCAAACATCATGGCTTTCGCTGCCTCACAAATGGTCTTGTTTTTTCTATCAACAACTCCATTTTGTTGAGGGTTATATGGAATGATCAATAGTCTCTTGATTCCTGATTCCTTGTAGAAATCCTCAAACTAGAGAGATTCAAACTCTCCTCCATTGTATTTTCTAAGGGTTCTGATGTGTTTCCCTATCTACTTTTCAATAAAGGCTTTATACTCTTTGAATTTATTAAATGTGTCACTTTTATCTTTAAGGAAATATATCCAACATTTTCTTGATTAATAATCAATAAAAATGACATAATACAAACAACCAATGAGTGAAGGAGATGACATGGGACCACATACAATAGAATGGACCAAATCTAAGATGCCCTAAGTTCTGTTGTCACTACTAGGAAATGATTTCTTTATATTTTTACCTAGCATGCATCCTTTACAAATTTCATTTTTACTAAGAGAAATAGAGGGCATGCCACATACCATGTTCTACAGATCTAGAAGTTCCTTGTAATGAGGATTTCCAAGTCTTATGTGCCACAAATCGCTGGAGCTAGTCGCATCATGCGTCAATTCTTGAACTGACTGTCCTATCACAACATATAGTCCTCCTCTGCAAGTCCCAATGGGTTTTTATGTACTCAATTGGATACCTTTAGCCCACAATAGTTCCTTCATGTCCTTGAATATCACCCAATATGTATTCTCCTCAAGGGTTGCAACTGATAGTATATTCTTCTTGAGCCTAAGAAAATATAATACTTCATCAACATGAAGCCTAGCCCCATATTCCAATCTGAGGAATATTGATCCTACTCCCTCTATCTTGTAACATTTGTCATCCCCAAGCTCAACCTGATCTTCAAAATATTTTGCCTTCAAACATGAGAGGATTTCCTTGTACCCTATCATGTGCTTTGATACACTACAGTCTACTAACCAATATTTTGGCCCCGTGAACACTGAAATGGATAAGGCATAAAATGGGTAATATTATTTTCTATTTTATTTTTCATTAGAGTCACTTTTTTGTTTTCATTTGGATTCACCATCCTCAGAAGCTGAGGCATGTTGTTTCCCTCTCCTTGGATTTTTCTTCATATACCAGCAACCTTTAGAAAAATGACCCAACTTATTACAACTAAATCATTTAATCTTATATGTATTAATAATCTTCCATTGAACATACATTTGGTATTTGACTTCCTCTGAGAGCCTTTCTGGAAAGTGACTTTGTTCTTCCCCTTGAATCTTGATGTTAATGTTGAATTCTCTTCTTTGATTGGATCACTCCTGGTAGCAGTGTAACTCTCTTATTAGAGGAAACCATTCCATAACCTCTCAAATGTGGATTGAATCTCTCTCCCACTTACACTAGATTATAAGGTATCCCATGAAAAAGGAATACCATCAAATATGGCCTGCACTAATTCATCATTTCCACTGTGACACCTGTGACCAAACGTTGATCTCTGGTCTAGGCTATTATGGGATAGAAAGATGCTATTGATTCACCTTTCTCCATGTTCAAATACTTAAGCTTGTGATTATGTATCCTCTTCTGAATTGGAGCCCTTTTCTCATACAGATTCACCAAGGTATCCATACAATCCTTGGAAGTCATTAATGAAGTCGTTGTTGGAATTACATTGTCTTTGACTCGTTCAAAGATGATTTGATTGGCCTTTTCTTGACTCTTCCTGAAGGCCGCTCCTCCTATATTAGAGGTGTTTTCCTCCACCATTTTGGTCACATACTACTCATGATCATGCTCCTGCAAAACATTTTTTATCCAAAGCTTCAACACATTGAAGTTGGAAGCTGCTTCAAGCATATCCTCGGCCCTTATTGAAATGGAAGATTCCATGGAACTTACGCTGGAAAATTAATCAAGCTCACTTGGATTTGTGTGTACATTATTGTTTTACTTCAATAAGATTAACACACCCTAAGATTTGGTACCATGTTAAATGATGAGCTTGATTTCTTATGTGGATTATTTCTTCAAATTCTTCAACACTTTGATTCCATCTTAATACCTTTCAATAATATAGAATCATAATTGAATAGCAATAACCATGTAGATACATAAACATGCACATCAACAACACATATACCCTGAGGAAACCCTGTATAGGAATAAGAATCCCAACAAACGATATTCCTTTATTGCATTAATAATGTATGATCACTTACAAATATCCACCATGAAAAATATTCTCCTAAATGATCTTCCCAAGACGAATTAGACCTGACTGTAATAACTTGTAGAAGTAGAGAGACTTGGCTAATATAATATATTGTTATTGACCAACACTATTGAAGATACCATGCACTGCCTCGGTGCTACTTTACTATCCTTTATAGGACTAATATACATCCTCACCTAAGAGGGATACACAACCTTTCTTGACTAATATGTTTCCCTTTTTCTTGATTGATATGCTACCCTTTTCCTTGACTGATATGATGCCTTTATTTTACTATTATGTTTTCCTTTCCTTGACTATTATGCTATCCTTTCTTTGATTGATATGATATTATTTCTTAACATGAATATACACTACTTTTTTTACTGATATACACTTCCTACGAATTCATATACTGTCCTTTCTTAACATGAATATACGCTTCCTTTTGTTTGAACGTTATGTTGACTGACTTAACAACCTTACTCTACATAACAAGACTTTATTCTCAACCACACACTCCAAAACCTTGCATGTAGAATGAGGGTCGACCTCTTCATATAAAGGCATGGAGAGGTGATGGAGGAAGGATAGAATTAGGATAGTGAATGCATTCTTTCCTAACTCGACATTACACTTCAGAAAATAGACCTTGGACATGAGTTCGAAAATAGAACTTGACTTGAGACTTCAATTACAACTCTCCCTTGACTTGAAAATGCATGTGAACTAATTCATGCACATTCCATGTATGCATGAAATGTATTTCATGCATGCAACATGCAACTAGAAATGCATCCAACATGCAACATGTGACATGCGACAAAATTGACAAATTTGACTTTTACCTAGACATGAAACTTCACTCTTTATAACATGAGTTTAACAACTCATTCAAATTGACTCTTATCATGGAAATTCAAATTTCTCTTCATGGTGGATAATGTTACACGTTCCAACACACTAGATCAATACATTTACATCATTTGAATTATAAGGAAGATCATTTGTTTCTAGATCATAGGAATTTTATGTTCAACTTAACTTTTTGTAGATTCCTTGAATTTTTCTCATGGCTCACAAGGCTTGAATAGGCTCACAGAGGTCATACGTTCCCCCAAAAATTTTCACTAGTCTGTCTGTGTTGATGGAGGTTGTACATTCCCGCTAGATTTATCACTACACTGTGTATGCTCACAGAGGTTGTACGTTCTCCCTGACTTTTGCATTATACTTACATAGCATATTGTTTGTCAAAAATTTTAGTTTGACTCACAGAGGTTGTACGTTCCCCCTATCCTTTCTCAATACCTTACAAGACTGGTTGATTCTCCAAATCTCTTTGGCTAGCCTCAGGGTGGCCCATATGGCCTCTCATTGGAGAATGATTGTTGATGCTACCAAATTTAATAGGGAACATGCACAAATGCATCATAGCTAAATACTTTGATATGTGCAACCAAAGGATTCTTACCCGACCATACCTTATGTGGAGTCATGTCGACTACCACCGAAAAAGGTGACATATTTGCTAGATATGTTGTAGTGTCGACTGCCTCCGCCCAAAATTCTTGTGCAAGCCCAACACCATTGAACATTATTCTTGCCTTATCCATCAATGTTTTGTTCATTCTATGAGAAACTCCATTTTGTTGTGCGGTATATGGTGTGGTATTTTGGCGTGCTATGCCACCCTGCTTACAAAACTGATAAAATTATTTTCAATAGATATCATCACCATTGTCAGTTCTCAGCATAATTTTACTATCTATTTGGGCACACCTGGAAGGGTTCTTTTCTTCCCATCCTATAGTATTAGTTGAACTCATCCTCATCTGAAATTATTCGTTGTTGAGTATTCCCCCAAGAGCACAACACCTCCATCATATCATTCATACTTGCAGAACCATTCTCTATGTGGTGTCATATCATAGGATTCTCCTGAATCGATCAACCAAACATTATGATCCAACTATGTATTGGTTGACGCTAGGTACACATCACCTCCCTTATCTAGGGTTATCTTTCTCTTAGTCGACTTCTTCTCATCAATTTTTGTACTAACTTCCATTGCCCTTGAATTAAAATCCTTTTGTAATTCCCAACTTTACCACATTTCCAACATCTTCTTGTCAAATGAACCTAGGATTTATATCTACCCTTCGACTTAGACTTTCTATTGGAGAATTTTCTGTCATCTCTTTCAATCGATCAACCTCTCACCACTAAATCATATTTGGTCAATCATTCCATGTTATTTATTCTCATTTCTTATGACAACAAAGAAGCAACCATGTCTTCTAGCGCTAGTGTGGTTGTATTACTCCCTATAGACATGACTAAGATATCCCAACATTTTGGAAAATAACATAATAGGATTATACACTTCTCCTCCTTAGTGACTTTAATATCCACATATGATAACTAGCTTAAAATGGTTTTAAATGCATTTAAATGCTCAGTCACCAAAATTCCATCCCTCTTTCTTAGAAGATATAGTTTCTTTCTGAGAAACAACTTACCAGAGATTTCAATTGGTATAATATTGCCATGTTGTCCCATAGTTTCTTGGTTGAATCTTTACCTAAGACATTTAGCAGTATCGAATCTACAAGACAAAGTTGAATCGTGCTTATTCCTCTTCTTTCTGTTAGCGCCAATTCTTGCAAGGGGGTGTTTCTCTCCGATTTCAAGCCCTTGGTGTAAATGCATAGAAATGGGGTTTAAGAACCCATCAAATGCATTTTATTCAAAGTCCGTAGTCATGAGCGCCAAGAAAAACACACAGAAGAAGTCCATTTCGGGCTTAAAATCAAGCAAGCGGGCATTTTGTTTTCAACGACAAGGATTCATATATGGAGCAGATCGACGGTCATCGGGTAATCTTGAGTCGCAAAGTTTCATGAGGTTTAGCACATGGGCTCATCTCTTATGGCCAAAGTCACGAAATGATCATGGTCATCCGATCTAGTCAGGACACATGGCACTTGATTAGGCTCGGTCATGATTTCAACTAACGGGACTTCAAAAGACACAGGGTCTCTCATCCATTGCATTGGGAAACTCCGAAACGTGAAACGATTAGTCATTTCATCATTTCAGCTACCAGGACTTAAAAATACAAGTGGTCACTCTTCCACTACATTAGGAAACTTCGTAACGCGAATGATTAGTCGTTTCGTCATTTCAGCTATCGGGACTTCAAAATATAGGGGGTCACTCTTCCACTGCATCAGGAAACTCTGAAATGCGAAATGATTAGTTGTTTCGTAATTTCGACTACCGAGACTTCAAAAGACATGAGGTCTCTCATCCATTGCATTGGGAAACTTTGAAATGTGAAATGATTAGTTGTTTCGGTATTTTGGCTACCGGGACTTTGAAAAATAGGGTGTTTCTCTTCCACTACATCAGGAAACTCTGAAACATGAAATGAAAAAAGCGCCTTTGAAGATAGGTGCAGGGTCACGGCTTGTGGTCACTTGGGGTGACAGAAAGAGCTATGCAAAGGGTCAAAGCGTCGAGTTTAGCTATAGAAGGCATCACCGCATTCTCTAGGTGCCAATTCAACTCAGCCTAGATCCTGATCCCTGCTATAGGTAAATAAAGGTAGGAGGAGGAGGTTGAATCCTCACCTAACTCCTTAAATGTAAGACATGGAGGTTTTCGAAGGCAGTCTTCCCAAGATCATTATGTGTGTAGGTTTTCCTAAAGAATCCATGCCAATCTGATGTCCTTGTCTGACCAGAGAAGCCTGCACACGCTAATTTGGACTTTAATGTCTCAGTTACCTTCCTGTTGCCAAGGTGGAGAATTTCTCTGAGTATATATACTTAGTTTTTGTATTTGTGTCTGGATGGATGGTAGAGCAGAGCTCTCGACTGTAATCATTTAATGAAGCACTGGTTTTCCTGGCTATGTATCTGCATATGAAATTTTCTTGCTCAATGTAAAGCAGTTCTCTTTTTCATCTAGTTTTGATCTTATACTAAAAGGGTTCATGATCAATTGATTCACACGAATCGTCATGACTGTGTTATGATAAAGGGTTTATTATAACGTTGTTATGCTCTTTTAGTGTTTCTTATTTTGAATATAAGAGGTTCTTGTGTTCAATTTTTCTTCTACAAGTTGTTAGAAGCTTGATGCCTACAACAGGCCTTTGGATTTCCTCACAGAAGTCTTCCCCCTACTCACCCTTATTACAATTTACTGTCTGAAGTTAAACCAAGACCTCATCTCCTTGTGCATGCCTGGAGTATTTTCTGAGTTATAATGATATTGTTCTGAGTTTACTTCCATTCCTCACCCTTTATCAACAAATAGTGACATAAACTGATGGGCATCAGGCTTATTCCTGCTAAAATCTAGGAGTGACTTCTAATTTCAACATTTCTGGCACCGTTGCTAGGGATGAAGTTGAAAATTTTACCTGGGATCAAATGACATCAAGCCTCTGATTTTGAAGGTGCATTAGGCATCAAAGCCCTACGAGATTTCTATTGTGCAGCTGGAGACTCCATTGTGGAAACTCCATTATGACGACTCCACTGTGGAGAACCTACTATTTTAGTTGCGGCTTCCATAGGTAGACACACGCGGTCCCATCCATAGCTTCCTCTAGCTACACTTGAAGTTGATCCCAAGGTGATTATCAAAAAAGGAAAGATCCATGAAGGAGGAACTTCCGCCACTGAACCAAGTAATTTGCCATCTCCTTCTGTAGAAACTCCATTTTCTTCTTCTCAGCTTCCTATAAGACCTTTTTCTGAGGTTTCCTATTTCCTGAATTTCACAAGTGTTCCTGTTGAGTTTTCCCCTCCTGGTTTGGGATTGGAGGGAGAAATCCTTGTCACTCCCCTCTCCCTTGAAGTTGTACCTTAGCGTAGACCCAGGACCATAGAATATTTCCCCACTCCTAGCTTTACCACCCCTCCTCTTATTAATGTTGTTGCTAATGCACAGAGAGAAGAATTTGTTGACTTAAGCCCCTTAGCCTTCTCTCTGAATCCCCCATTGTTCCCCCTTCCACCTAGAATCCAATTTCCAATATCCCCTATTCGAGCTCCTTCTCCTCCGAGTTCTCCTCCACCTAATATTCCTATGGCATAGGAAAATCCCCCCATGACCAAAATGGAGGCTCTAATAGCTACTAGGTATGATCCCCTTTTGTTACCTCAGCTTCTCAATGCCCTTCCAGCAGATGGCTACCTTAAGAAGCTGCCCAAGTTTACAGGCGAAGGGGACATAGCTACAGAAGAACACCTTGAAGCCTTTTACAGTTTTATATATGATCATGTTATCATGCATGCAGACGTATGGATGAGGATTTTCGTCCATAGCCTTGAAGGCGAGGCTAGAAAGTGGTTTAGCGCCCTACCTCCTGGATCTATCAATGAGATTGAGGCTTTGGATAATTCCTTTTTGAGACATTGGGGAGACAAAAAAGACTTCATGTATTACATGACAGAGTTTGGGTATTTGAAGAGAAAGGAAGAAGAGTCTGTCTCTGACTGCAAGATACCAGATATCTAAAATATGCAGAACAGAAATAAATTGCTAGAAATGGCAGAATAACAGTAAAATATCCAGCATAATCTTCATAATACACAGAAATGATATACGAAATAGCAATAAAGAAACACTTTGATTCAGAAAGAAATGTTCATAGGCCTCTTCGAGGGGGCATCCTCCAGTCGAGCAACGCTCTGTTACAATAATCTCCAAGCTAGGGTTCACATACCCTCGCCCCTTATTTATACTAAATATGTCTATTAAGAGAAG
>JZKD02S2269615.1:292564-304564 GCA_000966675.3 Picea glauca | reverse complement strand
CTATTAGGTCTTCTTACATCTGCCTTATTCTATTTTATTGAAATGCCTTATTAATATTGACCTTTATTACATCTGAATACATTGATCTACCTATGTGCGGGTTAGGACCTTAACACTGACTTCTCCAAGAGATTCAATAAAATGTACAATAAGATCCCCACTGAGATAAAGCCCTCAGAAGCCTCTGCTAAAATCACTTATGCTAGTGATTTTGATCCCGATTTATGCCTCATGTTGAGGGAAAGGAGAGAAACTACTCTGGCTCACATGCAAGATGTATCCGTGGAAGTAGAATCTAACATATTGGTTGTTGACCGACTTAGGAATAAGGCTGATAGAGACATATCCAGGAAGAGACCCGAAGCCTCCCCATCCAATTCCTCTCCCCTTCCTGTTCAAACGGACAAGGTAACTAAAGTGATAAAATCTCTTTTGGCTAGAATGGAAATGTGGGAGTTAGAAGGGAAGCCCATGTACATAAATCCCCAAAATATTGATAACAGAGGCTTCATGAGGCCTAGAAACAATGTGTTACAGGCTTTGATGAGGGAACAAAGGAGAAAATATAGAGATGATCATAGGATTCAAACCCCTCTCCAAAATAACCTAGTTTCTCATGAGTAAGGAGAGGAGATAGATGAGCTCGACCCTAAAATTCAGTGTATTGAAGGCACTTCCACTTTTCCCCATTTGACTCAATCTGCATATGAAGAATCCCTTATGAACATTCAAATCAATGAGTTGAGTAAAGGGGAAAATCCCAACAACAATCCTAACAAATATCATCTCAGTTCAAAGAAGAAATAAGGGAATTTTGATAGCCATGATCAGCCCCTCATAGCGGAAAGGCCCGCTAAACCTACAACAATCACTACTAAAGAAAAGAAAACTCAGAATACTTCACCAACGGACAAAGAACCTGTCTTTGAGGTAAGGGAAGCTCCTAAGCCTCTTTCCTCCTTTAGTTTTGAGCATAAAATTCAAAATATTATAATTCTCGTACCCCTCTCAGAACTAGTTAAAAATGAAGATGTCAAAAGATTCCTCTCCAAACTGCTACAATCTGAGTCCCCCCATCCTTCCATGGACTCAGTAAATATTCAAGATGAAAATACAATAGTCATCCTAGGTCCCATGGTAGAACACAGAGATGATACATCCCCTCCCTTCTACACATCCCTGAACATACGTGATAAGGTGTTGCATAATTGCCTCATGGATTCAGGTGCTTCCCACAACCTTATGCCCAAAATAGTCATGGAAGAATTGGGACTGGAAATGACAAAGGCTTATCACGATTTGTACTCTTTTGATTCAAGGAGGGTGCAATGCCTCGAAGTCATCAAAGACTTGGTGGTATCTTTTAGCTGCCAATGAAGAGTGTGGTCATGGACATTGTAGTAGTTGATGTTCCCCACAAGTTTGGCATGTTGTTGTCAATATCTTGAATTAAAAAACTTGGAGGAACATTACAGATGGATCTCACATATGCCACCATTCCAGTCTTTGGAGGGGAACATAGGAGGTTGTATAGAGAAGCTCAGTTGGCCTACATTGTTAGTGATGGATTAGACCCCATCAATCATCCTATATTTTCACTTGACAGTGATTTGGGGTCTAGTTTATTGCAACTCACTAATACTCCTGAATCCCCTTTTCAAATCAGGAAGCAACCCATATTTAATCATGAGATACCTCCTACAACCACCTCTATTTGGAATATGTTCTTTGATGGATATTCTTCTAGCGAAGGCACTGGCGCTGGAGTGGTTTTTGTGTCACCTTGTCAGGAAACCATATCCTTGTCATACAAGCTAGAATTTGAAGCTACCAATAATGTGGCAAAATATGAAGCTCTTGTTATGGGTTTAAGGGCTGCAAAAGAAATGTGAATTGATGAGGCAACAGTGTTCGGAGATGTTGAGTTGATAATCCATCAAGTCAAAAATCCTTATCGGGCTAAGCATCATCGACACAGAGGTTAAAAAAATGAGGTGTGGGACCTGATTGATAATTTCTTCTCAGCTTTCAACATTTCTTTTATTCCAAGAGAGTAAAATACTTTGGTCAATTCCTTATCTGTCTCAGCTATTCTATTTAGGATCCCTCTGCTGCCTAAGATCAAATATGGTGTTGAGATAAGATTTAGGCCATCTGTTCCAGACAATATGAAGCATTGGAAGGTATTCGAAAATGATCTTGAAATCAAAAAAATTCTTCAATCTGTCGATGAATTTTTTGCATTGCACATTGATCAGGATCCTGATCTCAAAAGTCACCCTCACCTTGAGATGTTTTTAAATAAAATTGGTAATCACCATATTATTCATTTTCCTAGCAATCACATTTCAAAGGGACTAGTCCCTTTAGAAAGACTATTTGATGGAAATGATGTGGCAGTAAAGGGTAGGGTTTCAAATGGAGATGTTGATACAACGGAGTGCAACATCAGCACACGGGAGGAGCCTAAGTTTTTCAAGTTGTCAAGTAGTTTGACCAAAGAGAAGAGGGCTGAATATACCGAGTTATTAATGGAATTTGTTGATGTGTTTGCATGGACCTATGAAGACCTCAAGACATATGACACATATGTCTTTGAACACAAGATCCCACTAAGGGAAGAGGCTATTCCATTTAGGCAGAAGCTAAGACAGATAAATCCCATGTTTTTTCCTGTCATGGAGAGAGAAGTGAAGAGGTTGTTAGATGCCCAAATCATTGTCCCCTTGAGATACTCTGAGTGGGTGGCCAATTTGGTCCCAGTGAGGAAGAAACGTGGAGAAATCAAGCTCTGTGTTGATTTCAGGAACCTGAACAAGAGCTCAAAGAAAGACAACTATCCCTTGCCCAACATGGAACACATATTGCAGAGGGTAACTGGTACATATAGGATATCCATGATTGGTGGTTTTTCTGACTATAATTAGATATCAGTCATGCCTGAGGAAAGAGAAAAAACAACCTTCACCACTCCTTGGGGCACATTCATGTATGCCAAAATGCCTTTTGGATTAATGAATGCAAGAGCAACATTTCATCAAGCCATGGACATAGCCTTCATCGGGGAGAAAGATCAATTTGTGGTGATCCATCTGGATGACATCAAAGTCTTCTCCAGGTCTGATAAAGAGCACCACTGTCACTTGAGGAACGTTTTCTTGAAATATCATAGGTTTGACCTTTCCTTAAATCCTAGGAAATCTTTGTTTTCTATGAAGGAGGGGAATTTGTTAGTCCATATAGTATCAGCAGAGGGAGTGAGAATTGATCCCAGCAGGGTAGAGGCATTTCAGACCCTATCACTTCCCAGGTCTAGAAAGGAAGTTCAGGCATTTTTAGGGAAGATTAAATTTCTGAGGAGGTTTGTCTCAAATTTTGTTGAGTTGGTGAAACACATCACAGCCATGCTCAGAAAGGGAAATGAAGTAAAATGGACTGTTTAACCCAAGGAATCTTTTGTCCAAATAAAAAAGGCATTGGCTAAGACACTTGTGTTGATCAATCCTGATTATTCCAAGGATTTCCTAGTTTTTTCTTTTTCTTCTTTTGATACAGTAGCAATGGTCTTATTGTAGAAAAATGGGGAAGGGCGAGAGAAACCCATTTCCTTCTTGAATAAGACATTAAGAGATAAAGAAATCAGGTATGAGATCATGGAGAAGTAGGCCTATGCCTTGGTGAAATATCTCAAAGCTTTTAGAGTCTATGTCTTGCACTCAAGAGTGATTGCATACATTCCTTCAGCCTCTGTGAAAGACATCCTTATACAACCTAACATAGATGGGAGAAGAGGTAAATGGATCACCAAGATCCTTGAGTTTGACCTGGAGATAAATCCCACCAAGTTGGTTAAAGGGCAGGGTTTAGCCAAGCTGCTGGTTGAATCCAATTGCAATTCCTTGGGGGTTAGCTTCATCAATGCTTGCTCAGAAAATCAAAAAGATGAGTCGTCCAACAAAATCTCTTAGGGTGGCTTATCACTAGAAGAATGCACCTGGTACAGAGACATTTTGTACTTTATACAAGAGTTGAATACTCGTAATGGAATGGGAAAAAGAAAGGCAAGAGATTTAAAGATCAAGGTGGTTAGATATTGCCTTATTAACCAAGTCTTGTACTAGAGAGACCCTCTAGTGGTGTTTCTGAGGTGTATGGACCCAGAGGAAGCCTAGAAAGTTATGTTTGATTTCCATAGTAGCCTTTATGGAGGGCATCATTTCTGGAAGATCACAACTCACAAAATTCTCAAGGCTAGGTACTACTGGCCCACCTTATTCACTGATGTCTTCAGAGAAGTCAAATCTTGCATCAAATGCCAAAGGCTATCAGGAAAGCAACAGCTCAAATATCTGCCACTAAATCTCTTAGTAGCTTCAACACCCTTTCAACAGCGGGGGTTGGAATTCATTGGATAAATTCATCCTCCTTCAAGTGTCCAACACAGATGGATCCTGACTGCAACAGACTATTTCACCAAGTGGATAGAAGTCACCCCCACCAGAAGTGCTTCACACAAGGTAGTTATCAGCTTCTTGGAGGATATCATAGCCAGATTTGGCTATCCCAGCATAATTGTCACTGATAATGCTGCTTCTTTCAAGTCTGAGCATGTGGTTAAGTTCTGTGAATAGTTCGAGATTTCACTAATTCAGTCCCTATTATCCTCAAGGAAATGGACTGGAAGAATGTTCAAATAAAAGTCTAATCAAACTCATTAAAAGATTATTGGAAGAAAATAAGAGGGCCTGAGATTCAAAGATCAAATTCTCTCTATGGGCCGATCGAGTTACAACAAAGAAGTCCCTGGGAACCTCACCTTTTCAACTTGTTTATGGGATGGAGGTTGTGTTTCCCACTCGGCTTGCTTTACCTGTAGAAAAAATCTTTCAAGATCATGAAGGGGAGCCAAACCATATGGTCAAAAGAATTCATCAAGTGGTGGAGGTGCAATAGGCCAGGGAGCAGGTAATGGACATAGCTCATAGTCATCACCAGAAGATCAAGCAGGCCTTTGAAAGGAAGGTCAGGAAGGAGGAATTCGAGCTGGGATATTTGGTGCTTAAGTGGGATGCACCCAGGAAGGATAGGGGAAAACACAACAAGTTTGATGCCCTCTAGATCGGGCCCTTCAAAATATGTGAAGTACTCTTAAATAACACGTATAGGTTGCAGGATTTGGAGGGTGAAAAAGTTTTTAACGGCCCAGTAAATGGGCATTTCTTGAAGAAATTTTTTTTTTGAGCCTTAGACAGCTCCTTTGTTTTTTTTGTAAATATTGTTTTTTCTATTTATTTTCATGTTAATAAATGACTCCATATCCCAACAGAAGGCAACTGGAACTGCAGAAGGAGTTCTTAGAGCATCGCAGGGATGACTCTATCCCCCATGGAGCCTAATGTTAGCGCCAATTCTCGCAAGGGGGTGTTTCTCTCCAATTTCAGGCCCTTGGTGTAAATGTGTAGATATGGGGTTTAAGAACTCATCAAATGTGTTTTATTCAAAGTCTGCAATCATGAGTGCCAAGCGTAACACATAGAAGAAGTCCATTTCGGGATTAAAATCAAGAGAGCGGGCATTTTTTTTCAATGGCGAGGATCCATAGATGGAGAAAATCGACAGTCATCCGGTAATCTTGAGTCGTGGAGTTTTACAAGGTTTAGCGCATGGGCTCATCTCTTATGGCCAAAGTCACGAAATTATCATGGTTGTCCGATCCAGTCAGGACACATGGTGCCTAAGCAGGCTCGGTTGTGATTTCATCTACAGGGACTTCAAAAGACACAGGGTCTCTAATCCATTGCATTGGGAAACTCTGAAATGAGAAATGATTAGTCATTTTGGCATTTCGGCTACCGGGACATCAAAAGATAGAGGGTCACTCTTCCACTGCATCGGGAAACTCTGAAATGTGAAATGATTAGTCGTTTCGGCATTTCGTCTATCGGGACTTCAAAAGACAGGGGGTCGCTCTTCCACTACATCGAGAAACTTTGAAAAGTGAAATGATTAGTCGTTTCAACATTTCATCTACTGGGACGTCAAAATACATAGGGTCTCTCATCCAATGCATTGGGAAACTCCAAAATGTGAAATGATTAGTCGTTCGGTCATTTCGGCTACCGGGAATTTGAAAGATGGGGGGTCACTCTTCCACTGCATTGGGAAAATATGAAACGCGAAATGCGAAAAGCACCTTTGGTCACTTGGGGTGATAGAAAGAGCTGTGTAAAGGGTCAAAGCACCAGGTTTAGCTACATAATGCGTCGCCGCATTCTCCAAGTGCCAATTCAACTTGGCCTAGATCTTGATCCATGCTAGAGGTAAATAAAGGTAGGAGGAGATGGTTGAAACCTCGCCTCACTCCTTAAATGTAATACATGGAGGTTCTAGCAGGCAGTCTTCCCAAGATCGTCCTGTGTGCAAGTTTTCCTAAAGAAGCCATGCCGATATGATGTCCTCTTCTGACCAAAGGAGCCTTCACATGCTAATTTGGATTTTAATGTCTTAGTTACCTTCCTACTTCCAAGGTGGAAAATTGCTTTGAGTATATATACTCATTTTTTGTATTTGTGTTTGGATGGATGGTAGAGAAGAGCTCCTAACTGTAATGTTTTAATGAAGCACTGGTTTTCCTGGCTATGTATCTGCATATGAAATTTTCTTGTTCAATGTAAGGCAGTTCTCTTTTTCATCTGGTTTTGATCTCATACTAAAAGGGTTCATGATTGATTGATTCACATGAATCGTCGTGACTGTGTTATGATAAAGGGTTTATTATAATGTTGTTATGTTCTTTTAGTGTTTCTTCTTTTGAATATAAGAGGTTCTTGTGTTCAATTTTTTTTCTACAGGTTGTTAGAAGCTTGATGCCTACATCAAGCCTTCGCATTTCCTTACATAAGTCTTCCTCCTACTCACCCTTATTACAACTTACCGTCTAAAGTTAAACCAAGACCTCATCTACTGGTGCATGCTTGGCCTAGTTTTTGAGTTAGAATGATATTGTTCTAAGTTTACTTTCATTCATCACCCTTTATCAACAAATAGTGACATAAATTGATGGGCATCAGGCTTACTCTTGCTGCAATCCAGGAGTGACTTCTGACACCAACACTTTCGAGTTTCTCCCATTCTTCCATTGACATTCTTATCGGCTAGGTACTTAGACCAATTTTTTTACATTGTTTTCGATATACAAGAAGATATTCCATTTTAATCTTCCAAAGCTCAAAATTTTTTCCATTGAATTTTTCTATCTCTATTCTTGAAATGATCACCATTCTTTACCATGATCTTTAACACAAATTATGACTTACAACTCTTATTGTACCTAGCGTTTAGTTCTCAGATTCAATATTGGTAAATCAATATATGATACACGCGTCAAATCATAATACAACTATGACACCTCTTTCACACTAAACCTATACTAAGAGAAGACAAATTTAATCAAGAACATAAATGATAGAGCAAGCACACAGTACACAGAGATTTCACCCTTGAAACCCAAACCGGGAAAACCAACATTTTTTTATCGGTCTTATCTCTTGTTGTCTTATTCAATCTAAATAAAAGGTTACATGTATAACCTTGGTGCACACCTAAGACACAATCAACATCACACCCTCTTTCCTGCACAACAAAAACCCTGTAGCCAATCCATATTACATCTACATGACCAATAACATACATCTAAATATTTCTTTAAATACTGGCTATTGTATGATTCATTCATTATCATTAGCCTTTAAAACGTTACAACATGCTTCTTTATAGGCTTTACAACATGCGGAAACTTAAATACTTGGCACCCAAAAATGGTTATAGATCCATGTATATCATTGGCTACAAATCCCACAAATCTCAGGATTCTTTTACAGTCGACTCCAAGTTGGATTACCATTTGGCCTTCATTATATATTTAGTTGGTCACCACATTCCCTCCTATAAACCTCTTGTTGGTTGACCTATTTACCTTGGACTTCGACTTTACTTGGTCGACTAACCTCGACCTTCGACTTGCGGTCAATCTACCTTGACTCTCAACCTTCTTTTGATCCACCTTGACTTTGATCGTCGGTCAATCCACCTCGACTAGAATTTCACTGCAAATAATATAACAACCCAACACTCCCATCATGGATTGTCTTAAATTATCTTAGCTATTGTCTACGTGATCTCCCCTGTTTGTGCGATCTCTTCTCTTGATGCAATCTTTCTTTCTTGTTTTGTGCAGTCGACTCCTTCTTTCTCTTCTACGATATTTTCCTATGTTTCCTTTTTACCTCTTAATCTTAAACTCTTGGAATTTTCAACTTTTTCCTTCTTACCTAAACAATTTCCTTGATTTTTTTTTCTTTATTTTTATTCATTTTCTACCTTTTCTTCCTATAGTACACTATGATACAAGTTAATTTGTACATCTCTCTTAGTGCATTGAAGGGTGGTCATCCCTGTATAGTTTCAATCAACTCACATTTACTATTCCTTCCATGACTTGTCCATCCAACTATTCCATCTTAATAACACCTTCTTAATTCACATTTATGATTATGTAGGGTGCTAGCCAGTGCAGACTGATATTTCCCGGGTGCTGTAATAATTTACTGTCATAAAGCAACACTAGATATTTTGTCTATAACTTCTTCTTCTTGATGTGTCTATCATCACATGCCTTTTATACTTGTTTATGGAACCCTTCAAAAAATCACTCTTCTTATAATAATAGTAACTGTGATATTACTTATTCTATTGCATCATAATCCATAAGGTTTTCCATCACAACAATGCATAGACTCGGTACAATAAACTCTATCGGGATGACTAGTTCCTGACAGCATGCTAATCTAAAGGGTGTTTTACCTATCAACTTCTTGCATTTAGTTCTATAATTCTATATCACTACAGGGATACTTAAATCCCATTCATCTCGTCCTACGTTACAAACCTTTTTCAATGCATTCTCTAGTATCTTACTAAAGGCCTCCACAGTTCCATTAGCTTGAGGGTGATATGGAGTTCTCTTTCGATGCTAAATATGGAACTCTTCTATTCATGTTGCAATTGTCCTGTTAAAAAAATGAGTCCCTTGATCGTTCATAAGTACTTTAGGACACCCAAACCTTCTAACTATGTTAAAAAATAACCACGCAGTTGTCTCTACACTGCAATCCATAACTAGTTCTGCCTCTCCCATATTTTCATGTAGTCTTTCGTGGTAATTATGTACCTAGCTTATGTTCTCCTCGTTGGTGGATTAATTGGTTTGATGAAATACACTACCCATTTTTCAAATGACTACAAAGTGACATATGGATTCAAAGGAATCTCATCCCCTCACAACAACCTTCCTACTCTCTGACAAACATCGCAACTCTGACAATATTTCTTAGTGTACTTATGGAGGGTAGGCCACCATATCTCTGCAATAAAGATCTACTGCATTTTTTCCTTTCCTGTGTAATGGCCTCCTTCAATTCCCATCTATACCTAACTTGTATAAATTCCCTGTGATTATTTGATAATCCACATCTTTAACCACCAACTTCTTCTTTTGTGCTATTGTATATCAGATGCAGCGACTCTTGTGCTCAAATATTAGACAATTTATGAAAATTGTTCATCTACCATTTGAACTAAGAATAAATGCGCATCCGATAAACTATCATCTAGGTTCCCTATTTATTCTCCTATGAGTATCCATGACAAATGGTCTTGTCCTACATTTATTTTCCCTAGCTTCACAATAACTTCAAAATCATACTCCTGGAACAACAATAACCATCTACAGATTTTCTCCCCAAACACTGTATTGTTCACTAAATTCTCTAAGTGAAAATTGGTATATGTACATCTTGAAGTGGGACCCCAACAAGTAGTGTCTAAAATTCTTCAAGGAATAAACTATTGTGAATCCCTCCCTCTCTATTGACGTGTAATTATTCTGAGTGGTCGATAGCTTCCTACTAGCAAAGACAATTGGATGGTCTAACTCTCCCTCTCCTAGCTGGGATAATATTGAGTTGAGCTATTAACGATGCATCCACATAAATGTGAAACTCTTTTTTCTAATCCAGGAACACTATTATAGCACAAAATGACAGACCTATGCATTTGTGCCATGGACTAACCCTTTCCCTTGGCTTGCTATAAAAAATCCCAAAATTGCCTCATGAAAGTCATATAAAAAATTTGGCATTTGTTGATCTCTTTGATTTTCCATTATGAAACACACATAAATCTACACCTTGCAAGCTTGTAGCCCACAGATTCCCTAAAAAATCATGAAAAAAAATAATTCTGTGTTTTCAAGAGGGTTTTTTGGTTGGGCTCATTTCCAAATGTCCCCGTGCCTATACAAAACAAGGTCCAACTTCCCTAACCAATTGGGGAAGATATAAAATAACCATTGAGGGTTATAAAAAGGAAAGTATTTTGGTGCAAGGTTATGTTGTTGAGGTCTAGCAGATTTCCCTTTCCTTTTTATCCTCTGAGTAACATTCTCCAATATGGAAACTCCTTTTCTAGAGCCTATTTCCTATCTATACATTCATAGGGTGTCTCCTTATCCCTATTTGGTATATCCAATATAGAGTATCATGGCTGCATTGATTCTTTAAGGATTTGTGGAAGAAGCTGAGCAGTTGACTCTGAAGTAGTGTCGAAAGCGAGTCAGGTTGTAACTAACCTTCATGTTTGGTGCAAATAGAAGAGATTGCTTTCCCTCCAAATTGTGTATTCATTGCAACATTGTGTGTCTTTGTGTATAATATTTACTTTGAATATAGTACATTCCATGTATATTATTTGATCATATAACTACCTCCTAGCAACACTTGTCTTGATTCTTTTTTGCAGGCTGGTTCTGACAAAGGATCAAGAGCTCTTCAAAAAGTAAGAGTGGGGATCGACATCAAACAAGAGACTTAAGGTGCACTCTTTCTCCTTCTTTATTTACCTACTTTGTCCTAGAAAAAGTAGTTGTTATTTCAGTTTTGTATACATTTCTGTGTAGAAATATTTTAGTCTTCTCAATACAATCTTGATCTACTATAATTTGACCCAAAGTCACAGGGAAAATATACCATCAACAAAATTGGCGACTATACTAGGGATTCTCCTAGTTTGGATTGGTTGTAGGGTGACTTGTGTTTCCTTTTTTATTTTTGTGAGTTTTCCAAGATTTGTTGCAAAGCTTTTATTATTTGGAAACTTTTTCATACGTTTCTGGGAGTCTCCCTATTGAAATTCCTTTTTATTTTTCCAATCTTATAGATTTATCCACGCTTTTATGTTATATTAGTCATGAATATCCGATATTTCACTCTATATGGCCCATGCACATCCGCGAGTCACATTTCACATAGTCGTGAACCTGTGTGCATTTTCTGAAAAACGTTTTCTTTCTTCAGTTTTTGGGAGATTTATGAGTTTCTCTAGGTTATCTTGGGCTTTCTAAGTTTTTGATTTCTTTGTGTTACTATGTCTAAGCTTGTGAAAATCTTCAGATCATAAAATATTTCTCTAGTTTTCACAGTGTTCTTGAATTACTTTTAGATTTCATTTTAAAGAAAAATAATGTCCATGAATTGTGTATTCTTCTACAATTTCTTTCAACATATTTTGTTAGTTTTTCTTTGATAGAAACAAAATAAAAATAAAACACCTAGTTTTTCTGCTCGTTAGGTCTCTTTCTTTCTTTACATTGTTTTGCATTGTTATTTTAAAAAGAAAATTAGATTAGCATAGCTTTTCATTTTATTCTCACTCTTATCACATGAACTTGTTAGAGTCTTGTGGGTTTGTGGTTTCTACCTAAGCCTGTAATTTTTCCCTGTCTCTCTCCTTTTTGCAGACCAAATCTCAAATTTTTCCCCTTTGACTTGTAAACTTTCTATGTTTTCCCTCATTTGTTTGAACATCTTATTTTTCCTTGTTGTCTTACCTGAGAAGTCTTGGCCCTAAAATTTTCTATTTCTCTAACATTTATCACTTTCCTCT
>JZKD02S2269615.1:266638-284683 GCA_000966675.3 Picea glauca | reverse complement strand
TTTATCCCTCCCTTTACATTTGGAAGCTGTAGCTACCTTTGGAAGTCATTACTTCCCTTGAACAAAAACTATTGATTATGTCTCATATATTGTGCATGGTGTATTGTGGTGTATTTGTGTAACTCTTATACTATTGTTCATTTCTCATTGGATATAATTGAATGGTTTAAGTATAAGTTGAAAAAGGTTTTCAAATTGTACTGGATACTGATTCACCCCCCTCACAGTATCAACATTTATATCCCAATATAATTAATACGGGAACATGTATAGTACAAGTACGGATACAGGTACATGTATGGGTATGGTTATGGGTATGGATATAGGCATAGGAAGGTACCCAAGACAACTGAATGAGTGAATGATGATGAAAAATCCCCCAAAATGAACTAAGTCCAAGATATATGTATGCATGTCCCCAACTTGACACTTGTCATGTTGAGAACAACTTTGGACCACTTGTTCCCATCCTTAGAACTTAGGATAAAATAATTATCCATATTTTATACTTTAAGGAATATTAATATAATATTCCTTTTTGGCTTAAGCTCCCTAGCTTATCCCCTTATCCTTAACCTTTATTCTCCTTTCCCCAACTAGTGGAGTTTAGTCCCCCATACTCTTTTATCGCGGTCATTATACACGCAATGATGTATTATATTAATGATAAGACATATAAAAAATTTGGCTCACTAGCCTTTAGCATCTAGGATCTTCGACCTAATTCAACACATAAGCCTCATAGATTATAATAACTGAATCACTAGCCTATAAAGAAAAACATATACACAAAGGCTTCCTAGACTCAAAATCACGTGCACTCAGTTTGAAGCACGTAGTATCTCGGAATGTGCACACTTCATCATTTTAGTGAAAAGTACATGTGCGCACTATACCATGGAAGTGTAACACCCCAGGTTTTGAACCCCCATTTTAAATAATGTATTGTTACAATGATGAGAGGCCAAAATTCCCAAACAATTATTAGAAGGTTAGTGTGCCCCAAGACACGTAATGTTTTTTATTATTAATAACAATAAATACATGGTTGGTTGCTAGACGGACAAGAACTAAAGTTATAGGGGGTTGTGATTCCATAAGAGAGGGGGCTTGAGGGGCTAAGTGTTTATTTCTATGATAATTACCCCTTTTTCCTAAGGGAGGGGATCAGTTACGGGAGCTTCTTGGGGAAGGCCAAGAGGTTTTTGATGTCCCCACTTAGATACTTAAACCCGCCTCTAGTCTGATGGGGGTGTTCAACTGACGGCTTGTTCACTGATTTCTTGTACAATTCACTCATTTCCCTCACGCACTCCCATGGACACACTCCCATGCACGCATTTATACATCCATTGATCTATCCTCATCTGCATCTTGGCTCAGGAAAGGAAGCCATATTGTTGAATATTAGCCATGTGATTGTTGGTTGTAGTGGTCGCTGGTGTGATCCAACCGTGAATTGAAGCCGCATGTCTGAGATGTGTTGGCCTCTGTCTATTGTTTCTCATAGCTGTGAGTCCTGAGAGTTCCAACATTGAGATTCTAGACCAATTTCATTGGAGCCCAAATAAGGAGAAGGACTACCTGAGGGACTGCATGGTAGAGAAGGGTGGAGGTCCATTCTCTCGGGTTGTGCAAGATGGGTAGAAGAGAGTTGTGTACTTGGATTGTTGTGAGATATGGGAAGCCTATGAGATCTTGGGTGGTGACTGGTTTGGGAAGCCAAGTAACAATCTGGAACCATCCTTGTGGATTCATAGCCCTAGATCGGGGGTGAAACTACTATTGATATTTGGAGAAGTGGTGTCTACGGTTGGGTGGAACGTCCTTGGTCTGAAGCCAGTTGGCGTCACCTTTTTATAAAGATAAGTGCTCTTTGTTTTGATATTATTATCATGTATATGAATGCATTTTCCGTTGTATATTTAATTATATTTAATTGAGTATTTAGACTGTGCATGCTTGCTTGATAATGTTGTGCATGTCATTAAAGTCTTTTCTTTTATGCATCCTTAAGCTTTAAATAAGGTAGCAGTAAGAGAAATAAGTCCAAGGGTAGGCTTGAAGGTAGCATTACTAGGCCTCTGGGTGGCTGGGTATGTTACAGTTTGGTATCAGAGATTTTGGTTGAAACACTGGGCCGATATGGGTCGGGTCTATTGGTTAGAGCCTTGGGATCGATATTGAATTCTGACCATGGAGTTGAAAATCTCAGGAGGAATGGCATTGCAGAATTATGCAGGATACAAAATGTCAGAGACCCGTGTAAGGGGTTCGAAGGATTGTGACCGTCCCCTTCGAATTCAGGATCAATCTCTACTGAAGGATCAGGAGAGATACGAGATCGTTGGATCGGAGGACAGGTGAACATGGGTCGTCCGATGAAAAGGAAGAATGGGTTAAGGTCATAGAAGTCGAATCCCATTGGAAAGAGAGATCAATGGACAATAGGCATTGTGGGGAACCAAGTTGCATGGGATATAATTTCTCAAGGTGGTCCCGCAATCCAAACTACGATTTCCCCATGGGGTTACATGTCAGCATCAAGAGAATTGTGGGGTGAAAAGTCGATTACTCCAAACTATCGATGCATGCACCCAAAAATTGAAAGGCATCCAATAATGTGACATGTTAGGGATTGAGCATCAAAACTCTATATAGCTAAAGTAGCTGGGGGACCATTGATCCATAGGAGGACACACATGAATCGATCATGTGCTCCGATTGAAAACACTTCGGGAAAGGTGAGCATGAGAAGTTGAGAACTAATATTTCCAAACCCTAGAGATATGAAGTGAATCTCATTCGTTCGATCCAGGAGGACATGTGGAAGAAATCCACACACTTTTGGGGAAAGCGAAGGTTGAGTGTTGAGTTCTCCAAAGTATGAAGACCCAAAAGGATCTAATCCGTCAATATCCTAAGAGCCACGCGTCACCAGATCCAAGGCTTCAAATAAAATCCAGTGGGGCTAGATAAGTTTTGAAATTTGATATTTTTGAAGTCCGAAGACCCGAAGTAAGCCTCAACCGTCAGATTAAGGAGGAAACATGGTGCATATCCGTGGACTCTAGATGAAGACCCAAAGTGAATCTTAGTTGTCCGATCCAGGAGGACACATGGTGACAGATTGGCTAGTTCAGGAATTCGGAGTTCGATATAATTGGGAGTGTTCTATTATGGAAACTCTCGAAGTCCTGAAGCCCGAAGAGTTGAAGTGGTGGGGCACGATGATGTCACCTGGAGTTGATGTGGACCTCATAATTTTTTGAAGTGACGTGGCTTGCAAAAGTCATCAGGGATGACATGGACACATCGAATGTGTGCCAAGTTTCAATAATATTTGAACATTTGGAGTATTGAAAATTCAGTTAGAACATTGCATGTGTCACCCTCCTGATTGGGCCATGTGTCCACTTCCAATATTTCACAACGTGGTGACAGACTGTGTAGTTTGAAAACTGGGCACACTGGAGGGGGAAAGATGTGACAGTTTGCATTGAGTTGAGAAATCTAGAAGCCTTGAAGGTTGGAGTACATATCGACTGTCGATTCCTGAAGACACACGTCGAAGGATCGTCGACTTTGGGTGAAAGCACTCTGGGAGAAAGTGCAAGAGGAAAGTTTGAAACTTCTGAAGCCCAAAGAGCCTAAGCGATTCACAGCTACTAATCTATGGGAGGACACTTGTTGGAAAATAATGAACTCTAGGTAAAAGCGTTCTGGGAGGAGGCAAGCGAGAAAAGTTGAGACTCCCAAATCACGGAGTCCCGAAGTAGATCTTGATCGTTGATTTTGAAAGAGGATGAGGACCATTGGTCCAGTCCTACATGAGATTTTTGAAGTATTGAAGCTCCGAAAAAGTGATTTTTCAACTAAGTGTAGGGTTATGGCCATGGTCATATGAATATTGAGAGATGAGGAAAGGACGGATAAGGGCCGAATTGGTTGTCTTCGACATAGAAAGGTGCTAAGGAAGGATTTAGTCGTGGTTTCTAATCATGGTCACCTGTGAAGGTGGTTTGAAGGAAGCACCTACGTAGGAGGAGATTCTGTGTCAGCCAAGGATAACAAGACACTTTTATTTTCGGAGAATGGGGATATTATCTCCATGAAAAAAAAAAAAGAGACTGGTTTAAACACATCAACTCAGGAAGTGTATTGAGGAAATGGAAGAAGCTGAGGGAGCCTCCACTCATGATAAGGAGGTCGAAGGCTAGAATACTAGAGTTGGTAATGCATAGACAGAGTCCAATGGATGCAAGGAAAAAGGAGAGTAGGAAACGTTAATATAAACAGTAAGAAGCCTGAATATGAAAGTGCAGATCTACAAAGAAGACAGTGAAAAACTGATGAGAGAGAAAAGTCAGATAAATTCTCGAGTGTTGCAGAGCTTAAATCAGTTGTAGAGGGAAATGAAAAATGGATTAAACTCAATACAAGAGGAAGAAGGGAGGTTCCATGAAAGAAAGAATGATCATGGAAGTGTTTGTTATTCCCGAAGTTCTAGTAGAGCTCATGGACACCACTCATCTCCTTACTTGGAAAGAAGGTTTTATGCCTCAGAAGATCTCGTAAGTATTCCAAAGGTGTCTCCTATTAGAAACAAAAGAAGGAAACAAGAGGTAGATAGTTTGCGAGGAGATATGAGGAAACTCAATCCACCTTCCTTCAATGGTGAAAGAGAAAGGGAAGATGGTGTCGAAGCATGGTTTCTTGGACTTCAGAGATATTTTTCTATTGCATAACTATTCGTCCAATATGGAAGCTAGGATTTCCACCTACCATTTACATGGGAAAGATGCAATGTGGTGGGACCAACTAAAGCAAGTGGAACATGTTAATGAAAGTGGGATCACTTGGAAGCAGTTCAAGAAGTATTTCCAAAAGGAGTGCCTCTCAGAGCATTTCTATGACAAGAAACTGCAGGAGTTTTTCGAACTCAGGTTGGGAAGCATGACTATGGTAGAGTACGAGAAGAATTTCTTGGGATTGTTAAAGTATGTCAGGTTCATTGGTGATGAGAAAGTAAAAATGCAGAGATTTCTAAGTGGAATGTCAGCCTTTTATAAAGAAAAGATATAGTATGATGAACCCAAGACCTTGACTGAGGCCATCAAGAAGGATAAATACCTATATGAGCAAGGCCAAGGAAGAGAATCCTTACATAAATCTTGGAAGGAAAAGAAGAATCTGAAGTCTGGTCAGAGGAGGAAAGGGTTCAAACCTCCCTTCAATAGGAACAAGCCTAATAGAAATCATCAAGACCAATATGCAAAGGGGGGTTTCAAGAAAGAAGATTCCTTGGGAAAAAGGGTAAGACCACCAATCCAATGTTGGGGATGCAAGGAAGATCACCTATACAAGGATTTCCCAGAGAGAAAAGATAGAGGGAATACTGTGCACAACATATAAGAGGCTACAATAGTCAAAGATATGGGAAGAATCTATGCAACTTTAGATGATCGAAAAGCAGAGTACCAGTCCAATATGATCGAGGTGGAAGGTAAGATCATAGATCAACCTATTTCTATTTTGATTGATTTAGAAGAAATTCATTTCTACATTGATCCTAAGATAGTAGATAGATTACATTTGGAGAAAATTAAACTTGGAAAAGCAAGTTTGGTTCAGTTAGCCACTGGAACCAAAAGAAGAATCCATGATATGGTCAAAATTTGTTCCATAAGTCTTAATGGCATGAATACTAGTATTGATCTAAATATCATACCATTGGGGTATTGCGATATTCTGATTGGAATGGATTGGTTGGACAAGCATCATGATTTCCTATATTGTCATAACAAGACATTTATGTGTCTTGATGGAAATGGAAAATAGAGCACAGTGAAAGGAGTTCCAAGACCCATGTCTATAAGGGAGGTTTCAACCTTACATCTAAAAATATGTTTTAGGACAGGATGTTAATTGTATGCATCCTATGTGGAAGAGCCAGATAATACAAAGGGGACAATCCTCAAAGATTTCTCAGTCCTACAGGAATTTGAAGATGTATTCCAAGAAATACCCAGATTGCTGCCAAGAAAGGAGATAGATTTCTTAATTGATTTAGTGCCAGGAGTTTCCCTGGTGTCAAAAACACCCTACATAATGAGCACACCATATTTAAAAGTATTACAAATGTAGTTGGAGGAATTGTTGAAGAAAGGGTACATACGTCCAATTGTTTCACCTTGGGGAGCACCAATACTTTTTGTCAAAAATAAGGATGGAACCTTGAGCCTTTGTATTGATTTCTGACAACAAAGATATTTTCAAAAATTGACCTGAGGGAAGGATACCATTAGGTAAGAATCAAGGAATAAGAAATTCATAAGACAACCTTTAGGACTAGGTATGGGCATTATGAATTTGTAGTGTTGCCATTTGGATTGACCAATGCACCAACTATCTTCATGTGCTTAATGAATGGCATATTCATAAATTATTTGGATAAGTTTGTCATAGTATTCTTGGATGACATACTTATCTATTCTAAGTCTAAAGTGGAGCATGAACATCACTTAAGACTGGTATTGCAAGTACTGAGAGAACATCGGTTGTATGCCAAGTTGAGTAAGTGTTCTTTGTATCAAAAGGAGATCCATTACTTGGGACACATTATTTCAGAGCAGGGAATAATAGTAGATCCATATAAGATCGAAGCCATTAGAGGATGGAGAACAACCGGAAATGTGTCAGATGTTAGATATTTTATGGGATTATCTTGCTACTACATAAGGTTCATAGTAGGGTTCTCTAAGATTTCTCATCCCATCACTTCTTTGCAAAAGAAGGGAACTAAATTTGAATGGACACTCAAGTGTTAAAATAATTTTAATATGTTGAAGGAATTACTTACTATTGCACTTGTGTTAAAGATTTCTGACCAAAATGAAAGTTTTGTGGTATGTACAAACACATGTAAGGAAGGACTTGGGGGAGTCCTCACGCAAAATGGGCATGTCATTGGATATGAGTCCAGAAATATTAAGGAACATGAGAGGAACTATGCCACCCATGACTTGGAACTTGTTGCCATTGTTCATGCCTTGAGGATGTGGAGGCATTATCTCATGGGGAAGAAATTTGAATTAAGGACAGACCACATTGGCCTGAAGTATCATTTTGAACATCCAACCTTGAATGCCAGGAAAACAAGATGTATGGAATTTTTAAGAAAATATGACTTTGATATCAAGCATATCAAGGGAAAGGAGAATAAGGTTGTCCGTGCACTTAGTAGAAGAGTGCATATCATGCATGCTACTGATGTCAGTATGCATCAGTTAGACTTGAAGAGAAGAATTTTAGATGGTCTTGTTATAGACCAACATTACCTACAGGTAAAGGAAAACTTACAAGAAGGATATGTACAACAGAAAATAAAGGATTATGAGATAAAGGAAGACAAATTACTCATGCATAAAAATAGAATCTATGATCTTAGTTCTGGAGAACTGAGGAATTTGTTACTGAAGGAAATGCATGATGTTCCTTATGCTGGAAATCTTGGTTACCAGAAAACAATTACAGTAGTAAGAATCCATTTCTTTTGGCCAGGAATGAAGAAGGAAGTTGTTGATTACATCACTCAATGTATGAAATGTCAGAAGGTGAAGGCTGAGCATAGGCACCCAACGAGTTTGATGCAGCCATTGCCAATTCCAGAGAAGAAAAGGGAAGTGATCACCATGGATTTCATCATAGTATTACCCAAAAAAAATAAACAAAATGATTCAATCATGGTAGTAGTTGACAAATTAACAAAGGATTCTCATTATGTGCCTATGAAGACAACACATACATCAACTAATATTCCAGAAATTTTCATGAAGGAAGTTGCTAGGTTGCATGGATACCTAGGACAATCGTCTTGAATAGAGATACAAAATTTACCTCCAATTTCGGGAGGGGATTGTTTAAATGATTTGGCACAAATCTAAACTTTAGCACAACATATCATCCCCATATAGATGGGAAAATAGAGAGAGTCAATCGAATAATTGAAGACATGTTGAGAATGTATGTGATGGATAAGCCATCTAAGTGGGAATATTACTTACACTTGGTTGAGTTTTCATATAATAATGGGTATCAAGCTTCATTGAGAATGATCCCATTTGAAGCCTTGTACGGTAGGAAATGTGATACTCCAGTAAGCTAGGACAACCTAGCAGATAGAGTGGTACTTGGGCCAGAGTTTCTCAAGGACATGGAATACTAGGTGGTCAAGATCAAGCATAATTTAAAGGCATCTCATGATAGATAAAAAAATTATGCAGACAAGAACATGACAACTAAATAACTTAAAGTAGGGGAGCATGTACTTTTGAAAGTGAAGCCTAAGAAAATCTCTTTGAAATTGGGTAGTTGTACAAAGATGGCAACCAAATTCTGTGGTCCATTTGAAATATTAGATAGAATAACGTCAGTTGCATACATGCTTTCTTTACCTACTTCCATGAATGTTCATAATGTATTTCATGTCTCTTTACTAAAGAAATATGTACATGATCCTAACCATGTTATTGATTGGCATCTAATTTAGGTAGAAATAGAGTGAGATTTTCAGGTTCAGCCAATGCAGGTATTGGATAGAAAAATCAAAATTCTTTGGAATCAAGTTATAGATCTGGTAAAAGTTCATTGGACCTGCTACGGTCTTGAAGATGCTACCTCAGAGCATGAATATTCTATGCGGGTAGAGTACCCACATCTTTTTGAATAAGTTTGATATTTTGATCTCTATTTTGTATATGCACTGAGCATAGTGCCAAAATAAGGGGAAGGGGATGTAACACCCTAGGTTTTGAACCCCCATTTTAAACAATGTATTGTTACAATGGTGAGAAGCCAAAGTGCCCAAACAATTATTAAAAGGCCAGTGTGCCCCAAGAAATGTAATGTTTTTTATCATTAATAACAATAAATACATGGATGGCTACTAGATGGACAAGGACTAGAGTTATAGGGGGCTATGATTCCACAAGAGAGGGGGCTTGAGGGGCTAAGTGTTTATTCCTATGTTAATTACCATTTTTGGCTAAGGGAGGGGATCGATTATGGGAGCTTCTTGGGGAAGGCCAAGAGGTTCTTGATTTCCCCACGTAGATACTTAAGCCCACCTCTAGTCTGATGGGGGGGTTCGACTAATGGCTTGTTCATTGATTTCCTGTATGATTCACTAATTTCCCTCACGCACTCTTATGAACACATTTACCAATCCATTGATCCATCCTCATCCTCATCTTGGCTCGGGAAAGGGATCCGAATTATTGAAGCTTAGACACAATATAGTTGGTTGTAGTGGTTGTTGGTGTGATTCAGCCATGACCTGGGGCCACATGTATGAGATGTGTTGGCCTGTGTCCAATGTTGCTCATAGTTGCGAGTCCTGAGAGTTCCAACATTGAGATTCTGGAGCAGTTGCATTAGAGCTGGAATAAGGAGAAGGACTGCATGAGGGACTGCGTGGTAGAGAAGGGTGGAGGTATGTTCTCTCTGGTGGTGCAAGTTGGGTAGAAGAGAGTTGGGTACTTGGATTGTTGTGAGAGTTGGGAATCCTGGGAGAGCTTGGGTGCTGAATAGTTTGGGAAGCCAGGTAACACTCTGGAATCGTCCATGTGGATTCATAGCCCTAGCTTAGGGGTGATACTGTTGTTGAGATTTGGAGGAATGGTGTCTACAATTGGGTGGAACGTCCTTGGTCTACAACCAGTTGGTGTTACCTTTTTATAAAGATAAGTGATCTCTGTTGTGATATTATTATCATGCATATGAATTCATTTTCCGTTGTATATTTAATTACCGTTTAATTGAATCTTTATACTATGCATGCTTGCTAGATAATGTTGTGCATGTCGTTAAAGTATTTTCTTTTATGCATCCTTAAACTTTAAAGAAGGTATCGGTAAGAGAAAGAAGTCCAAGGGCAGGCTTAAAGTTAGCATGCCCTGGCTTGTGGGTCGCTAGGTATGTTATAGGAAGGTGCATGCAAAATGATATCAAACAACTCACCATCTTAAGTACATTTTCATTTACATTTATAGTTTGGGTTCAACCTAGGTTTATTACATTCATGTTGGAGTATTGGAACCAACCTCTTCTAGTCACATTGGAGACTTGCAACCAGCCTCACCTAGTCATGCTGGAGGCAACCCACTGGAAACTGCAAGTCATGCTGGGGGAACTAATATTGTTGGGAAGCCTAGGCATATAGGATGTAAGAAAAATTTCCCTTGTAATATTTGCAAAGGAGATCACCTTACTCATTTGTGACATATTTTTTTTGTGGAACGAGAAGTGTGGTCCTTATCTAAGGGCCCTTCTAGTTCTGAGTCATTTTCATTTTCTAACCATTCTAATCAATCTCTAGTTGATAAATCAGTCATGTTGATGCAATTTTAGGACAACATCACTCTTTTTTTGGGGGGTGATGTGTCTCTTGACCATGTTTTCTCACATCCATTTCAGGAAATGGTTGAGGAAGTGGTCACGCCAATGCAATGTTCGTCTGATATCACTCTTCTCTTGGAGAGTGACAAGTCTAAGGAAATGGGCTCACCAATGTGATCTTCGGATGATCCCACTCCTCTTTCGAGGAGTGATGGGTCTTTTGACCATTTCCTTAGCATTTCCAGTTAACTACCTTCTAAACAAGGAGGAATCCTACTCTTTTTGAGTACTCCCCCTTCAATTCCTAGGATGGTTTCCTTTTATTGGAATGATCTTGTAGAGCCTCGTCTTGCCTCTTCTGCACCCTTCTAGATAATGGTTGGAATTAATAAATTAGGAATTTTCTGAACTATTGTAGATGAAGGATCCTCTACAAGTCTTTTATCATCCTCGGATTGACAAGCTTTGGGTTCTCCCAAGCTTGTGTTAGATACCTGTGAGCTACTGGATTTAAACAGAAGACCTAGTGAATCTCTGGGGGTTCTTCCTCGGTTTCTTATCATGTTAGGTGGGAAAAATGTCCTATTTGATCTTTTAGTGTTGCGAGGTCCTTTCGAATATAATTTTTTTGTTGGGCATGATTATTTGTATGTGATGATTATTGTGGTGTCGATGTTATTTTGTGTGATGCATTTCCCTCACAATGAAATCATTATCACTATTGATCACATTTCATTTGATAATCACCATCCTGGTTCATATTTACCTCATGTTTCCCATTTGTGTATTCCTGGTGTTAAAGTAGACTCTTCCCTACCATGGGTGAATTATGTGACGTCTTATCCTATGTGTTGAATTTCTCATGAGAATGATCATTTATAGTTATGTTCTCCTTCTCAAGACAAGGTATTAACAATTGATCAATTTTTTTATTTGATGGGGGCATGGGAGCCCTTGCTTCCCCCTATTGTCTCGAGTTATCTAATGTTTCCTCTTGAGTTTTATCTTGTTGTTTGTAATACCTCGAGCCCTAATATTTGTTAGATGTCGAGACCGGGTTTCATGGATGTTGTGCTTCCTTTAGACGAGGCCATCCTTGGAGCTATGATTATGGATCTTTGACCTCCTCCTGAACTGGAAGCTTTACTGTTTGGTTACCAATGAAACCCTTAGCTTGAGCCTAGAAATGGGATCTACTTGGAGCACTACTATGCATAATCTATAAGGTGGTGCAGTCCTATGTACATATTGTACTATTAGAGTTTCATGTTTTCAATTTCTATATCCATTCATACTTGTATTTATCAAAGGTTTCTATATTAGACTTATTAACTTCTGGGTAAGTGTTTTTCTTATTATATACATAAATTTCAAGACATTTTTATTTGGTACATTTTCATTCCATGTCGATCCGTTCTAATAGGTAATGATCTCAAAATTGACATATAGGTTAGATTATCCCCTCCATGCATTTTTGTGTTATTTTTTTCCTGTTTCATTTTTTCTTAGGATTGACCCTACTAAGTTGTGACATGGAACCTTATTTATTGTTTGGAAGTGTTTTAATTCATGTGGTAGATCCTACCTTCCATGGGTGTCCTAGTTTAGAATCCTTTTGTATTCTAGAGCTCATGCTACATGTGTTCCATTAGGATTGAGAGTCCTATTTAGTCCCACCATGAAATTGCATATGAACTTCATTCTTCTTTCTAAATCTTATTCTTTCCATTACTCGTGGGACTCCCCCCTTTATATGTTTCTCACAACAACATCACATAGTCCATAGTTAAGCTCTTTTCAAACTCCTTAAAATTGAAAATATTGGCAAGTGATATTGTTTCTTTAACACTCGTTAAATGGACCTAAAGGAATGTCTATTCAACACAATTTTATCCATTTTTTGAACCGAATAGACTAATTACGAAAAATGTATACTCTAGTCTATGGACTAGAAGAGTTCTTGTCATTTTTGTTTTATACTTTTTGAGATCAGGAGACTTAATTTAAGAAAAAGGACACTAGATTTTTAGTTAATATATTTTCAAACTCCTTAAAACATGAAAATATGGTTTACTGACCTTTTTTTTTCACACTCGTAAAATGGATTTGAAAGGACGTCTTTTCTGTATAATTTTAACCCTTTTTCGAACTGAGCAGACTATTTAGGAAACAGGAATACTCTAATCAAACATTGACCAAAGGAATTCTCCTTGGTATTATTTGACTCTTTTTCGATCCCTAGAGACTAAAATTATGAAAAATACCACCATGGGAGGTTTTCATCCTAAATTCGAGTTGTAACTACATTTTATATATAATGCTCATGCATTTAGGCCTAATGTTGGCTTCAACATGCTATTGTTGAACCCATTGCTTATGCATTCCTACCAGTTCCCAACCCTGCAATTTATGCCTTTGCGACTCAACACCTTATCCCTGGAAGAAACATTCCATGAGTGTCCTTATCCTACACATGATTTCATTGCATTGAGAATAGGCATGTTCCTTTTGCTTTGGAACTATTTTTCTTTCCCACGAAACTAGTTTCCTCCACTATACTACATCATTCTTTTATTCTTTTTTAGGATTTAATAATATGAAAAAGACCAAAAAAATAAAACCAAAAACAAAAAGAAGGGGGGAAATCATTCATCTATTGTGTTGGAAACATTTTTTTCACCCTTGAACAAAGCACAATCTTGAATCAACATCTCATCATTTTGGGTCTAATATGGCTTTAGGATAATTTTTCTCATTTTGAGTTTTATCTCCCTAGGTTGGTTATTCTTGAAACTATATGGAGTTTTTGTTGATTCCTCTTGTATCACAAATGTATATCAATTTATAGTACATTCTTCCTAAGTCACATAATGTGTCCTTCTTCTATTCAAGGGAAAGTTTCAACCTGAGTCAGCTATTCTACATATAGTTTCTAACCTTGCAAGTCGACCTTCCTAAGTTAGTCAATTTAATCTCATGATCAAAAGTATTTGTCTCTTCATCAAATCTCTTCCAAATCTTTGTCCTTTTCCACCCCTCATGTTGGATGTTGGAGGATTCCTTAATTACTTCCTTCCATTGGATTTCTTCCCATTGAATTCAACACATCTTTCTCTAGGATAGAGATATAGATTCATATTTGGTACCTTGGGGTTTGTAGTCAGTAGTTTCAGGTTCCCTCTCTATTGACAGTGAGAATACATAAATGTCCTCTGATTGATATATTCTACCAGGTGTTCGATGTCAACTCATTTATTCACACTTGTTATATTGTACCTTGGTATCTTAACACCCATTATCATCATTGGTGGGTTGTCTCATGTTTGTTAATGGTATACATCAATGACCAATAATCAAATGATGTCTCATTATTTTCGACTTCGACTCATCTATTCACATAGTACAGACTTGTACCATGATGGATTGTAGTGAATACTTCGGGTGAGGTATGAGCACCACATATTTTGTGCTCCTTCCCGAACCATATGGTTCCACCTCACAGACATTGGTACTTGAAGAGGATCATCTTGTTCATTTCATTAGTTCCATATATCCTTTGTACTTGATCTTGAGACATATCTCCATTGTGTATCTATTCATGGATATGATCTACTTTGACATGGATCCACTATGTATTTTTCATGGCCATGCTTGCTAATTCATTTGTATCACATGGATCCACTGTGTGTTTTTCGTGGACATGGAATCTAGCTATACTTCATATATTACATGGATCCCATGTGTACTTGATTTTGGAGGCCATGCTTACATCACTCTTGAGCATGGGTATGCCCGACTTGGGAAGAGAATACTCTTACATGGTGTCTATTGATAGTTCTTCTTCTTGGATCAGTTGTTTGGGGACCTTCATGGGTTACCTCAATGCATCCACTCCTCTCAGAGTTTATAATTTATTTCAACCATCATTTTCCTCTTCTGACATCAAACATTAGGCAACATTTTTTATATCACAAAATTCCACACCTATGCATTTGTGCCATGTCCTAATCCTTTCCCTTTGCTTTCAAGAAAAAATTCCAAATTTGGCTAACGCAAGTCATCTAAAAAAATTACATTTGTTTATATCCGCAAGTTTCCCTTATGAAACATGCAGACATCCACACATTGCAAGATTGAAGCTTGCCGATGCCCTCAAAACTCATGAAAAATAAAATAATTTTGAGTTTTGGGGTGATTTTTTTGGTTGGGATCATTTCCCAACATTCCCATTCTTGTAAAAAATGTATTCCAACTTCCCTAACCCCTTGTGGAATATATAAAAGAACCATTGAGGGTTATAAGAAGGAAATAATTTTTTTGCACGGTTATACTGCTAAGATCTAGTAGTCTTCCCTCTCATTATTATCCACTGAGTAACATTCTCCAATATGGAAACTCCTTTTCCAATGCCTATTTCCTATCTATATATTCATAGGGTGTATACTTATCCCTATTTGTCTATCCGAGAAAGAGAATTGTGGTTGAGTTGATGATTGAAGTATTCGTAGAAGAGACCGAGAAATTCGCTCTGAAGCAGTGTCAAAATTGATTCATGTTGTAATTAACCTTCATATTTGGTGCTAATTGAACATATTTATTTCCCTCCAAATTGTGTATTCATTGCAACATTTTGTTTCCCTGTTTATCATATTTTCTTTGAATATATTACATTACATGTATACTTTTTGATCATATAACTATCTCGTATCAACATTTGTATTGATTCTATTTTGCAAGCTAGTTCTGACAAAGGATCAGGAGCTCTTCAAAAATCAAGAGTGGGGTTAAACATCAAATGAGAGACTTAAGGTGAACTCTTTCTCATTATTTATTTCCCTACTTTCTTCTAGAAAAAGTAGTTGTTCTTTCAATTTTGTTTACTTGTCTATGAGGGAAGATTTCAGTCTTCTCAATATAGTCTTAATTTTCGGTAATTTGACCCAAATTCATGGGGGAAATATCCCATCAAAAATAACTAGAATGGGAGAAATTACTAACTTATACTTCAATACATATAGACCCTACTGACAGTCTTCATTCCACTAGAACTTAGCTTATTTATTCAACAAATTTTCCATTGGAGCTGTAATTTGTGCATAGCCTTTAATAAATTTCTTGTAATATTTTGTATGTCCCAAATTTGTTGTCAATTTTCTCACTGATTCAACTGGTGGTAAATTAACAATTACTACTATCTTGGCAGGATCAACCAACAAACCTTCCTTGCATACCACATGACCTAAGAATATCCTAAAAGATGCGTAGAAAATACATTTCTTTAAATTTAACAATATTTGATATTGTCTACATCTATCAAGCATCAACCATAGAGTTTCTATGTGACATTTCAATAGCATAAATATAGTCCAATCATCTAAGTACACTTCAAGAAAATTATGAATAAACTCCTTAAGGGTTGTGACAACTACTATATAAAACTCAACTTGGGCATTCTTTAACCCAAACAACATTACTGTGTATTGGAATCTTCCCATTATGTTGCAAATGTCTTCTTATGTCTTTCTCAATATATATCTGATGGTATCCCAAATATCCATTCGTGAATGAGTAGGCCTCCTACCCTCCTACATTTCCTAACACTATGTTTGTAAAGGGGGATGGAAATGGGTCATGTAAATAGGCATCATTCAACTTCCTTAGCTAGACGCAAATTATAATACCCCCTATTTTCTTATCTTTAACTACCATTGATTTTATCCATTTAGACTCTGCAATGAGCTCAATGATACTGACTTCTATCACTCTTTCATCTCTACTTTCACTTTTTCCTTGTACTTTGGATTCAATCTTTAAGGTCTCTGTCTTACTGGCTTAGCATCTGGTTTTAATGGGATATTCATCTCACCCAATTCCCCAATTATTCCCTTCATATCAGAAAAGGTTTTTAGAAAGAGATCTTGATACTAGCACAATAAGTATGCAATATTTTCGAAAGTCTCATCATTCCAATAATCACGAATATTTGCAAAACTTTGATTTCTATTTCATGCCAATATTCACTTTTTGCACTCTTAATGGCTTTGCATATGCATTTTTTTCTAGTTATGGACCTTTTATGACATGATCCCATTCATTCTATGGTACTTTTACATTTCTTAGGTCATCTTCCTCTTGATATTCTTCAGTAAAATTATAGCATTCTAATAGTTCATGGACTGTCGTAGATTCTTTGTGCACACTACATGTAGGTATTATTTCTATATGACCTTATTCCATGAAAATATTACTTCTAATGACTTGCAAAGATGCATTTGATAAAGGTGACTCTGCCTCAAAATTAAATGTTACCTTAAAATTCCAAGAGATCTCTTATGAGTCTGTTGTCCCTCTGCACACTTCTATCTCTAGATACCAGTTCTTGGGAACTATTTTAAGTGTATGTATCAACCTGTGCATCCATTCCTGATTTGACACTTGTCTGCAAATAATTATACATTGTGCAACATGATCTGTTGGACTCCTCATCCCTATATACCTATGCACAATTTCTTTTGTTCCAAACATGATCTGCATCATCCATTTACAGTGTTTTCAATCCTCTATTCCTTCCTTGTGTGTATCCCACCATCTCATTGGGGTCACTCTTATTGCAACATCTAATTCTAACAATATTTGTTGTTAGCGTATATGCAACTCAAATTCATTGACAAAATAAGTCACCTTAGGTAATACATCAAACTTTGACATATCACGTACACTTTTTATGATCCAATGCAAAGAGTGAGTAATGCAAGTGCATCTTCTAGTCGATAATTTGTCGAACTGGTGTTTCCAATTTCAATTCCTTCCTTTGAGTCTAATGCAAATGAGTTAATGTTTCTCCAACTAAGTGCACCATCTGTAGTGGGATTGACGTAGTCATCCATGCATGTTGTCATATCATATATCTTATCAATTTCTTTTCTCGTGAGCTTCACATACCTTCTTTCCTCTATTTGGTCTAATGACATAGTGAATTTTAAGCCTCCTCCTTCAAAAATCATTTCTCTTTTCTTCAAGTTAATAGTATCCTACTTTTCAAAGGAAAAATCAAGTACAAAAAGTGTTGTATACAGATGATTGTTATCCATGATTTCAATGACCTCAAATTCAATTATGTTTTGCACTCTATCTTTGTTAAAATGTACTCCCACCAATCTCCCAATAGGTATTATCTTAAGTTGGTTTTCCAATATCAAATGACTAGTTGACCAAACTAGCTTCGGTTTCTCCATAATTTCCCATGTCTGTCTTAGAAGAACATTGACATATGATCCTAAATACAAGATGAAATTATCCATGCCATACTTTCCTATCTGTGCACTTAATCGAAATTATTTATTTTCCCTATTCTTATGCAATGCTTGGTTCATTTCTCTCTATGTCGTAGGTACTTCTCTATCTTGGGTACACTAATCGATCATCCTATGCAGTGCATTCAACGTTGCTTCATCCTTCATAAATTATAAAAAAACTCTTTAGAAAGTCTTTCAAAGTATTTACCTTTTCGATTGGCATTTCTAGAATGGTGTGATCATATACTGATGACATATCATATACTGGTGGCATATTTGAAGTTGATGCTATCCAGTCTAGTCCTAGTACCTCCTTTATATCTTGCTGATATGTCGCTTTCTCTTTCTTTGG
>JZKD02S2269615.1:245516-266628 GCA_000966675.3 Picea glauca | reverse complement strand
GATTGACAAGTGTAACTTTCTTCATGAAAATGATCTTAAAGAAGAGCTAGATCTTCTATCACCATGTCATTATCATGTCATCATCTTGATAACCAAAAATGAGGATAACACATGGGATAAACTAATTTCCTTATCTATTTCTCAACCCCCTTTCCTTTCTCTTTCGCATCTGGTCTACTTATCATTCCTCCACACATAACCATTGCTACTCTGTGTCAATTTTCATGCTCCTCGACTGCTATCATATTTAGATTCTAGTTATGATATTGATTATGAGGTTGATTATGATGTTGATTTTGGTCCCCCCTTGCCTACCACTTTGATATCAATTAAGGATGGTATTCTATCACATGATCCAATGCTCTGCAATATGTGCACGTTGTGCAAGGATTCAAACAATCTCTTGCTAAATGTCTAGGTTAATTGGAATTACAACAAATTATTGGTCCTCATCCTCCTCGACCAAATATCCATGAGCTTGACCTCTATTGAACCCTCCTCGTCCATCTTAATTAACTTCTTTCAAGGTATTTTATTGTGGAACCCCTCCTTCTATGGAATTTTCTTCTTGGATTTTGTATGCACATGAAGTGTGTTCTCTCATTAATTCAAATGTGCGACAATATTTCTCATTCTGTCCTACAGATTTACAAAAATTACAGAACAAATTTCTAGGTGTACTCTAGTACTTCTATAATAATAGAAAAGAAGTCAGATGATGTCCCCATGTCTTACATATCTCACAATACCCTAGGCCTCCGTCCAATCATTTCGGTGCTCCTGTAGCCATATATTCCGCAAATGATGGACATTCTTATTTAAAATGGACTTCTATATTACATGTAATGCACCAAAATTGTTCACGGTTTTCCTTTTCCTTCATTATTTCTATTAACTAAATCCTCAGCATAGCCAAATGTGATTGTACCTATCCCATTCCTGCACCATATCCTATAGGATATGCTTCTAGCTTTATCACAATTTCTAATTCTTCTAGCTGTGACGTGACCTTCCACTGTGTCAACGAACAATGAATGTGAAACAACAAACTTACAATAAACCATTCTCGATGTTTCTTGTATGGAATTTGAAATGTTTATTTACCCATCACATATTTAAATCTCTATTCATAATGACACAGGCGCACCTGCTAGGCACATCTGCTCACAGGATCTTTCCTCCTTCCTCGGCCCAAAGAATTGAAAGGTTCTTCTATTTCCCTATCAGGAAATTTTCACCCACAACACTCTCTCATGGGATCTCCCCTTCTTCTATCAGGGAATCAATGTTGGCCTTTTACTTTGTGATGGGGGTTCCTCCTATCGGGATTTTGACATTTGAAATGTCCAAACAATTTTTTTTACCGATTCTCGATCCTCGATACACTCCTTGGTTGCCTTAGCCCCTCCTAGCTCTGCCTGGTCCACGTGACCTCCCCTATATGACCATAGCCATAACTCCCATCGGGGTTTTGAGCATTCCAATGTCGAAATACACATGCTCTCAGGACTCGCGATTCCTTGAATCCCGATGCGCTCTTTACGAGTTAGCCCTCCTGGCTATAGGATTTGGACCATATGACCGTTATCCCTGTGACCACTATCTTATCCCTCGTCGGGGCTACGGGGTTTCAATTGCTGAAAAACACTTGGCCATGGGATTCCTGAATCCTCGAATCCCGATTCGCCGCTATACTGACAGATGGCTCCCACAATGGTGCCTCCCTCCTTGTCGGGGTTTCGAGTTTCGTGATTCCAAAATGTATAAACACCTCGTCACCAGGATCCCCGCTATTCTGATGACCCAAACGTCGATCAACAAATTCCTATCGGGACTTTCCCCAATGCTGCCGATTGCTGTCACGCGTCCTCTTCTAATGGACGGTCCTAATTTCTCCGGGATTTCAAGACTTGTGATGTCCCAACTTTCTTTTCCTTAGGAGCTCCGATTTCCTGAAGATGAATATACCGACTCTCTTTGGATTTCTGACACTTGTCTCCCCGAACGGACGACTTAGATTATGCCGAGGTTTTCACTATGGACTTCCCCGATCTCCTATCCACGGGACTTCTGATTTCCTAAACTCCTGACACCTCAATCTTTTTCATGTGTCCCAACTGACGGATGGTCTAGATCTTCCCAAGACTTCGGGGTTTCAAATGTCGAAAAAAATTTGACCATAGGACAACCAATCTTTCGAATCCCGATGGTAAACCTCGTGCAACTCCTATCCGGTCCGACGGCTGATGTGTAATTGATCAACAATCCAACGACTCACGACTCCTGGATATTGAACTCCAAACATGGTCGTAACCTCCTTGCTTCTTTGGAAGATCTAACGGCTGACGGGCTTTCCCAAATCCTCTCCACAAGATCCTGGTCGTCGATTTCCTCCCTTTGGTGATTCTTCGAGAATGACCAAGTATTCCTCCGCGGAATTTGTCTTCCTGCAGTGAAACTGTGCAATGCCTGTTTTAAACACTCCATGGCACAAATATTCCAGTTCTTCTCTTCGACGATTTTGGAAGCCTTATCCCTCTTGATCTTCCACCCAACTTCAACCTCCAATAGGGTCCTTGCACGCACTCCTTGCGGCAATCTTTATATATTTTCAAAATACCTGAGAACTCTTCGACTCTGCACCACCTGCAATAGAAGTCCTTGAGTTATTCACTTAGATTCACAATTATGAGTTTTCACTTGGCCTACGCACTCCTTGCATGGCTCATGTTCCCAACTGCACTTCTGGGTATTTAGAACAAAATTTAATCCATCTGAACCCTCCGTCAACACACTCCTTGCAGATGATTTCAACTGCGCTCTTTGCAGGAACTCGGGCTCAAATAGAGAAACAATTGAAACTAATTCTCTCTACCCTTCGTGGTTCAATCTCAACACATGAGATCATATACACAACATATCAAATCATATGTATAACAGGAAACAAACATTCACGGGCATAGCATTCAAACATACATACACAGAGAATAACACAAAACCATGAATCTAAATCAATTTCTTCTATTAATTCAAGATCTGTACATGGGTGTTCTTCTACATCTCTCTTCTTCTCTTCTATGATCTTCCTACTTCTAACTATTCCTGAATAATGTTATAATGCTCAATGAGTGTGTCTATATCTCGTTTCCCTCTTGCGCCCTCAAACTGTCTAACCTAGAATTAAATTCCTATCTACCTGCATTAACTACTATAAATGCCTCCATCTACTTCAGACGAGAGCAGGGCGCTCAAGGTCTGATTAAATTATACCAAGGCGCCTCTTCTTAAATGACTTCATTTAAGATTGTGCATCAAAATCCAGGAAATTTCAAAATTTGTGTTGGTGCTTGTCCAGTTGTCCACTTGCATTCCACGCTGGCTCGCTTGCTGTGAGAGATGCTCCTGCATCATACTCCCTCTCTTGAAAACTTTCATGGGCTCCTGTCCATGAGCTCCTGCACGGTCTTTCCATGCTTCAGAATCTCTACTTCAGTCTCCCAGCTGGCATCTTCAACTAGATGGTCCTTCTACTTGACCAAATATTCAAAGTATTCTTTCCTTCTGGTCTTCCTACCCACTCGTCTATCTAGTATCTGCTCCATCTATGGCTTTTCTGCAACTGGCATCTTCTTCTGCCACTGACCCTCTAGCTATTCATCACTTGTTTTTGCTTCCCCATATTTGTATGGGTACAAATCTGAGACATTGAATATCGGAGAAATTCCTATCCCATCGGGTAATTCAATCTCATAAGCATTTTCTCCCATTTTCTTCAAGACCTTACATAGTCTGATTTTCTTCATCTTCAATTTATTGTATGTTCCCCTCGGGAACCTTTCTCTTCTCAAGCGCGCTAGAATCAAGTCACCAACCTCAAATTGAAGTTGTCTTCTATGCTAATCGGCTCTGCGTTTATACTCCTGACTTGAATTCTGCAGTCGCTCCTTTACCCGGCTATGAAGTTCTTTCATCGCCTCCGCAAATTCTTATGCACTAGCGCTCCTAGTAGTAGTCTGTTCTGAATCTCTCAATTTAGAAAATCCTCTCGACTATGTGCCATATACAATCTGGAATGGACTCTGTCCTGTACTCTTGTTCATTGAGTCATTATACGCAAACTTTGCCTGCGGAAATGTATTGTCCCAACTGTTGTGGTGCTCCGCCACCAGGCTCCTCAGCAAGTCTCCCAGACTTATGTTCATCACTTCTGTCTGTCCATCCGTCTAAGGATGATAAGCTGAACTAAACAACAAGTTAGTCCCAAGATTATTCCATAATGTCCTCCAAAAGTGCCCTAAGAACTTTGTATCTCTGTCTGAAACAATACTCCTTGGTAAGTCGTGAAGTCGAATGACTTCTTTGAAAAACAGATTCGTGATGTGTGTCACGTCACTGGTTTTCTGACATGGGATAAAATGTGCCATCTTGGAAAACCTATCCACTACCACAAAGATCGCATCAAATCCTCTTTGCATCCTTGGCAATCCCAATATGAAATACATGCTAGTTTCATCCCACGACTTCTCAGGTATGGGCAATGGTTGATAAAAACCCGCATTCTGCTTCCTTCCCTTTGAATGATGGAAAATTCTTCATCCATCTACAAACCTCTTGACCTCTGATCGCATCCCTAGCCAAAAGTATGACTCACTCAACTTTTCAAATGTTTTATCATGACCGAAGTGTCCAACTAATCCTCCAGTGTGTTTTTCCTTCAAGAGATTCTCCCTCATGGAGCAATTTGGAATACACAGTTGATTGCCTCTGAATATAAATCCTTCCTGGATCATGTATTCGGCCCATTTGTTGTTATCTCTGAGAACTAGATTCTTAGTTGCTTCATATGCTTCCTTAAAGTTTGGATCATCTGCGTAAATTTCTCTGAGGTCATCAAAACCTAACATCTTGACTTTGAACTCTTGCAACAGCAAACACTTCCTTCTCAAAGCATCAACAACTTTGTTAGCAGTACCAGAAATATGTTTTATAACAAAAGTGAAATTCTGCATGTATTCAACCCATTTAACATGCCTCGGGTTCAACTTTTCTTGTTGAGTCACAAACTGCAATGCATGGTTATCACTATATAAAACAAATTCTTTTGGAATCAAATAGTGCCTCCATTTCTTCAATGCCTAGATGATGGCATAAAATTCCTTGTCATATGTGGAATATTTCACCTTCGCTTCATTCAGCTTCTCGCAGAGATATGCAATTGGTCTATCATCTTGACTTAAGACTCCTCCTATTGCAAACCCGTTTGAATCACATTTCACCTGAAATGTCTTTTGAAAATCCGGCAACACCAAAATTGGTTGTTCCGTAATCTTTCGTTTCAAAAAATTGAAACTCTTCTCAGCCTCTTCAGTCCAATGAAAAGATTTGTGTCTTTTCTTCACTATGTCCATCATTTCTATGCTAATTCCACTGAAATTTTTGATGAATTTTCAGTAGAAACTAGCCAAATCGTGAAAACTTCTCACCTCAAATATGTTCCTCGGTGATGGCCAATTTTTTATTACCTCCACCTTATCTAGATCCATCCTCAACTCATTTGCAGAAATAACAAACCCCAAGTAAATGAGTTTTGTCTTCATAAATGAGGATTTCTTCATGTTTATCAACAACTTCTCCTGCTATAATCGTTTCATCACAATAGCCAAGTGCTTCAGATGTTCAGCCTCTGTTTTACTAAAAATCAGTATATCATCCAGATATACGATAACAAATTTTTTGATGAAATCCTTTAGGACTTCATTCATCAACCTCATGAAGGTACTTGGTGCATTTGTTAATCCAAATGGCATAACAAGCCATTCATACAAACCTTCGTTTGTCTTGAATGTTGTTTTCCATTCATCAGATTCTCTCATGCGAATCTGGTGATATCCACTCTTCAAATCAATCTTTGAAAAGAATTTTGCTCCACTTAAGAAATCCATCAAATCATCCATTCTTGGCAATGGGAATCTATACCTGATAGTTATCTTGTTAATCGCCCTTGAATTAGCACATCCTCCAGCCTCCATCTTTCTTCGAACTGAGTACTGTCGGAACAACACACGGACTCAAGCTTTCCCTGACCAAACCTTTGTCCAACAAATCCTGGACTTGTCTTTTGACCTCTTCATTCTCCTGCGGCATCAATCTCTATACAACTTTGTTTGGAAAACTAGCTTCGGGTATGAGATCGATATGATGACTCACACTTCTCATCGGTGGCAACGAACGAGGTAATTCGTCCACTACTATATCAGTGAACTCTTCCAGTAGTTCCTGAACCTCCTCTGGTAAATCATCCACTCTTGTGCTAGTTAGAACAGTCTTCAGTTTTCTGACCACAATGAACTGTGGTTCCTCCTTCTTCTTAACCTCTGTAAGAAGTTCCTTCCCACTCATGAGAAGTACAATGTTACTCACTTCTGGCTTCGCATCCTTATCCTCAATTGGATGCAACATATGAGTTCTCCCATTCTTCTTTAGGGTGTATGTGTTCATCCTCCCATCATGAATCACATTTCTATCATATTGCCATGGTCTACCCAGCAATAGATGACAAACATCCATAGGAATAACGTCACATAAAATCTTATCATTATATCCTCCTATTTTGAATTCAACTAAACACTGTTTGGTGACATTTACCTGATGTCCCTTTTGTATCCATGAAACTTTATATGGACTTGGATGATCAGTCATCTCTAGCTCCATCTTTTCTACCATATCAGTTGAAACAAGATTATCAGTGCTACCGCTGTCCACAATGACCTTGCATGCCCAACCCTTGGTCTTGCAAGCTATTCTAAAAAGTCTTGTCCTTTGGACTGAACTTTCCACCTCTTTCTCTGGTGTCAAAAGGACTTTTCGCATCACCAACGATCTTCCATCTTTAGCGTATTCTGCCTCAACATATTGCCTCTGTGCCTCGGTGATGTGAGTCTCTCCAACCTCTTTATTTTTCTCTGGACACTCATAAGACTTGTGCCCATTCTTTCCGCATGTGAAGCATGTAATTACTCCACCTCTTCCTCTTCCTCTACCTCTAGTACGAGGAAAAGTGTTGTTGTTAGCATAATCTCCTCTCTGCTCATTATGTTGTCCTCTCTGTTTAGCATATCACCCTCGCTGTGAGGTTCCACCTCTCTCAGTACGAGTCTGAGGTTTCTTCCAGTCGTCCCTGGGCTTCTAGGTTCTTTCCTGGGAAACTGATTTTCCTCTGGGCTGACTCCTGCCTCGACCTCTTTGACCTTTCTTTCAGCTCAGATTCTCTTCTGCCTTTAAAGCCATCTGATAAGCATATTCTACCATTTGGATGGTTTCCATACTCATTTCATCCTTAATGTTGTATCTCAGGCCATTCATATACCTGGCCACTTTTTCGTCATTGCTTTCGCGATGACCTGCCCTGATATTCAACCTGTAAAATTCCTTAGTATATTCCTTCACTGTCATCATATTTTGTCTCAAGTTTTTCATTCTCCTAAACAGAGAAATTTGATAGTCCCTGGGAATAAATTTTTCCTTCATCTTTGCAATCATCCTGTCCCAGCTCTTAATTTTCTGCTTGCCTTGGCAATCCCTGTCAGCTTGTAGTTCATCCCACCACAAGTCTGCATGTCCCTTTAATCTCGTGGCGACATGCCTGACTTTCTTGTCCTCTTCGATATATTCATAGTCGAAGTAAGTTTATAGAGCTCTAATCTAGTCTAGAAGCTCTTCTACATCCAGATTTCCCTCATAAACTGGAATGTCCATTTTGACCTTTTCACCCATTCTTGCAATAGCTTTAAGTATGTGCTCATTTGCTACATCTTTTGCTGGGATTTCTTCTTCTCCATGTACAACATCATCTTCATTTTTGGACTCACTGATATCTCCTACATCATCTTTGCGCCTTTGTCTTATATCCATGTCCACAATCATAGAGCATAAGTTATGCATCTCTCTTTCTACTTCTGGATTCTGCACTTGCCTACTTCTTCCTCTGGACATTTCCCTTTCCTCCCCTGAATCGGGTGATTGGCTATCCCTTCTCCTTGGCGGCATGGTGAATTCTCCTTCTCCCTGCTATAGAAAGAAAAGAAGCTTTTCTAAGCTTTGATACCTCTTGATGTGTATCAGAGTGCTCCTTACCTCTTCCTGCCTCTTCCTGTCTGAAATATACAGATAAGAACAAAGCTCTGATACCACTTGATGCAGGTGTGCCCACTAGGCATGTCCGCTCACAGGATCTTTCCTCCTTCCTCGGACCAAAGATCTGAAAGGTTCTTATATTTCCCTATTGAGAAATTTTCACCCACATCACTCTCTCACAGGATCTCCCCTTCTTCTATCGGGGAATCAATGCTAGCCTTTTACTTTGTGATCGGGGTTCCTCCTATCGGGATTTTGACATTTGCAATGTCCAAACAATTTGTTTTACCAATTCTTGATCCTTGATACGCTCCTTGATTTCCTTAGCCCCTCCTGGCTATGCTTGGTCCATGTCACCTCCCTTATATGACTGTAGCCATAACTCCCATCGGGGTTTCGAGCATTCCAATGTCAAAATACACATGCCCTCAGGACTCGTGATTTCTTGAATCCCGACGTGCTCTTTACGCGTTAGCCCTCTTGGCTATAGGCTTTGGACCATATGACCGTTATCCATGTGACCACAGTCTTATCCCTCGTCGGGGCTACAGGGTTTCAATTGATGAAAAACACTTGCCCACAGGATTCCTGATTCCTCGAATCCCGATTCACCACTATATTGACAGCTGGCTACGATAATGGTGCTTCCCTCCTTGTCATGGTTTCGAGTTTCGCGATTCCAAAATGTATAAACACCTCGTCACCAGGATCCTCGATATCCTGATGACCCAAACACCGATCAACAACTTCCTATTGGGACTTTCCCCGATGGTGTTGATTGCTGTCACGCGTCCTCTTCTGATGGACGGTCCCGATTTCTCCAGAATTTTGAGACTTGTGATGTCCCAACTTTCTTGTCTTCGGGAACTCCTATTTCGTGATGTTTAATATCCCGACTCTCTTCGGATTTCTGACACCTGTCTCCCCGAACGGACGGCTCAAATTATGCCGAGGTTTTCACTATGGACTTCCCCAATCTCCTATCCACGGGACTTCTAATTTCCTAAACTCCTCATGCATCAATCTCTGCCACGTGTCCCAACTGACAGACAATCTAGATCTTCCCGGGACTTTGGGGTTTCAAATGTCGGAAAAATTTTGACCACAGGACTACCGATCTTTCAAATCCCGATGGTAAACCTCGTGCAGCTCCTGTCTGGTCCGACGGCTGATGGGTAATTGATCAATGATCCAACGACTCATGACTCCTGGATATTGAACTCCGAACGTAGTCATAACCTCCTTGCTTCTTTGGCAAATCCAACAGCTGATGTGATTTCACAAATCCTCTCCACAAGATCCTGGTCATCAATTTCCTCCCTTTGTTGATTCTTCGAGAATGACCAAGTATTCCTCCGTAGAATTTGTCTTCCTACGGTGCAACTGTGCAATGCCTGTTTTAAACACTCCATGACACAAATCTTCCAGTGCTTCTCTTCAACGAGTTTGGAAGCCTTATCCCACCTGAGCTTCCACCCAACTTCAACCTCCAATAGGGTCCTTGCACGCACTCCTTGCGGAAATCTTCAGATATTTTCAAAATACCTGAGAACTCTTCGACTCTGCGCCACCTGCAACATTAGTCCTTGAGTTCTTCACTCAGATTCACAATTCTGAGTCTTCACTTGGCCTGCGCACTCCTTGCACGGCTCTTGTGACCAACTGCACTTCTGGGTATTTAGAACAAAAGTTAATCTATATTAACCCTCCGTCAACACACTCCTTGCGGATGATTTCAACTGCACTCTTTGTAGGAACTCGGGCTCAAATAGAGAAACAATTGAAACTAATTCTCTCTACCCTTCGGGCTTTAATCTCAACACATGAGATCATATACACATCATATCAAAGAATATGTATAATAGGAAACAAACATTCACGAGCATATCATTCAAACATGCATACACAGAGAATAACACAAAAACCATGAATCTGAATCAATTTCTTCTATTAATTCAAGATCTGTACATGGGTGTTCTTCTACAACGCTCTGCTTCTCTTCTATGCTCTTCCTGCTTCTAACTATTCCTGAATAATGTTACAATGCTCAATGAGGGTGTCTATATCTCGTTTCCCTCTTGCACCCTCAAACAATCTAACCTAGAATTAAATTCCTATCTACCTGCATTAACTACTATAAATGCCTCCATCTACTTCAGACGAGAGCGGGGCGCTCAAGGTTTGATTACATTATACCAAGGTGCCTCTTCTTAAATGACTTCATTTAAGATGGTGCATCAAAATCCAGGAAATTTAAAAATTTGTGCTAGCACTTGTCCATCTGTCCACTTGCATTCTGCGTTGGCTCGCTTGCTGTGAGAGATGCTCCTGCATCACATAATCCCAAACTCTCTGATTTTGTACTTGATTAATTTCTTTCAGCTCTGTAATATACTGATATTTGGATTTCGACTTCCAAAATACCTTTAACAATGTTTTTCCAATCTCTACCAAGTATCTTGACTATCGAGTTGATGTAGTAGTCTGGTACTTGATGTATGTTGGATTATTGAGAGGGGGGGTGAATCATTAATAGAGAAATTTAATCCTTTTTCACTATAAAATGAAAGTGTTATATCAATGTAGCATTATCCTCCAATAGTTGCAGAGTAAATAAACAATGAACAAATGAGAAATCATACACATACATAGTACACTAGTGTTTTATGTGGAAACCCAAAGTGGGAGAAAACCACAGAATGGATTTTCTTATATGTCTTTAAGAATCACAATCATTGGAGGTACCAAATTCCTTTGTCTTCTAGCTACAACTAGAAGGAGGCTCCATCCCCCTAGTTTCTCAGGCTACAACCTGAGGGAAGCTCCAACTCCCCAATTCTCTAGCTACAACGAGAAGGAGGATACAACCCCCTATGTTCTCCGACTACAACCAGAAGGTGTCTACAACAACTTGTCCTTACCCCATCCAAACGCCCTAAAATATAAGTATAATGATGGAACCATTGTGACACTATCGGTGTGAGATATATTATTCTAAACTTGTACAAATTAACCTGCACCAAACAACTTGTAACAATAACATGTACCAACATGTACCATACATCAACCTATACCTCAACCTCTACCATAAACAAGTGCATCAACCATGCACCAAACCTATACAAATAACCTGTCACAATAACCTATCCCATGCATCAACCATGCATCAACTTGTAATGAACCTATACCATAAAAAAGTGCATCAACCATGCACCAAATATGTACCAATCATGCATCAAATACACATAAACTATGAATCATAAATATGTAACAACATCATCAACTATACACCTCATGTATGTGCCAACTCATCAACTACTTGTCTCAACCATGTACCCAACATGTACCTCAACCGAAATCCCTCATCAATTTCATCATCCAAATATGATTTGTAACTCTGTAAAATACCTGGTATATATGATCACATACCTGCAAATCTTCCTTAACTTTAACAACAAGAGACTAGCCTTTTCATCAAACTTTTTTTATTCTAGTTTGTCCATGAACTGTGGGACTAGCCTGTGGCTTGAGAAACTGGGACTCAGAGGCATATAAGCCGTCAAAATCACATGAGGATTGCACTCAGACTGAGCCACACTAGCCCTTAACATGGTTGGATTTTTTGTCCCTGTGGGTTTCGAGCTGGTGACTTAACATCACAGAGTTCCTTAACAAAACACTTTATCATCGATCATCCTACACCTCGGGGACTTAAAATTTGAAGTACATGGGGGTGGGATTTGATCCACTTATGTGTGCATGGGTCATGATACCATTTAATATAGTATCTCTGGGTGCAACCACATGTTTGACCACTACCTCAAGGTGGCCCCATGGCTTTAGGTTAGGCCTTCACAAGAATTGAACCTTGCCTAGTGGTGAAAAAATCCTCGTTTCGACCATTGGATCCAACCCCTTTGGGATCCTTTTCATCAAACTTTACTTTAGTCTCACGTGACTAATTTTGGATTACTCAAAAATTATAACTTGAAATAATCATAACTATGTACCTATAATGAATAAATATTTGAAAATGGTACACAATGTTCTTCAGTGTATTTTATGCAATTCCTCCATATTTCACTACTTGGAACCTTTCAAAAAAGGAGTTATAGAAAAAATGGCATACCTTGTTGAATTATGGGTTATTCTAGAGATTGAACTTTTAGAGCATGCCCCACACAGAATATTTATTGTATGGATCTAAAAATTGTACACAGGATACTACAGAGTGTACTCTAATAAATACATTTGATCTTACTGAATTGGTATATGTTATGAAGAAGTTATGACGTTTTTACCCGAAACACATGTTTTAGACTAGTTTCAAGACTAGCCACAAACCCTATTTTCCACAGCATGTGACTCCAAACATACAACGAACCACAAGATGAAATTTGTATCATAGATACTTGGATATGTTTCCTCAATTGCCTCCCAACTTCAAGGTATGAATCATTCTATAAGAAAAGGTATTGCAAAAATGATGAGATGACTTTTAAATAACATACCTTAGAAAGCATCATCAAAAGAATTTATCCTCCCTTGAATTTCAGCCTTCTTTACTTCACCTTCCCTCTGAAATTAGGCTTAGATATCCTTTGGTTACCTCAGTAACTTGTATATATTCAATATGCTCTAATGTTATTAAAATAAGAGAGCCTTTTTGATGCAATACCCCCACTTTAGCAGGTTCTTCTCGACCTCCTGAACTAAGGATCGTTCTTAATATCCCCTTTAAGTCTGATTGACTCTTCGATTCCTTGCAAGAATATTCAAAACACAAGTGTTTATCCACATGTACTTAGGACTTATACCTATGTGAACTGTCTTGGGCATGAACTCTTACCCACTTGGCCAACTGATGTGACCACAACCTTCACCCAAAAAGGTATTTCGGGTTTCATGACTTCACGATCCCTAGTGTGAGTCCCCCTGACTCGTCAATATCTAAAACCTAAAAAGGCCTAACAGGAAATTGATTTCACCCTTACCTTCACTTGACGTGACCTTCAAATGCGGTATGGCCCCCAATGTTTCAGCACCTCGGGATTTTTCGTATCGACAAAATTCAATACAACAACTCCCTTCGCCCGATAGCCGAAATCACGATGGCTTCTCGCCAAAAATCAACAGCTTTGAACTTCCCGCGATCTGACGGTCCTATTCAATCGAGACTTTGTGAATTGGGAGTTCACAATTCTCAGCTTCGAGTCACAACCTTCTGTACACTTGAACTCTAAAACGACGAAACTCAAGCATGAGATCAACGACTCTTGTTGATTCCAATCCAATGACCACTACTCCTCCTGATCTTTTGAACGTTGAAAGACACTCATCCTTAACCCTTCTACTGATCTATTAGATCCAATGGTACATGGGACTTCGTTGATTCTCCCTATGAGAATCTTGACCACTCGTTCAGACTTCTGAAAGGCTCTTGAAATACCTGGCGTCTTTCCCTTCTGAACTTAACTTCTACGAGGTGACTTCAGACCTTGTTCTTCCTTTGAATTTTTTGAAGGTTCTATCCCTTCTGAGCTTGGAATCTCACTGTGACTCTTGGAATCTAAGGAATCCCTGCATGCACACCTTGTGGCATTCACAATAATATCTGGTTATTTCACCCTTAAACTCTGTGCACTCCTTGCAACAATAGTTCTTCAACCTTTCTCCTTGGTTGGATAAGTCTAAGATTTTAACTCGCCTGCATGCACCTTGCATGGTTCTACATAATATCTGCACTTTTGTGGGTACAAGAACAACAATATCTCTCCTGATATTTTCTGAGATGACACTCAGAACTTCATCAACACACTCTATGTGGACCTTCACTGCACTCCTTGTAGGAATTCTCAAGATGAGAAACAATTGAAACTTATATTTCGCCTCTCATAGACTTCATGTATTCAACGTGAAATCACGAGAATACACACACATCTAGCATTGAAACAAATGCATAATAGAGAATATAAGAAAAAAATGTAAACATACCATTCTAACAGGTGTAAACAGTAACCAAGACAACACCATGGAATGGAATCAAAGAATTCTTATATTAATTTCAGTGCTCCTGTACATGGCTCAATAACAACAACTATCTTCTTATACAATCCTACAATCTTCGTTCTTGTATGCTCCCTTTCTCTACAACTTACAGAATAATAAAAAAAATGATCATACAACAATACATACGAGGGTGTATTTTACGAGTTTTCCCTCCTACATCTCTAAGCTATCTAATTAAATTAAAAACTACAACTACTTTACATTCATTACAATTAAATTCCTTTATATTCGATAGATGAGAGAAACGCTCAATATCTGTTTTACAATATTCAAACAAAAATGAAAATATGTCCTCCTAACTATTACATTAATGTTCCTTCATTCAAATTCAAAATGTCTTCAAAATGTGCGCTGGTGCATATCCAACTATCCTCCTCTTACACTTGCTGGTACGATGGTGATGCTCCTGCATCATACTCCTCTAGATGAAAATTTCATGGACTCCTATTCATTATCTCCTGCACCATTTGTCCATGTCCTTAGATATTTGATTCTCTTTCCCAACTGGCATCTTCAATCGGGTGTCCCTTCCATTTGACAAAATATTCAAAGTATGTCTTCCTCTGGGTCTTCTTTCCAACTCTCTAATCAATGATCTTTTCCATCTGTGGCTTTTCAGCTATAGGCATATGTCTGACCCAATGAATTTATTTCTGATCCTTTGATCTCTCTATTTCATCTTCTCTATAAGGATACAAATCTGTTATGTTGAATATGGGTGATCTTGATACCCCATCTGGAAATTCTATTTCATAAGCATTTGCCACAAACTTTCACAAAATCTTACATGGCCCAATTTTCTTCATCTTCATCTTATTGTATGCTCCCCTTGGGAACCTTTCTTTTCTTAGATGAGATAATACCAAATCCCACACTTTAAACTGAAGTTATCTCCTATGTTGATATGCTCTGTGTTTGTATTTCTGGTTGGAATTTTGCAATGACTCTTTAATCTTACTGTGGGTCTCTTGCATCTCTGCTACAAAATCCTCTGCTCCAGCACTCCTGAACTCATTTTTCTCTAAGTCCCTCAATTCATAAACTCCTCTCAGTTGCATTCCATACATTTTTTGGAATGGTCTTTGTCCTGTTCTCCTATTGGGTGAATTGTTATATGAAAATTCTGCTTGTGGCAGAATCTGATCCCACTGACTATGGTTTTCAGCTACCAAACTCCTCAACAAATATCCCAAGATTCAGTTTACTACCTCAGTTTGTCCATTTGTATGAGGGTGATATGCTGAGCTAAAAGATAAATGTGTTCCTTGCTTCTCCCATAGGTTCCTCCAGAAGTGACCAACAAATTTGGTATCCCTGTCTGATACAATACTATTGGGTAAACCATGAAGTCTAACAACTTCTTTGAGAAACATATTTGTAATATGTGTTGCATAATTGGTTTTCCGACATGGTATGGAATTTGAAATTTTTTAAAATCTATCAAGTACCAAAAATATGGAATCACAACCCCTCTATGTCCTCAACAATCCTAACACAACATCCATGCTTACCGCATCTCACGGCCTCTCTCATATTGGAAATGGTTGATACAATCCTGTATTCTATCTTTTCCCCTTTGCATGTTGGAAAATCCTGCACTTTTTGAAAAACTTCTTGACATATGTCCTCATCCCTGACCAATAATATAAATTGTTCAGTTGTGCAAAGGTTTTGTCATGGCCGAAGTGTCCAGCCAATCCCCCACTATGTTTTTCCTTTAGAATATTCTCTCTCATAGAACTCTTCGAGATACACAATTGATTTCCCTTGAATAATAATCCATCCTAGATTAAATATTCAATCCATTGGCTTCTATCTCTGAGAACTGGATTCTCACATGCTTCATAAGTGTTTTTCAAATCTGAATCATCTCAATACATCCCCTTAACGTTATCAAAACCTAAGGTCTTTACTCTAAACTCCTGCAAAATCAAACATTTCCTACTTAACACATCAACAACCTTTTTAGCAGTTCCAGAAATGTGCTTTATAACAAAAGTGAAGTTTTGCTTATATTCAACCCATTTTGCATTTTTCTAGTTCAGTTTTTCCTATCGATTTATGAGTTGTAAAGCATGGTTGTCTCTATACAAGACAAACTCTTTCGGAACCAAGTAATGTCTCCATTTTTTCAATGCATGTATCACTGCATAAAACTCCTTATCATACGTGGAATATTTCATCTTGGTTTCGTTCATCTTTTCACTGAAGTATGCAATCGACCTATTGTATTCACTTAAGACTTCTCCAATCACAAATCCACTTGTGTCACATCTGACTTGAAATGTTTTACTGAAATCTAGTAGAACCAGAACTGGTTGTCCAATTATCTTCTCTTTCAACAACTTGAAATTTTTCTCTGCTTCCTCTATCCAATGAAAATATTTATGTCTTTTATTGATCGTGTCCATCATTGGTTCACTAATTCCACTAAAATTCCTGATGAACTTCCTGTAAAAACTAGCCAATCCATGGAAGCTTCTAACTTCAAATATACTCTTTGGCACAACCAATCTCTGATCACTTTTACCTTCTCAGGATCCATATTCAACTCATTCGAAGAGATCACAAACCCCAAATAAATGAGTTCCTTCTTCATGAAAGATGATTTATTCAAATTTATCAACAATTTCTCTTGCTACAATATCTTCATCACTAGATCTAAGTGTCTCAAGTGTTCTTCCTCAGTCTTACTGAAGATCAATATATCATCAAGATACACAATTGCAAACTTCCCAATGAAATATGTCAAGACTTCGTTCATCAATCTCATAAAATTACTTGGCGCATTCGTCAAATCAAATGGCATGAAAATCCATTCATACAGTCCCTCATTCGTCTTGAATGTTGTCTTCCATTCATCACCTTCCCTCATCCTAATCTAATGATAATCGCTTTTCAAATAAATCTTTGAAAAAAACTTTGCTCCACTCAAGCAATCGATCAAGTCATCCATCTTGGGTAAAGGAAATATATACATGATGGTCATCTGGTTTATAGCCCTTGAATATGTACACATTCTCCAACCACCATATTTCTTTGGACTTAACATTGTTGGCACAGCACATGGACTCAATCTTTCTCTAACAAACCCTTTTCCCATCAAATCTTGGACTTGCTTCTTGAATTCTTCATTCTCCTACAGTGTCAATATGTATGTTTCTTTGTTTGGTAAACTTTATCTAGGTATAAGATCAATGTGATGGCTTATACTCTTGGTAGGTGGAAATGAACAACGTAAATCATCCACCACTATATCAACGAACTCCCCCAGCAGTTCCTGAATTTCCTCAGGTAGATCATATATCTTGCTACTAGTTTAGATGACTCTAGGTTTTCTCACCATGGAAAATTGTATTTCTTCTTCTTTCTTGACTTCCTCAAGAAGTTCCTTCCCACTCATGAGAAGTATAGTATTGCATGCCTCTGCGTTTACCTCCTTGTCTTTAATTGGCAGCAACATATGCGTCCTACCATTCTTCTCCAATTTGTATGTGTTCTTTCTCCCATCATGAACAACATTTATGTCATATTAGCAAAGTCTCCCAAACAAAAGATGACAGACATCCATTGGAATAACATCACATAAAATTTCATCCTTCTAACCCCCTATCTTAAATTCAACTAAACATTGTTTAGTGATTGTTACCTGATGTTCCTTTTGCAACCACAAAACCTTGTATGGGCTTGGATGTGCAACTGTCTCTAATTTTGGCTTCTCCACCATCTCTGTGGATATTAGATTATCTATGCTTCCACTGTCAACTATTACCTTGCATACCCTATCCTTGGTCTTGCAAGAAGTTCCAAATAAATTGTTTCTTTGGACTTGATTCTCTGCTTCTTTCTCTGGCTTCAGGAGAATTTTCCACATCATTAAATATATTCCACCTTTTGCATATTCTCCCTCAACATTTCACTTCTGTGCTTATGAAATGTGAGCTTCACCTCCTCCATCTCTTTTTCTATCGGGACATTTAAAATATTTGTTTCTGATCTTTCTACAGACAAAACACTTTATTTCACCTTCTCTGCCTCTTCCTCTTCCTCTTGCTCATGGAAAAGTGTTCTTATCGACATACTGTCTTCCCTATGAGATTCCTCCTCTTTCAGGGTGAGTATGAGGTTTCTTCTCTTTATCCTTAGGATTTTGCACTCTGTCTTGGGAAACTTCCTTGCCTCTGCTTTAACTTCTACCTCTGCCTATCTGAACTTGCTTTCGGTCAAATTTTTCTTCATTCTTTAGGGCCATTTGATAAGCATATTCTATATTCCTTATTTTCATCATGCTCATTTCATCATGAATGTCATTCTCATGATGACATGATATAATTTTTATCCTATAGAACTCTACAGTGTATTCCTTCACTATCATCCCTTTCTGTCTCAAGTTCTGCATTCTTCGAAATAGATTAATTTGGTAGTCTCTAGGTATAAACTTGGATTTCATCTTTTCAACCATCATATCCCAGCTTTTGATTCTTTGTTTTCCTTTACAATGCTTGTCAGCCTGTAGTTCATCCCACCACAGTGTTTCATGCCCTTTCAGTCTAGTGACATCATGTTTAACTTTCTTATCTTCCTTGACATCCTCATAATTGAAGTATTTGTCCAGATCTCTAAACCAATATAGTAGCTCTTCAATGTCTAAGTTTCCTTTGTACATTGAAATATCCATTTTTACTCTGGCCCCTATTCTTGCAGCAGCTCTAAATAGATGTTCTCCTACAACATCTTCAGCTACAACTTCTTCTCTGGCTTCGTCCTCATTTTCTCTTTCAGCCTCACTCACATCTCCAACATCAGTTTTCCATCTGTGTTATCTCCATAACATCTAATCGAGCACAAATTTCTCTCATTTCCCTTTCCATGGATTGATCAGGCATTGGTATCTCTTGACGTCTTCTGGGCAGCATTGTTCAAATATTTTCTACGCAGAATTCAATAACAACTTTCCTTTTGTTCTCTCCTTCTTAAAGAAAACAATGTTTGTAAGTTAATCTTTGATACCACCTGACGCAACACCCCCACTTCAGCAGGTTTTGCTTGACCTCTCGGTCTAAGGATCATTCTTAATATCCCCTTTAAGTCTGATTGAATCTTCGATTCCTTACAAGAATCTTCAACACAAAAGTGTTTATTGACAGGTCCTTATGAGTTACACCTATGCAAACTGGCATGGGCATGAACTCTTACCCACTTGGCCAACTAATGTGACCACAACCTTCACCCAAAAATTTATTTCGGGTTTCATGACTTCGTGATCCTTGGTGTGAGTCCCACTGACTCATCAATCCCCAAACCCCAAAAAGGTCTAATGGGAAATTGATTTCACCCTTGAATTCACTTGATGTGACCTTCAAATGTGGTCTGGGCCCCAATGTTTCCACACCTCGAGATTTTGCGTGTCGACAAAATTCAATACAACAACTCCTTTTGCCTGATAGCCAAAATCAAGATGGCTTCTCACCACAAATCAATGGCTTTGAAATTCCCATGATCCAATGGTCCTGATTCAATTGGGAATTCATGAATCAGGAGTTCACAACTCTGGACTCCAAGTCACAACCTTCTGTACACCTGAACTCCGAAACGACGAAACTCAAGCAAGAGATCAACGACTCTCGTTGATTCCAATCCAATGACCACTACTCCATCTGAGATTTTGAACACTGAAATACACTCAATCTTCAAACTTTGTTGATTCTCCCTATGAGAATATTGACCACCCATTCAGACTTCTCAAAGGCTCCTAAAATACGTAGTGTCTTTCCCTTTTGAACTTAAGTTATGTGAGGTGACTTCAGACCTCATTCTTCCTTTGAATTATTTGAAGGTTCTATCCCTTATGAGCTTAGACTCTCATCGTGACTCTTGGAATCTAAGGAATCCCTGTGCGCACACCTTGTGGAATTCACAATAATCTTTGGTTATTTCACCCTTCAATTCTATGCACTCCTTGAAACAATAGTTCTTCAACCTTTCTCCTTGGTTGGATAAGTCTAAGACTTTAACTCGCCTGCATGCACCTTGCATGGCTCTACACAATATCTTCACTTCTGTGTGTACAAGAACAACAATATCTCTCCTGATATTTTCTGAGATGACATTCAGAACTTTGTCAACACACTCTATGCAGACCTTCATTTCACTCCTTGCAGTAATTCTCAGGATGAGAAACAATTGAAACTTATATTTTTCCTCTCACAGACTTCATGCATTCAACGTGAAATCACGATCATACACACACATCTAGCATTGAAACAAATGCATAATAGAGAACATAAGAAAAAAATGTAAACATACCATTATAACAGGTGTAAACAGTAACCAAGACAACACCATGGAATGTAATTAAAGCATTCTTATATTAATTCTAGTGCTCCTGTACATGGCTCAATAGAAACATCTATATACTTATACAATCCTACAATATTTGTTCTTCTATGGTCCCTTACTCTACAACTTACAAAATAATATAAAAAATGATCATACAACAATACACACGAGGGTGTCTTTTATGATTTTTCCCTCCTACAACTCTAAGATATCTAATTGAATTAAAAGATACAACTAATTTACATTCATTACAATTAAATGCCTCTATATCTGACAGATGAGAGAAACGCTCAAGATCTCTTTTACAATCTTCAAACATAAATGAAAATACGTCCTCCTAACTATTACATTGATGTTCCTTCATTCAAATTCAAAATGTCTTCAGAATGTGTGTTGGTTCATATCCATCTGTCCTCCACTTGCACTTGCTAGTACGTTGGTGATGCTCCTGCATCACTTTCCTCTTATTTATACTTTCATGTAGCTTCCTTAAGGGGTTACCTTTTAACCATCTTAACCCACTTTCCTTATTTTAGGGTTAACCCACTTCTAACCACTTGTCCACTTAGTA
>JZKD02S2269615.1:205463-231219 GCA_000966675.3 Picea glauca | reverse complement strand
GGCCTTTCGGCGTTCTCAGCCGCAAATTAGCGGTTGTGATAGTTATATATATAAACAAATTATTCTCAAAAATATTTGGTTAATTCATTAATATTTCTTCTTTATTATAATTTAGTTACTTGTATAAGTTTCTTCGCATATTATAAACATTTACCTTCCTCTAGACTTATTTTGTATATATTTTTCATGATTCCTTTTCCATATCTCAATCATCTTACACTCAACATAGCACAACTCTATAGGTGATTTTATTTTATAATCTCATGTGCAATGGTGTGCTTCTTCATCATCACACTCCTAAGTGACGTCATTTTATGAGCACTCCGCCTTTGAGTATACGCTTTCCTTCCTATTATATGTTATGCACTTTTCTTGTTGTCACACACTATTTGTGCTCATATTTACACATTTTGTTGATGCTCCTGCATCTATTTCCCCTTACAAGAATTGTAAAACCTTATATGCAGCTCTGCACCCACTTTTGTATTTTTCCCCTTTGAAAAACTTGATGCTTACCTTCATAGATATATATATGTTATCTTGTTTTTCTTTATCATCCTATATAACCAAACAAAATGTTCTCTCTTTTAGAGGTTGTTCAATTTCTTCTAGACTCCTTAAAGTTTAAAGTTTACTTTCTCTTTTAGAAGTTGTTCAATATAGACGATATATCATACTCCTCTCACAACTGTACCCCACATGCAGTGTCTCAAATTTTCCCTATATCCTACATGGTTTGTTCCTCTTCATATTTTATTTATGTTTTTATATGTTTCTTTGGTATAATGATCCTTCCTCAAATGTCCCATAGTTGGATCTCCTACTTTAAGTGAATTATAACCCATGTATGCATTTGAATTATAACTCATGTATGCATTTGTGTGCCCCTTATACTTTATGTTCTTTTCCACTAACATATCCTGGAATTGTGCATAAATTTGATCCATGTGCTCCATAAAACATTATGTTTTATTAGTAAAATTCTTATCAATCAATGAATTAGTAATATTTCTATTTTTTTTTCTAATTTCTCTTATGCACATCTTCAAATTATAAATTATAAATTATAAATTATATATATATATATATATATATATATATATATATATATATATATATATATATATAAATTTGAAGGAAGCATTCCATTAAAACATAACATTAAAACATAACGTTCTTCCATTTTTTTTAATATTATTATTTATATTTCCAAATTAAAAGTTAAGTTCATCAAATTTGCCTCATGAATAATAGTCCGTGAGAGAAATTTACTATAAAACTATTTTATAGAATATTGTGCTTGTTTGCCTTCAAAATTTAAAATTATTATAAAAAATAGTTTTATCAGTTTTACATCAATTTTATACAGCTTAAGTGGGCCTAATGGTTAAGAACATGTGTTTCCTCTTAAGAGGTTATAGGTTCAAATCTAGAGGGGGGTAGGGTATGTATACCTTCGTAGACTTTACCAGTCAAATCGCTGGGCGGAGGAGGGTCCCTTGTCCCACAAACAAGAGGGTCTCATACACCAATTTGGTGTGCTGGCTTGGCAGTAACCTTAAAAAAATAAAAAAAAATAAAATAAAATATCGATAGATTTTTATATTAATTATTGTTGTTTTGCTTGAGCCAAAAAGTGTAGTCATTTCTAAATTGAATATGACCTTATATGACCTTGAATTGCACAAGTTTTTATTGGGGGTTTTTATCTTTACACATAGAAGTAAAGCTATTGTAACAAAGTTGTTATATTATATCTATAACTTTTAGCCATTGATTTTGACAACAATGTTTCTTAATTTGAACTCAATGTTTTCTCTTGAATTATACTGTTGTATCATTGATTCTAGTATAACTTATCATATTGTTTGTGTTATAAGGATTACTTTTTGTATACTCATCTTTTACAAATTAATAATTTTAAGCACTTGTGGTGGATCCTATCGTGATACAACACATTATCATTCAATTTTTAGTGTAGCATGGATTATAACAACTATGTAATAAGCAATAGGTATCCCTTATGCTTATTCCTTCCATGTGAATGTGTGTAATACTAAATTATAATAATGAAATAGAAAACTTGCTAAGAAAGAATTACACAAATGTTATTAAACTTAATCAGTGCCTTTTTGTTTTGTTTTTTTGTATATAAGCAAATAATTGAGAAATGGAAACATTGACTAAAATAGGACAATACATGATAGTCTCCCTTCTAAGCAAATGCTTACTTATCTATATAAATTAACCAAATATCCCAAAGTTTACCTTTCAGACATCAAACTATATATATAGCCATTTTTAGGCAATGATCAAATGACCATATACAAATTAAGGAATCTTATACAACGCCAAGTTAAGTAGTGCCCCAAATTTATAATACAATTTGAGGTCAACCACTAAGTAGATGTAGGGTTTGTTGTGGGACAAAATCTCACAGGGATCTTGTTGAATACACAACATAATCTCGATAGGATTAGCCTAGTAATCCTAGGCTGAAGAGCGTTTATACTTCTTTGGTTTCCCTAGATCTATAGAACAAAATTCATTTTACACTAAAGAAGAGTAGATCAACATAAATTTTGATATGAAGGATGTTCTTGTATGTCCTCGTAGATATGCAGTTCCATCTTCTGCTCCTATCACCTGCTTCCTGCACTAAAGAAAAAAACACTATCGATCTTCTTCTTTCTTCTAGTGTTATAAATAATTAATATATCTCAGATATGATTTGATTTACCATTCATCAAATCAAATCCTAACATATTACATAATTAACACAAAAATTTGGGGAAAACCATTGATCTGTTAATTAATATAAGAGAAATACATGATAAATTCATACCTTGGATGTTGATGCCATTCTCCCTTGACTCCTTGCTTCTCCTTTCAGGTTCTTGGTTAGGCTAGGCTCATTGACTTATGTCTATGATGGATAGGACAAGAACCTATACAAATGAACAACATAGTAACACTTCTGAGTTCTTGTCCTCTTGCATAATACTTTCCTTTGTTATATATATCTTTTGAGGAGGCTTGGGAGAGCTTCTAGATCTTTTGGAGACCACTGGAGACTCGAATGATGCGAGTTCATAGGTCCTTGACATGAAGATACTACTCGTCCCTTGCTTGTCTCCTCATAAATCCTCGAATCTAAAAGCTTCAAGGTCATCACTTGTTGAACACTATTGTCAAGCGAGGCTCGTCACTTGTTGTCCTATATGTGTCTAGCGACGATCTCCAAAAATGGCTCAAATCTTTGGAAAAAGATGCATTGTGGTTTATAACCTCTTATGGATTCCCTTCTAAAATGTAGGGTGGAAATTAAGGCTATAACAGATGCCCCCTAATGTGTGAGGTCATGAAAGGAATGGATGGGTGAAATACATTACAATAAAATAACGTCCATGTGAGGCGACACGAGGAGAGATAAAAGGAGGTTCAAAAGCCAAAGAAATTCTACAATCAAATACCAAGTATGAGAGTATAAACAGATCACCACATAAGTAGACATACTCATATTTTGAAGAGCATAGCCACCAAACAATACAATGCAGATCCATGAAATGAAATGTTAGACCATGGCCACAAAAGAATACACAATGGATGCATGCCATCAATAGGACCATAGCCATGAGACAATACAATGTGGATCTACATCATGAACTCATTCATAACCACCGACAAATACAATGTGGATCTATGACACATCATATAGATTTCACAAAGACAAAAAGCACAGAGGAGAGTGCCCTTGAAGTCTTCAAAGTACTCATATGCAAGTGATATACTCCATCACAACTTGGGAGGGGATGTTGTAAATGAATGATGTGGCCCCAAACCCAAGGTATTCTTTTGAAACCATGATGGTATGAATCTATGACATGTAGATAAATGAGATTATGTTGAGAATGGTATAAATTGTCTGACTACCGGTCATTGATGTATATTAATAATAGATGCAAGAGGACCCATCAATGATCAAGATGGACCCCAAGGTACCTAGTACAATATAGAAAGTGTGAATAGATGCGATGGTGTCAAACACTCGAAGAATCAATTAATCCTGATTAAATTATGTAAACCCACTAATGATCACGAGGAGGCTTTCCACTAAGGACTACAAGCTCCAAGGAACTATTTGTTTTCTAGATCCCTCTCTTAGATTATGTGTTGAAGTCAATAGTTGGAGATGTGTTGAAGGAGGAAATTGATATATCCCTGATCAATTGACATGAAACATACACTGAGAGATGATGTGAAGAGAGAGTATCAACAAGTACAATTGACATAGGGATGATCGACTAAAAAAGTCAACAAAATAGAAGATGGCCAACTTAGGATTAAACTTCCCTTGAACATATAACACATCATAATGGTGACTTGGCAAAAATACATAAAAGTTGGATGGATATAGTGAAACAACACAGGAGGCATCAAAGCACTCTCCATAATGATTGGAAGAATAGCCAGTTGGAGGAGTATCTATGACTCATATTATAGGGATGGCTCCTAGGCATGCTAAAACCCAACTGTATGATGAGGACTCAAGTATGTGCCATGTTCAAGGGAGACCTGACTAATGCTTCCATTTTGAGAATAGACCAATGGTTAAAAACCCCTAATCTGTTTTTGTTTTATTTTATTTTTTTGTATTTTTTTCCTCGTTCATGGTTTAACAAGCACGGAAGAGGAATGAAAGTATGCTCTATATCCTTCATGGTTTAGAGAGAATGAAAGAATGATGCAAGTATGCTTTAGGTGTCTTTTTTCTCCAGTTTTAACAAGACTAAAAAAAAGTTAAAAGATTACTCATGATGTGTCTTTTTCGTGTCCTTTTAGGAGTCCAGAAAAGAGATCAAAGTATACTCTACAGTAGAGAATGATTGGCTTAACAACATGCTTCTATGTTCCAAGTGCATGGAACCGAATTAAGTGATCCAACCCCCTACCTCGGCAAGGTACGTTGACCTCCTGGTCACTGGATCTTCTCACCCTCGAGTTGGATTAGCTCTTTGATTCCCTGCTGGAATCCCAAGAACAAATCCACAGGTCCTTGTGAAACTCGTCTTGCGCAAACAAGCATCAGGCGTAAGCTTCTCCTCCACATGAACACTGGCGGTGACCATGGGAATAACTCAAATGACACTTTGCAACTCACAACTTTGGGGATTGTGTTATGGGCCATCCTTGGCTCTCCGCACTCCCGATTTTCGATTCCCTGAAATCCACTTTAAGACCCTAGCCAACGCTAGCTCCTCCCTTAGCCTTCGTCCATTTTCCCCTTTCCTATGACCTGAGGCAAAGCTTCCAAGCCCTTTGCGACTTTACGCTTCGTGAGGTTGGAGACTAGTCCAACCCCTATCCTCTAAAACTTGAACTAGCGAGTTCTGTTGTCAGATCAATGGTGCACAATCCCGCTATCCAACAATCCAGGATGACTTCTCAACTTCTCCTTTCGAGAAGTTGGATTCCTCTTCCCCGCGATCCTTCCAATGTACGATTCTCCGAACACCCCACGATCTGCTACCCCCTGTCCTCCTGGAAAGTTTTTTGTTTACTTTGCAACTGTGAGCATCTCTAGCTTTTCCTATAGCTCACTTTGTTGTCTATTGACTATTGCACACCTGCAAACAATCACCACAGAGCATCAACACTCTATCTTGTTCTTCTCTTCCACCTTAAGTCTATAGACGAAAATTCTCACTCTGATACCACATGATGGTATCATACTATCTCCTTTATCACTTTTCCTCTTTTGCCTATAGTCTACAAGAAAAAAAATATATCTCTGATACCACCTAACGTAGAGCCCCACCTCAGCAGGGTTTGCTAACCTCCCGACCTACGGATCTTCTAAATTCTCTAAGACGAAGTGGCTCCTTGGTCCCCAATGGAACCTTCAACTCATACAAACCACATGTCTCCTTTTACTAACCGCTTCTATGCGAACAAGCACTAGGCACAAGCTTTTCCCATGCGACCACCGATGGTGACCACGAGCCTAAACAAAGGCGCTTCACGTTTTGCGATTTTGGGACTTCCGTTGCGAGTCACCCCGATTCCTCCAATTCTTGAAACCCTGGAATAGGCTAACGGTCCCTAGGTCCTCCCTTATTCTTCATCCATATGACCTCCAACCAAACTCTGGGGCCCACCTTTGAGCGCATTGGTATTTTATGTATTGGGAACTCGTGATGTAGCTTTGCTCCCTTTTCTTGATATTTGAACTCGCGACTTCCTCACCTCAGATCAACAGTTCTTATTCACGAAATTCTGACTTCACAAAAAAAGGATCTGGACCATCGGATCGTGGGGGAATTAGGACCGTTGATCTGAGGTGATCAAGTCGCAAGTTCAGATATCAGGAAAAGGGAGAAAAGCTACATAGCGAGTTCCCGATATGCGAAATCCAGACACGCTCGGAGGTGGACCCCAGTGTTTGGTTGGAGTTCATATGGCTAAAGAATAAGGATGATCTAGGGACCGTTAGCCTATTTCGGGGTTTCGGGAATCAGAGGAATTGAGGTGAATTGTAAAGGAAGTATCAAAATAGCGAAACATGAAGCACCTTTGTTTAGGGTCATGGTAACCATCAGTGGTCGCATGGGAAGAGCTTGCACCTAGTGCTTTCTCGCATAGGCAAGGTTCGTAAAAGGAGACTTGTGGTTTATATGCGTTGAAGGTTCCACCGGGGACCAAGGAGCCACTTCGGCTCAAAGAGTTTCAAATATCCATAGGATGGGAGGTCAACAGGCTCTGCTAAGGTGGGGATCTGCATCACTAAACAATGAGGAGTGAAAATGGTATTGGCAAGTGAGATCAACTCTTAGTAGTTGTTCTCTCCCTAGGTAGGTGGATGCAAAATGGAGGCCAAATAATGTAAGAGGTGAATCGTCAGGGATACTGCATAGCGGTAAGCGAGATCAAACAAAACAACAACACATCGGTAGGAGGCATGACACGAGAAAAAAATGGATAGGATACCATTAAGCAACATGAATTTTTTTTGGGAAGCCCCATGGGATATGTCCAAAATATAGACGAAGACAGGAAAATGAGGCTCAATCTTCAAGTCATGGAAGGTCTAAAGGAGGGCTCCGAGACCTATGAAAAAACATAGCATGGGCATTGAATGGTAGTCTGGTTGTTAACTAGGGTGCCCGTGAAGGGTAGGCACTACCAAACTAGTTATGAAATGAAGAAGGAGTGGCTAGTGTTGCAACCGACCTGGTTTGAACCTAAGGAATAATACTGGCAGTATGGATGGTTATTAATGCAAAGCAAGAAATGACGGGAAAAATCTATCCCTATATGCTAGTTTAGAAACACATACCTCAAGTTCATTGGATGCCATCATATGCATAAAAAAGTCCTCGTAATCCTATCAACACATGTAAACTAGATTCTAGGGGTCAAAACACATAGTGAAATATCAAAAAGAAAATATTTTTGTATTTTTCAGATATGATATATGAAAAACAAAAAGAACTCACACCACACACATGTGTACAGGGAACTACACATTCTAATGATTCGGGTGAAGTAGATCCCATTGCTAGGCTCTGGCCAAGGATATTTTTCATAATCAATGAACTCATGAGCCAATGTTTGCATCATATGGCTTACCATGTTGGGGGCATGCCACATAGGAATGAATTTATGCATACAAAGATACTCATCATGACTGTTTTTTTTTTATCTATGAGAGCTTCTTGATGGGGTCCATCAAGACATGAAAGAGGTGAAAAATGAAAATCTTCGATGGAAGGGGTAGCAGATAATTTGGTAGAAAGTTCTGAAAAATAATTTTGAGGATGAAAATAGGTAAGACTAGGAGGTCTACTAGGTTCCCCAACAAATGGCCCTGGTCTCAGATCGAGACTCATCATGCTAACTCTCATCGATTCTGAATAAAGAAAATATGATCGATGCATCACCTCATCCATTTTCTTTTTTATGGAAACCATGACTTCTAGGATAGATTCTTCTGAAGGAAACCCAAAATCAAGGGAGTCATGTGAACTAAGAGAGTCAAAAACCCATATAGGTGGAGTAGGTTGATCACACTCCATATGAGGATGGATTTGGTGACTAGTATCATCGGGTGTTGATGGGATTATCGGATCAACAATCTCGACCATGGTGAGCGACATGGATTCTCCATATGAATCAACATCCTTGGGATGAAGTACCACCCAAGTATCAAAAGAAACAAGGGATACACTAGTAAATGATGAAATCATGTTGATAGGAGAAATGGTTACAGTAGTAGATGGTGGGGGAAGGGAAAAAATTCCCATCAGCGAAGGATATTTGAACATCCCCACACCGATGTTCATATAAGACTATGTGGTATAACTAACAAAAGGTACATTATACCTCACATTGGATCCAAGGTCTGGGGTATACAATGCAATATGGTATATCATCACTATTTTCCCTTGACGAGGGAAGCATAAGAACCTAAAGACCGATGAGATAACTATAGTCATATCATAGAACCAAGTACACCTTAGTAACATATTGTACTCAAGATATGCATCGACAACCTCCACATTAACATAGATAGTCATATCACCTAACTCAATGGGTAAGGAGGCGAGTATTCCATGAGGCTAGAACATCTTTCCATCGAAATATTTCAATAGTGTTTCAGACTTATGAATCTTAGGAGAACCAAGGACCTTCCAACAAGAAATAGACATGATGCAAGTCGAGGCTCCTTCATCCACCACTATCCAATATGTGTTTTTCCCCAATGATAACACACTTATTTAGAAAGAAAATTGATGGGAGATCCTATGAGTAACATGAGAAGAATCAAAGGTCATCAAAATCGAATCTCAAGGATCAACCCCGCCTATGGATGAGAATAAGGATTTCCGCTACATGGGGAATCTTTGGAGGAGTTCAAGCGTAGACATGGTAGATGGTGCTTGGGCCAAATCTTCCACAATATTATAGTTGTGGGTGGCCCATGTGTGGGGATTCTGTGTCCTGCATCGAATAATTCCCTTCAGGGGGTGAAGCGGTGAGTCAAAATATGGCTTCTCAATCTGAAGAGGACCATCAAGCCAAGAATAAAATGGGAAGGCTCAAAAATGTCATATTTTTTGGCTCAAGTCTGCAAATTAACCATTTGGTCACACCTAAAAATGGAATCATTCGGGGAAGACCCCTAATAATGAGGAGTATCTGCCATTCCCCTTTCACAGGGGAAGGATTTGTCACAACCATGTTTTGAGGTTGAGGGAGAAAAGGATGGGTTAAGACAACAGGTTGTTAGGGGGCCCACTGTTATGCCAAAAATCTATGGACCTCATCCTTCTGAGGACATTGTTGAGTAGGGTGGTCCTCCCCACAAATCATGTAGGGAAAATGAATCTTCTTCTTCTTTTTAGTGCCTCCCTATTGGGTGTTTTGGGTGGAGGATTTTCCTTTATTAGGATTGGAATTTTTCTTTTTGTTCCTTTTCTTTTTTCCTCTAGGTTGTTGAGGATTATTCGGTTGCATGCACTACTCCAATTTTACCTTGGAGGTCTGAGTAGGGGCCATAGTATTTTCAGCACTAGTACAAGAAGCTGACTGATGTGACTTAATGGACATGTGACCCATTTGATCAACTAACTGGTTTACAGAAGCATGTAAAACAGAACCAACCATACCACCGATATGGAATCTTGGGTTTGGATTCTTTGGATTAGTCAATGACCGAGGAGCATTTTGGATGATATCATAAAGTGTACTCGACTACGAATAGGTTGAGTCTAAGTGTTGGATATGCAAAATGGTCTGCTCCTTGGTGGCCACCCTGACCATAGCTACATCTATGGAAATGGGTGGTAGGAGGTTCTTGGTGAACACACCATAATGATTTTGTCTGGAATCAGAGTCTTACTCATCCTGCATATTAGTCTTTACTCATGTATATGATCATAAATGTGAGTGACATTATATTGAAACAACAAAGTCAAGAGGTCCATTCCTATCTCATACCAAATGGGAATTTGGTAATCCATTAAGAACACCATTGCTAGGTTGTTGAAGCTTATAAGGGAACCACATTTTAATTCTATATATCATTTAATGGAAGCTCTAGTTAGGGATCTTTGGAAACTATCCAACCTCACATTATCATCCATCAACAATTTGGATGAAAACAATAATTGTTATGTCATGATGTGTGTAGAGGATTCCTCTCCCATATTTCCATTGAATTTTGGGATCAGATGGAAACTTGGAAGGAATTTTTGACCATGATGGGTCATGGGAAATAGGGTCATTTGTTAACCATGAAAAATCTAGTAAATATAACATTGTGAGGAAGGGAAATGATGCAAATGAATACTAGGAGGGAGGTGAAGTCTCTGCTTTCCCGAATGGACCTTGTAGTGCCCCTATATTGGTACTATTGGAGTTTTGGGGAGCTCCTAGAGAGTGAGTTTCCCCCGGGATGGTGGCACTTTTGGGAACATGGCTTCTCCCAGGACCAAACATTCTCCCAGGGATAAATGTGGACTCTCTAGGAAACGAATTCCCAAATTTAGTCCCAGGGAAGAAACTCCAGGACCAGATGTGTTAACAAAAGGAAAACATCCCCATGGTGAAAATTTACCCACAAGGGATGTTCCCCCAGGGAAGGGTGTGCTTACTCAAGAAAAGTTAAATCCTCTAGAGGTACTTCTTCCCCCAAAATAGCTAGGGACAACCCAAAAACCACTAGGGATGTTCCATCTGAAAGGTGAAATAACACGTGATGATATTGGTCCACTCATAGGAATAGTGGAGGTGGAAGGAATTCCGCCTCCCATGATGAAACCAAGGCTCAACCCCCCACTAGAAGAAGATCCAAAGGCGGGCATAGGGATAGATGGGATTGGTATAGAAATGATCAGTAAACTAATGGATGGAAAGGATGACACAAATGACATCCCCTAGATTGAGGAACATGTAGAAAAATGCATGGAAAATGTAGGTCCAATGGAGCTAATATGGACATCATGGGGATGCCCCCTATCCCACTTGAGGATGGCCTCTATGGTTCAGACATATTGGATGAAACACTTGGTCCTAATATGGTTGGAGGATGAATAAACAAAGAGAAAGGATCGTTAAAAAATTTCCTTACTTGGACAAGTATAGGGGTGTTTGGCTTAGTCAAAGGAGCATTAAAATTTGGTGGAGGACGTTAATATACCACTTCCACTTCAACCAAACTAGTCTCATCAAAGTAAATATAATACCCTTTGAATTCTTTATCACCTTTCTCACATTGCGTTAGAGGTAGTTTCGACTCCGTAATAGGATCAAGTCCTTGTAGTTGACAGGGCCGCTGCAGTTATTCAACCACGGTGAATGTAATATGTGAAAATAAAATCACAATTAAACCTAAGGATGACCTAGAATTGGACCCAAAGTGAACACCCTTAAAAAAATCTAGGCTAACAACAAGCAAACCAATTGGCTCAGGGGCCTTCCAAAAACCAACCCTATGGGGGAGTTTAAGTCCCCACAAGATTGGGTAGTGAAGGTATGATGAGTAGCTACAATGATCTATGCGAAACAACCATGACCAATCCAAGAACCCTTTGTAAAGGCAGGAACCCTCCGAGGGAACTGAGACTGTGAAAAAATGTCTTCTTTAGGTACTCCATGAATGTCCCACCTACAGTCACCTCTATCTCTCTAGTAAAGGTCACTAAGTCTACCACCTAAAAATCAATGGTCGGGTGAACATTCATAGGTTTGACCACACATAAGGGAAAGGTAACAAAGACCAAATCTTCGAAGGTATTAAACAATGAAACCCCTATATACATAGCAATTCAAGAGGTGCCACAAACACTAAAACAAGTAGAGAGGGGTAATCTCCCTACTTGACCCGATGGAGCCTCATGCTTAACTCATGTGTTAGAGGAGGCTCTCGACGGACTCATTATGAAAATGGATATAACAATATTTGATGATTCCTAAGTTTCATTTTATGGCCTTGGAGAGTTTACTCTCCAATCATAATCCAAGTCCCTAAGCCTATCTAATGTTGGTTCACTATATAAAGAAATATGTCTAGTGAATTTTAGATTATGATTTTGTTTTAGGGTTGTTTCTTAAGTCCAAAGGTAGTGGATGAAATTTTGGTGATGTTATGACTCTTGATCCAACCAAGCAATGGAAGGATGATAATGCAAATCATTCACTTTTATGAACTCTAGCTATGGGAGGGAGAGAGACTTTTTTCCTTTTCTTTGCAAACTTTAGAACCACAACCTCATGCACACCAAGAAACCAACAAGCAATTCAGATGTGAAACCAAACAATGATCATAGTGCACTCTTTCAGTAATGATTCAAAAGCAAACAAGCATGCACCAATTTGTTTTGTCCATTTTTTGATATTTTGGTTGTTTTTTCCAATTAAAATGCAAAATTTCCTAATCTAAGCAAGAAATACAAATGAAAAAGGAAAAACCAACAAGAATCAACAAGAAAAGGGGTTGTAGGAAATTGATGTTGATGTTTGGACAACACTGGGAAGACATTCTCTTAGAATAATAATTAGTAATATGATTATCGATTATTAATATCTTATATAATAAAGTAAATTATGATAATAAATAGTTATTGGTTATTCAAGGGGCACATCCTTTCATGGATGGTCACCATATGATCCCTATATATGTTCCCTATATATCTTATATGAATAAAAACAACATGGTATCATAGCTAGACTGGGCTTGACTCCTTCACAAGAGGGCCCATGAAAATGAGAGTAGAGTGAAATGTTGGGAGTGTTAAATTTATGGGTTTGTTAAAATCTCTATGTACAACATATATATTTTTTTTTACTCCTACCTAAATTATAGAAAGCATTCCATAAATTACGGTGGGTAGTAATTTCTGGTAAAAATATATAAAGGATGCATATGTTCTTATACCTATATTTATGCAAAGAATACCATGAATTATGGAGGAATAATTTAACAAATTCAAATGCTATGTGGATGGATTATAACCAAGTTAATATTTGGGTAGTTACAGAGTATTCTCCAACTATTTAAAAAAAATAAAAATTAATTTAAATTTAAATTTAATTTTTCAAAGAGACGTGTCTATATTTGGGTAGTTACAGAGTATTCTCCAACTATTTAAAAAAAAAATTAATTAATTTAATTTTAAATTTAATTTTTCAAAGAGACGTGTCTTTTTTTTGGGGGATCAATCTAATATTACTATAAAAAGACACTTGAAATTCAAAACACTTTCCTAGTTACTTAGTAATGTTCTAGTGTTTACTAAAGTAACATCGTATATCATTGGAAGTAATTACCACTTGCGGAAAATTGTGCTTATATAATTTAACACTAGAAAATCAACATGGGTAGCCGAATGACATTGAGTATATGATGGATGTGTGTTGGTAGCCGTATGACATCGATTATATGATGGATGTGTGTTGGTAGTCATATGACATTGAGTATATGATGGATGTGTGTTGGTCATAGTAGAAGACATATTATTTGGAGGGTCATTGTATATTTTGTTGTTCTTGTTTCTTACTCTGGGAAGGTCATATGTAATATGTAATACACATGACCCCTGAGTGGATTTCCTAAGGATGGGGACTCAAAATTTTGTTCTCCTTAAGTGATAAAATCCTCCATTCGGGCTTTCTACTACACTCTGCTCGTCCAAAGTTTTCCAACCACGGTCTTCATGGTCAAAACCAATCCCAAAACCAACAGATATATCTCTCCAAAGTTTTTTGGGAGTTTATTGGTTGAGGGTCACATGGCGCTCACATGGATCCACCTCACATGTACTATTTCCAAGCTACTTCCTCCACGGTGAAATACCATCCACAGTCTGATCTCATGACTGGAATTACTCTCTTCCTCCTATGTCAGTTGTGGGGGGATTTGACACTTTGATGATTCGACACTTCATGCTTGTTTACTATCTACATACAAGACCACCTAGAGTTTCAAACCTATGAAGTCACATAAGCTCACCATGTGGTTCTGGCTTTTGGGCCATTTCAATCTCTCTACAATTCTACATCCCATACCCTCTGGAGTCACGAAGTCCTGAACTCCCGAAGTTCCGGTCACTTCACCAAGCAAGTTGTCTAGGTAGACACGTATTAGGAACTGACACGTAGGAGGAGTCAAGGTGACACGTGTTACGTTCCAATGGTCATATAGATCATGTGATGCACATGAATCTCAGTGACACATGGAATGTCACCCTGGGGGTGTCACTACACCATGTCACCCCTGAACTGACAGGCTTCTAACATTCCTCATATCTCATGGTCGAGATCCGACCACATAGATTTATAGATCTATGGCTATGGTTACCTTGAGATTCTTTGTTCGGGAGTGTTGCGATGAAAATCCTCTTATCTCCCAAAGTTCCCAATCTCCGAACAAAAGGGGCTAGCACCACGCATCCCTGGTATATCAATGACTGGGAAGGGACCTGAAAGATCTCTCGATCTACGATTATGATTCCTTTGCGGCTCTGGCCTTCAGGGTTTTAGACCTCGGTCTAGTTGTTCAGGTACGTCCAACTAACCACCTAATGCTTGTCAACCTTAGGGGAAATGGATTCTCCTAGTTACCTTTGACCAGTATAATATTGGTGAGGTCCGACATACTCCGAAGTCCCATAATTTCAGAGCTCTGAAGCCAAGGGTACATAGCTTCCTTAGGCTTATCCTAAGGTTCCTAGGTATTGGTCATATAGGTCCTCTTGAACGGATCTTGTCCGCTCCTCTTCCAAATGAAGAGGCCTCCCCTTTTTCAAGGCTTAAACTTCACTATCCTTCCTAATCTTTACAATGAAATAGTTAAGGACTTGGGTCTAAAATTTCGATCGCCCGACAAGGTTCTGGAAGAGGTATCCTCTTCAGACGGACAGGTTCAGGTCAGCACGATATCTCCTATCTCGACCATCTTACAAGATTATGTCCTAGGAATCCTTAGGAACTAAGCTGGGCATATAGACTATCAGTCATAAATGTAATTTTACAAAGAGATGGAGGCATACACATATCAGAACCATTCCACACAGAAGTTATTTATAAATACACATATGTATAAATCCAAGCATTCATCCATTATTCCAGATCAATACATAAAATAGGGAAAATACTTATCAGAACCAGATAATGTGAAGCGACTACTAAAAGGGGTGCCCATTTCCTCCTAAACATAGGCTTAGTCAGTCCTAAAGGATTTACCACTAGCCACCCTCGAGCTAGACCACGATGCTCTGCAATAAAATCCTTTCTTCTGGCTCAATGACAGTAGGGATGGAGGTTACTCTCCTCCTCCCATAGGATCTTGGTAGTGGTTTACATGATACCAAGCAAGGAGGACCATCCTCATTTATCATCTTTTATCATAACCTTCTCAACCATTTCCCGCGACCAAAAACTTTATCTCTTAGTTCTTCCTCGAACCCGAGAGCCTAGATTCTCGTCTCTGCACTCTTCGCATGTCTTCCTCTGCCCACCACACCTTCCTTTCTTTCCTTTCTCAGCAAGGTTGCATGTGGCTCAAATTACTAGTTCATGGTTAGGTCTAGAATCCTTACATAGGGTTTCTCTTCCCCTTCTCCTCATTAACTCTTGAGGAGGTCTTCCCACCTACCATCCTGACTATAATTCATTTATGGGTCAGAGGAATGTTGTGGTTCTGAGTAATTTAAATCCAGTAATGTACTTGTTTGGTGAAGGTTAACACAACCATTCCTAGTCCCCTTCACCGTCTCTTTTCATATCATTCGTGGTCTTTGTTAGTACACCCCCCTTCCAACAGTCATGCAACACTTATCCATTTTCTAGTAAATAACATAATTTACATCCATTGACCTTTTATACAAAGGTCCATAAAATCAAACATTCACACATATTGAGTTTTCCATAGTCTCTTGACCATTATAGTTATATTTACAAACTGGGGGAAATAGGGTCTTACAATTCCCTCCCCCTTAAAGGAACATCATCATCGATATTCTATCTGTCAACATGCTTTGTATATACATAAGTGAAAAAAAATGGATATGCATGTCTCATGGCTTCCTCCATTTCCCACGTAGCTTCATCTGGGCTAAAGTGTTTCCATTGCACCTTGACTTGTGCAATGGTTCAGTTCCTAGGTGGAGTTTCATTCCTGTCTACTATGCATTGAGGTTCTGGTAGGAATTCTCCCTCTGGATCCACCTAGATCACATACAACTCAATTATATGATTAGAATCATGTACACATTTTTTCAATAATGAAACATGGAAAACATTATATGCCTTTACTATGGGAGTGAGTGCTAGCCTATAGGATATAGGTCCCACTCTATCTAAGACCTCAAAGGGTCCATAATACTGAGGTGCCATCTTGGCACAAGCTCCCATTCTCAGGTAACTCTTCCTGGGCCTAACTCTGAGATATACATGGTCTCCTGTCTTGAACTCTCTAGGAGTTCTCTTTCTGTCGGTGTAACTTTTCTATCTATCCTAAGCAATTTTCATATTTTTCTTTATCTGAATCACTTGTTGTTCCATTTCTTTCAATATGCCGAGTCCGATTGTAATTCTATCCATTGGATTACTCTATCTAACTCCATTCTTTCATGGTCTACCACAGAGGGATTCAAAATGGCTCATCTTCAGTGACTCTTGATAACCGTTGTTGTAGGAAAATTCTACCAATGGCAGGTAGTCTTCCCACTTCTTAGGCTAACGCATTACATGCATTCTTAACATGTCTTCTAATATATGGGTTACTCTTTCTGTTTTTCCATTGGTTTGAGGGTGATAGGTTGTGCTAAACAACAATTTTTTCTCAAAACCAGCCATCAAGGATTTCCAAAAGATTGAAGTGAATTTTATATCTCTGTCAGATACAATATCCCTAGGCATACCATGCAGTCTGAATATCTCCTTCATGAATATGTTGGAAATATCTATTACCTTGCAAGTCGATTTGATAGGAATGAAGTGAGTAGACTTGCTCAATTTGTCCACCACTACCATGATGACATCATTCTACTTCGTCGATTTTGGTAATCCGGTGATGAAATCCATGGATATAGTTTCCCATTTCCATTCTGGAATTGGTAGAGGCTGTAACAACCCTATCGAGTGTCGGTGTTCTTCCTTAACTTGCTGACATTCTAGACACTTAGCTAGATAGTCAGCTATGTCCTTTTTCAATCCAGGACAATAGAATTGTTTCCTAGTGGTCGTGATCATTTTCTGATATCCTAGGTGACCATTATATGGTCTCTTATGAAGTTCATCCATTATGAACCTCTTCAACTTGTCACAACCTGGGATATACAATCTATTTTTGTAAGTCATCCAGCCTTCATCGAGCACTTGATAGCCTTCATACTTTATCCATGTGGGATCTTGCTTTAGGTACGATGTCACAATCTTGAAGAATGCATATGTTTCTTGTGCATTCCTGAATCTTTCCCTGACATATGTTTCATAGGTGCTCACCATTGTCAGGTGAATCATTTTCACACTTTTGCTAAGGTCATCGACCACCTTATTTTCCTTTCGTTTGATGTGTTTGATTTCAAAATCAAACTCACTAAGGAGAGTCATCCACCTAGCCTGTCTAGCATTGAGTTTCGGTTGATCAAGCATGTGCCTCAATCCACAGTGGTCTGTCATAAGTACAAATCTCCTACCCAGGATGTAATGCCTCCACATTTTTAAAGCATGCACTATGGAAGCCAACTCTAGATCGTGGGTCACATAATTGATTTCATGCTCATTCAGTTTTCTGGATTGGTAGAAAATTACACGTCCTTTTTGCATAAGGACTCCTCTGAGTCCTCCCTTGTAAGAATTTGTACACACGAGGAATTCATTATCAGGGTATGCAATTTTTAGCATGGGTGCATGGGTCAGAAGGTATTTCAGTGTTTGAAATATTTCTTCACATTCTAATCTCCAAGTGAATTTAACCTCTTTTTTCTGAAGGGTAGTGATTGGACAACCAATCTTGGAAAATCTTTGTATGAACCTTCTATAGTATCCTGCTAATGCCATAAAGGATTTGATATCATATACATCCTTTGGGGTAGGCCATTCCATAATAGATCTGATCTTGTCAAGGTCTACCGCCACTCCTTCTTTAGAAATAACATGGCCTAAGCAATGAACTTTCTTCTGGAAAATGTCACACTTGCTAAACTTAGCATAGAGTTGATGCTCTATTAGTAATTGAAGTATGAGTCTAAGATGTTCTTCATGCTCCTCTTTATTCTTGGATTATATTAGGATATATTCAATGAAAATCAATACAAATATGTCTAGGAATTTGTTGAGTACATTATTCATCATGCACATAAAAGTGGCAAGGGCATTGGTTAATCCAAATGACACTACCACAAATTCACAATGACCATACCTTGTCCTGAAGTTTGTTTTGTGGATGTGTTCATCCTTGATTCAGACTTGATGGTATCCAGAATTCAAGTCAATCTTTGAGAAAATGGAAGAACCCCCTAATTGGTCGAACAAGTCATCGATTCTTGGTAAGGGGTACTTGTTCTTTATGGTTTTGTTATTGACTTGTCTATAATCTATGCATAGTCAGAGTGCACCATCTTTCTTCTTCACAAGCAGGACTGGTGCTCCCCATGGGGACACACTACATCGTATTTAGCGTTTGTCCATCATTTCCTTTAGCTGTAGCTTGATCTCAACTAGCTCAGGTGTACTCATCCTATAGGGTGTCCTAGACACTAACACTATTCCTGGTGCAAGTTCTATCAAGAAGTCAATGTCTCTCCTCGGAGGTAGACCCGATAGCTCTTCTAGAAACACGTCTCTATACTCTGTTAATATGGGGTGGTCCTCTAGGTTCAATCTATCATCCTCAACAGATTCTGAAACTTGTATTGCATATAGAGGACATCCCTTTCTGCAATACTTTTTCATTTGAAGGGTTGTTATTCGTCTCACTGAGACAAGCTTCTGAATCCCTTTGAGGGTTACCTTTTTCCCTTCTTCATTTATACATTATAAGGTTTTATGGTAACAATCCAACTTAGTTTTATAAGTAGCTAACCAGTCCATGCCAATCAATAGGTCATAATATCCTAGGGGAAGTATGTTAAGGGTAGCTTGGGTGGGCAATCTATCTATAATGAATTGGCAAGATGGTATGACCTCTGCTACTTTTCTTTTGGTTCCAGTGTCTAGTTGTACTAACCATGGCTTAACATGTCTAATTGGTTGCAGTTTACATTGATCAATAGTCTGAGGGGCTACATAACTCAAATTACAACTAGGGTCGATTAAAATAGAAACTAGATGATTGGCGATCATACCTTCCATCTCCACCACTGAAGCTTGGTGGTCGAGTTGTTTATTATCCACGGATGCATAAATATGTGGCATGCTCCTAGCCACATCATTGACTGTGGTAGCTTCTTGGATGTTGTAAACTCTCATAATGTTCTACTGTATGTGTGGACAGTCCCTCAATAGATGTTCTTCTCCACAACCCCAACATTTCAAGGGTTCCTTCTTTGAGTTATCTGTCTTTCCTTGGGTTGCTCCAAAAGGTTTATTTCCACTCCGGGAGGGGAAATTTTGTTGATATACACTTCTAGTAGGAAGGCTTATTCTAGAGTCCTTCCTATAGTTCTTAAATCTTGAGGTTTGAACCCCTTCTTATTGAATCCCAAAGTGCTCTTATTCTTCCAATCTTCATGAGGTTTTGTCTTACTCCCGAACTGTTCATAACAATACCTCGCCTTCCAGATAATATCTTTTAAGGTCTTTGGCTCATAAAACTAAATCTTGTTATGGTAGGTATGAGGTAACCCAATGATATATCGTTGCACTTTTACCTTTTCATCCTTTTTCATTCTTTGGATGTAGCTTAGATAGGTGCAAAAAAATCTCTTGATTTTTATTTATGTAGTGTTTTTTCCCTTTTAATTAGGACTTTGTATCTCAAGGGTTCATTAGAGGCATCCCTAATGGCTTTTCTAGCAAGCGTACACTCATTATCATACCAAGGGTTGGCAATTCTATTCTTCCTTTTACACAACACTTCTATAAAGAGTTTTATTATGTAGCTAGAGAGGGTTGTATTAAAATTAAGATAGATGTCTTCAATATTGTTTCTATATGATAGAATATTTAATTTATTGTTTAAATCATTTAAGAAGAGATCAAGTTTATTTTTGTGAAAAAACAAGTGTCTTTGGTTATCAAAGTTATTTTCAACTAGTTTTTGTCCAAAATAAAATTTACAATAAGAGTTAAAGGTCTATGATATATAATAATACAACACATTAATGAAATAATAGAAACAAGAGATCTCATACACCAATCTAATGTCTAGATTGACCTTTTACTTTAATGTGTGAGGGTGGGGGTGTGGGGTAATATTAGAAAAAACATAATGTGTGAGGGATAATATTAGATAAAACATAATGTGTGAGGGTGAGGGTGGGTGTGGGGGATAATATTAGATAAAACATATTTTACTTTAATGTGTAATAATACAACACATTAATGAAATAATAGAAGCAAGAGATCTCATACACCAATCTAATGTCTAGATTGACCTTTTACTTTAATGTGTGAGGGTGGGGGTGTGGGGTAACATTAGATAAAACATAATGTGTGAGGAATATTATTAGATAAAACATAATGTGTGAGGGTGGGGGTGTGGGGTAATATTAGATAAAACATAATGTGTGAAGGTGGGGGTGGGGGAAAAAATTAGATAAAACATATTTTACTTTAATGTGTGAGGGTGGGGATGGGGCGTAATATTAGATAAAACATAATGTGTGAGAGTGAGGGTGGGGGATAATATTAGATAAAACATATTATGTTTTATCTAATATTACCCCCCAGCCCCACCTTCACACATGTGAGGGTGGGGGCAGCCCCCCACCCTCGCCTTCACACATGTGAGGGTGGGGGCAGCCCCCCACCCTCGCCTTCAAACATGTGAGGGTGGGGTGAAGTAATTTTAGATAAAACATATTATGTTTTATCTAATATTACCCTCACCCTTACCCTCAAAATAATTATTATTGTTCTTATATATAGTAAATGGTTTAACCATTAAACCCATAAACAAATTACTTATATCAATTATAGATTTATTTCAAGAAAGAAACAGTTATCGTTATTTCAAGAAAGAAACAGTTATTACAACTCCAAAGTTAGTTAAAACCGTTGAACTATCTACCCATTACATGCTGCAGAAAGAGAATGATATACAAACTAAATATACATAACGCAATATTCGATTTATTGATCCGTGTCGATTAGGCCGAGGGATGCATATTATTGGACTTGGAATCAGCAATATGGTCAGCTGGGCTCAGTTCATCTCCACAACCCATCTCGATATCACCTCCAAGTTTAAATCCCTCGGCCTTTTTCTCTTCTTCTTTGATTTCTTTTCGCCTGGGCTTTCCTTTCCTATAAATCACGTACAGAAGTAGCTGTGCAGCTACCAGGCCGAAGCCAACTCCATTCGGGATCTGGACATTGCATGACCACATTTGTTAGGATCATTTACATCATAATTATTCTATATGAATCTAATTTCAATAGAAGGCCTCAGCACTAACCCCAACAAATATATCATGGCCAATCACGGCCCAGAGTGTCCAGATTCCAGCGTTAAGTAACAGGAAGAATGACTGGAAAAAGGGCATGAATTCCACGCTCTTAGTTACGATGATTTTCCTCTGTTAACATCCACATGCAAGCGAATTATAAGTTTAACTTATAAACTTCAAAGCTGCACTAATACAACGGCTCAAGAAAGATTCAAAGGCTGCTGAAAGTATCAGCGAACGTGTTTTGGAAGTTTTTTTTTCTAACTCTCAAAGTGGAAGAGTAAGCTTACCATGACGGCTAACGGGGCAACATACATGCTTAATGTTAGGCACACGCAGAGAGATCCTATGACAGTTAGTCTAATCTGCTGATTCATTGCCAGAAAAGTCACCAAAAACACAACAGCGAAGAATACTATATCCACAAGCACCGCCAGCACAACCGTCTTGAGCTGCACAACAATAACAATCAGATATACAATGAATCATATAAGATGCATGGATGTGGATAGTACTAAAAGCGAGCACAGAAGCATGGATATACAAATTTAAGTGGGCAGTCTTAATATGAGATTAAAAATTTAGATGAAGATTAAAAAAACTGTCATTTACATGAAAAAAATGAAACGAGTTATGAAATAATTAAATTTAAATAGGTAGTATTATTATTAGTTTCGATATATTTTAATTCAAGATTTATTTATTCTAAATGCATATTTTTGAATTGTAAAAATGGAAAGAAAAGTTTGTTTAAATTTTTCTAAATACATATTTTTGAATTGTAAAAATGGAAAGAAAAGTTTGTTAAATGAGGAATTTTATTATTTTAAGAATATAATAGATGAGTATAGATTGATATATAAGATTTGTTTTAGTCAAATTTTAATAAAGTGATTGGTTTTGATGAGCTTAGTTGTGTATGAAGATCTAGGTTTTAGTTGTATATGAAGATTCAGGTTTTAAATGGTAGTTATTAGGAGGAGATACCAAAAAATTCAATCATTCTAAAAGTTGAGACTAGACTTCAAAAAATACAATCATACTATAGATTGGTGTGACCCATATTCATAAATAAAAACAAACTAGTGAACAAAAATATATATATTTATTTATTTAGATAGCAGAAATTATCCTTAAGTGTAAATATCTTCCTGAATTGTAAAAAGCAATCTAGCTTCCTGAATTGTCAAAAGCTGTAAATATCTTCCTGAATTGTAAAAAGCAGTCTAGCTTCCTGAATTGTCAACAGCTCTCTTTAATCAAGCAGATGGAAGAATTTTAATGTAAGAAAAACTCTTTAATCAAGTAGAAGGAAGAATTTTAAATAAGAAAAAGACAAAAATGAAATGAAATATTGCATAAATATTCTCAAGGGTGGAAAGTTCTCTCTTTAATCAAGTAGATAAGAGAATTTTAAATAGATGGAAGAATTTTAAAGTAAGAAAAACTCTATAATCAAGTAGAAGGAAGAATTTTAAATAAGAAAAAAGAGAAATGAAATGAATTATTACATAAAGTGATGTGTTTTTTTAAGTGAAAGATTATAAATTTAATGTAAGTAAAACAATAATTATATTATTCACTAATTTATTATAATTATTATAATAATAATAATTTATTCTTAAAAACTCTTTCTTTGTAGAGATTTGATTACTAAAAGTTATAGAGATGTATTTACCTTTCAATGTAGATTTGAACTTAAAAGAAAATATCAGTTTCTTTGTAGAGATTTGATTACTAAAAGTTATAGAGATATATTTACCTTTCAATGTAGATTTGAACTTAAAAGAAAATATCAGTTTTTGACCATTAAACTCATTCATGAATGAAAAAAGAGAATCTTAATTTTTTTTATTAGCTATTAAACTGAAATTTTAATTATTTTTTATTAATCCACGTTATTAAAAACACACTCCAATAAATTTATCTTAAATTTAAATCTTTTAAATACCTAAATATTTGCATTCAATTATTTTTAAAATCTCAAAAATAAAATACATTTACGTTGATAAAATAACTAAAATCTCCCAGAACACCTTCCTTCTCTTAACACAACAAGACTGGAAATTCATACGTACCCTAATTCCTTTAGGGGCGTAGATTATAAACAAAATCACATAAACAGCTTCCAATGCAGCGCCAGCCCCATTAACCGTGGCGATCAACAGTCCGCCGGGCTTCACTAATCCATAATATGTCCACAACGAAGTGCTGGCCAGCGTGCAGATATAAGGGATAGATTTGAATTCCTGTGTGGACTTATTCTTCACTATGTGCCAAAATGTCTTCCTGTTAATCAAAACATGATAAACAATACTCACTAAATTGACAAGACCTAGTCAGAAATTCTATGTATTTAACGATTCAAAATATTTCAGAGCTTACGCTGGCGAGATGAAAACGAGGAGAGATATCACATTTCCTGTCAAAATTTGAAAGATATGAGAGAGATCACATAACGGTCGAATTTTTAAAGCTAATTTAATAATTCTATTCATAGTAGGCATATCCAGTTTAGAAATTAAATGAAAAAAAAACAAAGTCAAAATGGATCCATACAATTGAATCTATACTGTTTTATATTCATATTCAAGTGAAGAAGCATTTATCTTCGGATAAGGAAGCCATTCGAATTTCTAAAACTATAACTCTGAATGGATATATATACTGACCTATAACCCCAAGAATGAATAGCACTTCCGCCATCTCCAGTATATGCTCAGAACCAATGGAATTTTTTCTTCTTCTCCTGGAGAATGCTACAATAACCTAGTGCACTGGATTAATGATAAGGCACTGGACTGGGCTCTGAAGTTCTAAAATAAAGAAAGGGCCTGCAGGCATAGTCCAACCAAACAATTCCAGCGATGGAGTGAGGACCACGTTAAAGATTACTGAGTATGACTTGGACACGAAATCAGATAATCCAATCCTTACATTAATAGCTTCCATGGCATAATTATCAGTCATGTCTTAATCTTCCTGATAATCTCTTCACCGACGCCAGTCCTCAGTCGGTATGGAGAGTTTTCCAGAGTGGGACTTGATCAGATCTCTCTCACAGTCGAAGAATGTAGTGGTCCATTTTCCCATTTTGCTATTTGATCATATTATCTTGCTGCCCACCTGTTGGATTCCTTGGATGATAATCAACAAATTCATTGAACAATTTCTTTGCTCTTGACTTTTAGAGATGAGGAGTTCATATTGTGCAGTACATACTCGAATTTTTGTTAAACACCTTCATGATGCGTTTGGTGACTAGTCTAATCTTGATTACAATGTATACCATCTTTGAAAATCTCCATTCCCTTTTCACAAACTATTCAGAGTGCTGGTAGACGTCATAAATTAACTGAAAGGGACACTTCATTCCGAGTGACAACATCAATTTGAACAAAATTTTGGAACCCTACAGAGACTCAAAATGGTTTGAAGTGTACTGACACGATTTTATTAATATATTTTATTTTTTGTTCGAAGACATTTTCTAAAATATATGCTTAGAGCATAAAGGTGTTGGTAATAGTCATTGATTTTTAAATTCCACATTAAGGCAATAGATAATGTAACCAATGGGTATTGACATGTCAATTTTCATTTTTAATGTCCACATGTGTAATTTGTAATTTAATTTTATGGTTATATGAAGATTAATATCATTTTAATTTTAGATTTCTTAAGAACATAGAGTAAATTAAAAATAATTGAGATACAAATTTATAAGTACTTAAAAGATCACAAATTAATAAATGTATATATTAATGAAAGTTTGCTATTAAGCAATTCAAAATTAATAAAATGATGTCAAACTCATTTTTTTTCTTCTTTTTCTCTCTATATAATTGATTATTATTTAGCATATACTAAATTTAAGGTTAGTGCAAGTTTATGATGGTTTCTCATGACACCTTAGTGGCAATGCAAATCTGGAAAAACAACTAATTGTTATTTTGGAGGGATTATAAAATTAGGAACTTGAATTAGCTTTATGTACAAATTTTATTCATAGAAATTATGAATAAATATGTCAAATTTGTTTTTTCTCTCCTTCTCTTTCCCTCCCCCACTCTCTCTCGATTTCTCTCCTACATTCTATTGCCTTCCCTCTATCTCTTATCTCTTCCTTCCCCTCTCTTGCT